>CAHIKZ030000687.1:490000-582500 GCA_903632075.3 Acanthosepion pharaonis
ATATTTTAAGAATAAAAATTAAGGTTTTTGAAAGAATGAAAAATAATATATTGGAAGAATAAAATTATAGCTTTTGAAAGAATGAAAATAAAATATTGCAAGAATGAAAAATAAGGTTTTTGAAAGAAATAATGTAAAATATTTTAAGAATAAAAATTAAGGTTTTGAAAGAATGAAAAAAATATATTGGAAGAATAAAATATTTTAAGAAAATAAAAATTAAGGAAAAATAAGGTTTTTGAAAGAAATAAGAAAAAAATATTTTAAGAATAAAATTGTTTTTTGAAAGAATGAAAATAATATATTGGAAGAATAAAATTATGGCTTTTGAAAGAATGAAAATAAAATATTGCAAGAATGAAAAATAAGGTTTTTGAAAGAAATAATGTAAAATATTTTAAGAATAAAAATTAAGGTTTTTGAAAGAATGAAAAATAATATATTGGAAGAATAAAATTATGGCTTTTGAAAGAATGAAAATAAAATATTGCAAGAATGAAAAATAAGGTTTTAGAAGAATGAAAATAAAATATTGGAAGAATGAGAATTAAACTTCAAATTCTCGAAGCCCTCCATATCAAAAGCAACCAACCAACACTCAACAAAATTTATTACGAGTGTAGCAGCAACGTGTTGATATGCATATAACAAAAATTTAATTCGATTTTGTATTTCTACCAATTTCTGGCCAGGTTTTTTTTATATTGGAGCGCTTGTTAAGTAAATGTTCGATAGCGACAACAGATAATTTTAAAATTTTAACATAATTATAACAGAGCGCGTTCATGCGTTTTTTTTTTTAATCATTATCACATTGATTACTGTTACAAAAAGTTTATCTTTTTAATTCACTCCAGAGGATGATCTTGGAGGAGATCGGAAGTACTGGCGTAGAAAAAAAATATATGCACCTTCCTTGATGAATTTCTGAAACTGATTAGAAAACTAAAAAGGATGATTATAAACATAGACATAATATGTTTATATTATTCAATAAATCACACACACACACACACACACACACACACACACACACACACACACACATATATATATATATATATATATATATATTTAAGTTACGAAGAACTTGGTAAACCGAATGGGTAATTCCAAGGAGGTTGAAATCCCGAGAGCTCAATGTGAATACAGAGCTAATATTTAATGAAAAAAACAGACCACTTTAAGGTACCATTACAATAATTTATTTCACCAAAATCCTTTCTGAAGGACTCCGGATCATCAGGTAAACACTTCCAACAACGAAAAGAAAGGAAAAATGGGATTAGAAATTGATGGGTAGTGTAATTTTTGTATATATATATATATATATATATATATATTTCTCAATGCATATATATATATATATATATATATATATATATAATTATTTATTTAGAAATATGATTCCAACATGCTACATAATTCTCAAAACAAGAGCCGAAAACTTCAATGTAATTATTTAAATCAAATTGAATTAAAGTACAAAGCTCTGTTCCATCTTTAAGAACTTTTTGGAAAATATTATATTGAAGTTTTCGGCTCTTGTTTTGAAACATGAGAACACTTATGTAGCGTGTTGGAATCATATTTTTAAGTAAATAATTATATTTATGCTCTACTTTTGTATCGAGCACTATTTTTTAAAAATAATAACAAAAATACTAAAGAACTTTGGATTATTTACCTAACGAGTTCTTTCCTATTTTCTATATATTTTTCACATACACACACACACACACACACACATATATATATATATATATATATATATATATATATATTTCTCAAGAAAAGTCAAAAAAATTCACACATATTCTATAAATGGAGACAAGATCAAATGATTTATCTGGTTAGCCGACTCGAGAATTGTACGTCGCAACTCTCATCAGGGTCAGATATTTGATAAATGAAACTGATTAAAGAACTGGAAAACAGAATTAATAGATATATATCTATGTTACTCAATTAAACATATATATATATATATATATATATATATATATATATATATATATATATGTTACATATGACAGACTGTGAAGACTTATTACTTATTTATGTTTCTTTTGTTTTTGAATAAAAAAACGAATGGATGGTTAAATTCCATACCGAAAGTGTTTAGTGAATTTATCGACCATTCTCATGTCATCTTCAGGTTCAATAGGTATTGGGGTTATTTGTTAAATGTTGAGATGATGAACTCATATTAGCGTTTCTCTTCGAGATCGTTCTGGATTGAAAAATGCATATTTTTGAATCAGGAATTCATTTCCTTGTCCAAAAACAAGCGAAATTATATAAAATATTAACAAAATATTTCTTGTCTGCCGTATTTAATAATTCATGTACAAACGAAAAATTGATCTCTCTCTCTCTCTCTCTCTCTCTCTCTCTCTATATATATATATATATATATATATATATATATATATATATAAGAGAGACATACACAGAATAACAAGTGAATTGTGCCTCACCAGAACATATTTCCAGACCCCACCACTCCAAACCGATAGTAAAGCAAGAATTATAATCAAAGCCCTGCTCTTGACACATTTTGGTTGCTCCTAATGTGCCTTTGACAGTTTTGTAAATAAGAGTCTCCTTATATCGCCTCAGGAATCGCCAATTGAAAAATATATCATCAGTAAGAGGTATGGGGATAATAGCGTTGTGGATGGGCAGGAGGCTGAGAAAAGCAAACGCGGAAAGTTGTGAACGAGTTTGTGCCGCATCAATGGGATTGGAAGCTTAAGAGGAGTGATATTAAAAGGAGAGATTGGCAGTTTGATTTGCTTAAAGAAAGGAGCCAGTGTTATTGAAGGACAAATATTAACCTATTAGCGACGGATCTATTCGATGGAGTTAAGCTTAGAATCAGCCCCTCACACCTCTGGCGAATACAAGCCACCACAGCCTCTATTCTCCATCTATTTCCTCCATGTTCTAAATGTTGGAAGTTTCGCCCAGGCGGCCTTTTTCCGAAGAAGTGCCACCTTGTTGACAAAGCTCCTGCGTGGATGCTCCCCTGAACACGTTTAATCACTTTCCACTTTTGGTATCCCAAAAGCGTCTCCGCGTCCTTGTAGGCGACGAATTATTTTCCACCTGACAACCCCTTTCTCACCGACGAGACGCTCCAAGTCTCTCGCTTGTCTATCGATATATCCACCAGTTCCTCTCCTCCACGGCCATAACCCACCACGACACGCATCTAATAGCGAACTACCCTCATTCCCATTGGTGAGATGTACCCCCATGTGAAAATTAATTGAAACGAAACGAATAATTCCGTTATTATTTACTTTTTTCGTATTTTTCCAATGAAACATGACCCAGTGCACATGTTAGTACTTCGTATGTCCATTCCACGGAATCTTTCCTTGCAGATTGACCACAGATTCTTGATCGGATTTAAATCAGGAGAGTTTCCACGCCAGTCTATAGTACTTTGATTTGCTCACTGGTAAGGCTTGCCAGTGTGTTTGTGCAGCGTTACAATTCACGTACGCTTCCTTCGAGTAGGGCAGAGTCTCGTTCGGGGAGGTAGACAGACGCGATCCCGGTTATGCGAGGTAGTCAAGTGATTCAAGTGAATTCCATAATGAATCTCCAACTGCAGACCAACATTTACTACTATATTTAATCAATGTATTTACTACTATATTTAATCAATGTCGTTTTTAAGATTACCGATGGATTCACGTAATCCATCCTTTTCACAGGGTCGAAAGTATGAAGACCCCAGTGAGAATCGAACTCACCACTCAGTCTTAAACAGAGTTTTTCTTAAGTCTTCTCGCAAGCATTAAAAGTATCTAGTAATTTAAGTACCTCATTAATCAATGTCGTTTTTGAGATTACCGATCGATTTACATAATCCCCCCTTTTCATTTATTCGTCTAACTCGAATAACTAATCTCCCTATTGTCCTTACCCGTTTTTCTTATATTTGCTGCTTTAAAGCTTTTTTTTTGTATGCTTTCCACGTGACCTGATTATTGAGGTCAGTCGGTGTGTTCCCATATTTGGCAGAAGACAATTTCCTTACTCAACCTGTTTTGTATGAATAGGTGAAAAAAAAAACCTCCAAAAAACTGACGTTTGGCTTATTGGATTTTACGGTATATCAACCACTACTGTTTTATTCAACATAAAAATCTACTTTTTTTAAAAAAAATTATTTCACCAAAGCAAGGCGATAACACGACTAAGACGCAATGGAGTGGAACAGAATGCGAAGACATTAATAAAAAGAGAAGACAATAAAAAAACAGGAAATTAAGAAGAGAGAACATTGAGTTTGCCGTTGTATTAAATATTTTGAAGTTTGAAGACAGCAGGGAAGCAAGAAACCGATGAGAAATGCGAAAGAAGAAACTATTAGAATAGAACTTACGGTTCCATCTTTTGCTATTTCAAGATTAAAACGATGAAAACTAGTATTATACTTAAATTCATGTGGTCAGGCTATCAAGGGAGAGAACTCATTTGAACAACCGTCATGAAAAATTACATAGAAAAAACAACGGGAAACCACGTCATGGCGATTGAAAAATCATTTAAGTTGGGATGCTAAGTTTGGGCCGATAACATTACAGAATCACCTTTGGATTTTGTCGAGAAATCTTGTTTTTTGTTTTCTCAAAAAATGCTCAGTGGAAAACATGTCATGAGGCCATTTCTGATCTTAGTTCAGTGAGTAGGATCCGGAAAAAATGAGTGTACAATAGAAATTTAAGTAAATAATGGATATCACCAATAAGCAGACCCCAAACTTGCACCAATCATGACGAGAATTTCGCGTAATAATTCTCATCAGGGTCAGAACAATTCATATAGATGAATATAAAATAGACTTAAATAGATTGGTATGATCGTACTTTATATATATATATATATATATATATATATATATATATAAATAAAAAAAGAAAGAACATAAAACCGGTGTTCTTATAGATATTTTATATATATATATATATATATATATATGCAAAAATAAAATTAGGGGTTTTTAGCTTCTATTTTTATATATAACTGAGCGAAAATTCAATTAATTTATAATATATATATATATATATAATATATCGAGTGTTGAAAATCTGAAAAATCTATCGAGTTCTGACCCTGATGAAAATTATTACGCGAAATTCTCGTCATAGTACACCGTGAAAGTTAGGATGGTAAGAACAATGGCGGCAACATGATGGTAAAGAAGACAATCCTCTAGGAAGGAAAACCCTTAAAAAATTCCCTTATAACGTTCGGAATGATGGCTTTTTAACTTGGGTTTGAACGCAGGCTTTTGGCCCCAGCGGCAAACACATTATTGCCTCATTGACGAAGCAGTACAGTAGACTGTTAAATTTTCTGTTCGTTATTTACACGCAGCAATTTTAACAACCCCCACATTCTGCACCTTTCTTTGCATCTCGCACCAAATAAAGACTTCTGTATGGAAGCTCTCAATCTAAAAACATTATATATATATATATATATATAGCAATCCTGCATAAACACTTACCTATATGTGATCTACTAATATCTTCATCTCGTCTACACCAATCTGCGCTATGCCCCTGGAATCAGACCCTGTCCAATATTACACCTTTTGCCTGTCTTATTTGAGTCGCGCGACGTTAACCTTTGCAACCTGAACATCCATCATCCCTGACAACTGCGCCAAACAGTTGTTAATACTAAAATGCAAGATTAAACCGAAGGCATTTGATAGCCACATTGTAGTGAATTGGGAAGCGTTATGGAGAACGCTGGGTCTACGGTTCAATTACTCAGTTCTTGGCAATTTCTACTTGTTAATCGGAACACATACAAATACCACACTGACAACACGCTGTTCTTGATAATAACTGAGACAATCATTTTAAATAAAAACAAAAAAACAACACATGATCTTAGTACAGTTTATGCATTCTTTTCATTCCGATTTATAAATTTTAATCGAAAATTGGAATGACAGAATAATGATTGATATTATTTACATTGTTCGGACTGTTATCCTCATTTTTATTGCCATATACATGACGATTCGGCTGTTGTACTCCCCGGCCTTCTTCAAGTGATTGGAATTTCGTACTGAACCCTTTATTTCGTTCACGGGGGTAGGTTGTTCTAGTTCCACGTGCCATGCCTCTTCCTGCTATCTCAGTTATCTCCCTTAGCTCAACTCTCCAAGTGTCTTTTGTTCACCACTATATTAGACAGGGATTGAACTCACAACTCTTTGGGTCAAGTCATTGAATCCAACTAACGCTTTTATCTACTTGCCCATAAAGAAGGCAGGAGAGAACAACGACCGAAACGCCGTGAATATGGCAACGAAGAAGAGGTCAACAGTCCGAACAATGTAAATTATTACAAGACCTCATCACAGAAATAAAAACACATATAGAATAATTAATTAAACAGACAAATATAACAAAATTTGTCCGTAATAATAATAATAATAATATATATATATATATATATATATATATATATATATATATATATATATATGTGTGTGTGTGTGTGTGTGTGTGTGTGTGTGTGTGTGTGTGAACAATGGGAATTAAGTTTACTCCATAATATGATTTCACCTTCTAAATTAAAATTAAATTAAAAGGATTTTCAAATTCATGAGGTTGATTTTCTTGTTCACCTGATGGATTTGAAAATCTTTGTAATTAAATATTATGGAGTTATCCTAATTCCTTTTGTTTATGGTATATATGTACTGTTTGAATAAATATTGAGCTCTCTCTGTGATCAGTTTTAATATTTTATTTTTTATTATATTAATAGGATTTAATTGGATTATATATCAACTGGATTACCTGTATATATATATATATATATATATATATATATATATATATAATCATTTATTTAAAAATATGATTCCATCGCTACATAAGAGTTCTCATGTTTCAAAACAAGAGCCGAAAACTTCAATATAATTATTTGAATTAGGCTCTTTTTGTATCGAGCACCGTTTTTTTAAAATAATAACAAAAATACTAAAGAACTTTGGATTATTTACGTAACGAGTTCTTTCCTATTTTCTATATATTTTTACACACACACACACACACACACACACACACACACACACACATATATATATATATATATATATATATATATATATAAATCCGCTGAGCTAATATTGAATTACATAATAAAATTTTAAACAGTCATTGTAGATATTCAATAAGAAAAACAGATACTATATGACGAATTTTGCATGATATATCTATCATTGGTATAAAGTTATATCCTGACCATATACATAATTATATATGATATTGGTTGTGTAATAACCGATGCATTATGAAAACATTAACGTGCGCCAAAGAGTTTTGAGATAAGGTAGAAATAACGAAATTGATGTATTTTAGAGAGATCGAATTTTTTTTTTATTGATTCATTTAAATTGACGTTTTATCAACGATTTGCAGGCATTTTAAGGTCACTTATAAAATCTGACTTAAAACGCCAAATATATACTAGCCAACTGAGGCAATAAAAAAACTGTGTTAGTATATTATATTATTTACTAGCTTAAAAGCCGCCCTATTGGGCGGCATTACAGCAAGCTCCTGCAGAGGGATCTTGATTTGGCCTTCATCTCATTAGGTAGGGAGATGTAGATGCAATAGGTAACAATAAACTACAGAAGAACACAAAATTGATCGTTGCATTTATTTTGCATTAATATTTAAGCTTAGCTTTTAAAAATTCAACGATAATTCTTCTGTCGCTGCTTAATTTAAGGACAGTCTGATGTACGTAGGTCCTTACTTTTCGTACAAGCAATTATTTTTATTTCATAGGTGACTTTCGCTGGGTTTCCTAATTAATTTTGATTATTTCCAAATTTATTTCCAAGTTATAAAAAAAATCGTCGCAAAAAAATCATGTAAAAAATAATTACCAAAGAAAATCACACTTATGACAACTTGGGAATCAAAAATTTCAGGATTGCAGGTCTGGGTCCAGCCCAGAATTTTTTTTTAATTTGCTCATTTCAAAATGGAATGATATGCTGGGTTACGGCCTCTAGGAGTAAAGTTGAAAAAGTATGACACACAGACATACGCATTTATTATATAAATTATATATTATATTCCTTAGTTTCATCAGTTCAGCTAGTATCTATCATGCCACATATACACGTTCGAATAATCCCTATTCCCTGTATATTCCATTAGTAAGGAGGAAGTTCCACTTAGTTTCTTTCCTAGAACCGCTGTTTTGTGACTCCTGCGTGGATGCTTCCCAAGCTTATATTTCTCAATAAACTTTTACCATAAAAAAATGTGTTTGTTAGTTACCAGTATGATTTTTTATTCCTGTCTTAGACACCAGGCACCAATTATTTGCTTTAAAATCAACGGAAAAATCTCATGGTTGTAGCCTTAATGGCAAGCCCACAAAAACGAGAAAACTCGTGGTTGGGGCCATAACAGAAAATGTCGACCACGAGTTATCTCGTCTTTTCCATTCAGTATGTTACGTAATTATGTATTGGTTTTTATGTTAAGACTCCTAATCCAGTTTGGATGATTTTATTTTGTTATATTGAAGGTTCTTTGCGTAGTAAGAAGTCAGCAAATTATTTATCTTGCAAGAAGTCAGCAAATTATTTATCTTGCATACTCATGTATAAGTCGATATTTAATACCTTGATGGCTAAAGGTCAATTACGAAATCTGATTTGAAACGGCAACTTTATATCGGATGCAGAATTAATTTCAACTTGGAACTAAGGGTCAGGGTTTTTAAATCGAGTTGAAATTAGTTCTGTCACTCCTTTATAAAAGCCAACTTAGGCAATAATTTTCTTTTTAAATGCTCCGTTTATGTGTTACCTATTCAATAGATTTTTCTTATAAAAAAAGTTGTTTTTAGTCGCCGGTACGTGTTTCCATAACTGCCTTAGACACCAGGCATCAGTTATTTGCGCTGAAAACAACGAAAAAAAATGGTGGTTGTCGTCTTGATGGCAAAGACGAGAAAACTGTGGTCGGCAGGGTTAGGTTTATAATAGAATCTGTTAAGCACGAGTTATCGCGTGGTTGGCAGTCAATGTGTTAACAACAATAATTTACTTGGTCTTGTTCATATACAATCGTTGTAAATTTATCTATTTTCCAAATTGTCTTCGTGATATGTGAGAATCATCTTGTTCGAAAATGATGGATCTTCTGTCTAGATTATGGCCCAAAGTCTCGACTAAATATTCATACGCGTCTAATCTTAGATTTCACAGAGGACATAATTTTTACTCGCTCATCCATCTAAACGACACTAACCCTATATCAGTTCCGTTCCTCCCCGCCATTTGCAGCAGATATCAACTAAATACACTATTATCCTACGCTTATATGCTTACCCACATACAAATGATCGTATCATTTTGCGGGCAGATAATTTCCTCTCTTTAGTATATATATATATATAAGCATTCCTTTCTTTATTGGAGGCGTGTTATAGGTTGGCTTTATTTTTTTCACGGCGAAAGTATATTTGTTTAGAAAAGAGGCAGCGTAAAAAGTCAGAAATAATGAGGTGCCTTTCGAAACCTTTGTTATTTTTTAAGCAAAGGAAACGCTCGTGCTCAAAAAAAAAAAAAAAAAAAAACGTATTTCTTTTCTGTGTGTGTTTTTTTTTTTTTTTTTTGGAAAACGATTTTTGATATGATTACTGCTATTTTTTGTGATGCCGACATTTAGACAATCTAACATACACATTACCCGTGCATCTGTAATCTGGAGGGAATATGTCTGTCACAGTCTGTAATGAAAGAATGGGACAGAATGAGACACGCACATACACACAAACACAAATATATATATATATATATATATATATATATATATATATATATATATATATATATATATATCAAACTATCTATCTCAGTGTGTTCATATCTATCCATATCATTTTTTCTTTTTTGTATCTTTCTCTTTTAATGTACGTTCTCTTCCTATCTCATTACTTTCCTATCTTTACAAAACACACACACACACACACAAAAAAATATATATGTGTGTTTGTGTTTCTTTGTTTGTTTCGGATATATATATATATATATATATATATATATATATATATATGTGTGTGTGTGTGTGTGTGTGTGTGTGTGTGTGTTTGTAAAGATAGGAAAGTAATGGGATAGGAAGGGAACGTACATTAAAAGAGAAGATACAAAAAAGAAAAAATGATATGGATAGATATGAACACACAGATAGATAGATAGTTTGATATATAAATATATATATATATATATAGAGAGAGAGAGAGAGAGATAGTGTTGTAACCTAGAAATGGTTACTGAATGAGGAATAATCAAAACGGAAATTGGAAATGAAATGGTAATCTTTATAACATCAACAAAATACAATACTCGACAGCGGCGTGAAGTAGGTAAACCACTGCTAGTGGTGGACTACTTAGACACCATATTACCCCCCCCATTTACAATAGTCTCAAATGTATTTATGAGGATTAGGACATACCCATTAGTGTTCATAGGTACGGCATATAACAGATAGATAGTTAGAAATGAACATACTGAAATAGATCGATAGACGGTTAGTTGTTTTAGTTTATCAACCATTACGGGCTATTTAATGCGGTAATCTAAATATTTTGTACGCATTTCTTACTACTAATTAACCCATAGCTGTATCAAACTTACAGCAACCGCCGTCTGTCTAACTCTCTGCATTAGCAGGGAGGAACCCGGACGAAGCTTTGCCGAATGGCAAGGTTTCGTTCGGGGAGGTTGACAGCTCTCGAACCCGCCTAGTCGGGTTCGAAGGCTATATTTTTGTCGGGACTACGGGCTCGAATGACCACGTTAAACTCGGCCTTGTGCCACATGCTACCCCACGTGGGGGGACAGCTAAATATAGCTGGAGGGAGAAGAGGTGGATTCATGCCTAGTCGGGTTCGAAGGCTATATTTTTGTCGGGACTACGGGCTCGGATGACCACGTTAAACTCGGCCTTGTGCCACATGCTACCCACGTGGGGGGGGCAGCTAAATATAGCTGGAGGGAGAAGAGGTGGATTCATGCCTTTCCCAATGGTATTTGCGCGTAAGTGAATATAACGAACCCAACGAGAATTGGAACTCGGCTTGTCGATTAACAATTCCAAGCCATTATACATAACACCACCCGCACATCCAAGCTTGCAGCTTACCAAGCGGTCACCATCTATGTACTGAACAGGCTCAACGTTGCTTAACTTCAATGATCGCACAGAAACCGGTGTTTCAACATGATCTATCAGAGGAGTGTAATATCGGGGCTCCAGGATCTATTTTCCCGATTCTTTTTACATGAAGTTTAAATTGGTAGAAAAAAAAGTTTCTGAAGGAATTCTTTCTTTGTATTTTAGTTGGGAATTATATACAGTTTTCTTCCTTTTTATTCTCACAAGGGACTCTTCTTTTTACGTTTCCTTTTACAGTAAAACTGTAAGTCAATATCAGTGATGCGATCTCAATGAGCGTCGATTTTTCTTCTGTCGTTTCTCGTCGAAGGCGCGCCAGTGTACGCTTTTAAGACGACTATTTGTGCGTCCTAAAAAAAAAAAAAAATAAATCCGGAAACATATGCAGACAACCAGAAGAAACGGTTTCGAGTCATTTCAGTCAACTTATCCAATTTCTCAATCAATCTGCGATAGAAACAAAATAATCTTTAAATGTGAAGCGTGTCTTTTCAAGTATTGAGATTCTATGTCCCCACCCCACGTTTACGTATTGCGTATTCATAAATCCATTTAGAAATCCACAAGATCTGTACTCAGAGTAATGATTTGGACATTGTCTCTGAGTGCTGTTTTGTTGGTTAGTATTACTGTTCTGTCTTAGTCGATTTACTAGAGATATTGAGCACTTTAGGTTATTGCCTAAGTTGGAGTCTACGTTTTTTTTTTTCATTCCTTTTTAGGTTTCCTTTACTTTGATGTTCGTTTTCTTTGTTTACTTTTTCCTTTAAGGAGGTACAGCGTAGTTATGAATAGCGGCTTGGATTGAGAAATCGGAGAGCAGAGTTCGAATTCCAGTCGAATCCATTACGTGCTAATACCCTTGGGAAAGTTATGAATCCACTTCTCCTTCATCCCCCAGCTATGAGTAAATAGGAGGATAGACTATGTTTTATAATTTTGGGTGGCAACTGGTCTAACGCAGAAAGAAATGGAAACCTATTGCGGGTAAAATTTGCCTCGTCAGTCATGTTTTGAAAGGTACATAATCGCCTAAGCGTGTATCACGCATGGCACATAACTGACTTTTTCCTTTTCCTTTGTCGTTTCATGTTTTATCGTTTGGCAGAAATAGTTTTGTTTCTTTTGGTTCATATATATATATATATATATATATATATATATATATATATATATATATATATATATATATAAAGTTAGTTCACTTTTTGCATGTTATTAGGCCAGTCAATAAAACAGAATGATGAAGACAAAATGTTTTTGAACGCCTTTGTATCCTTTCCCAGCAAAACATGAACCATTCATAGCACACACCTCATTCAGTAACCCTCTATATGAGTGGCTCTTGAGCCCTTTATTGGATGCATATTAATAGAAAGTATATAATCATAAATATATTACATCAAAATCCATTTACATATGTAAGTATTAATTCTGGGTGTATGGATATAAACTTCATATATATTATGGATATATTTATATGTAATGTCTAAGAATACATTTACTAATCATTTTGTAGGAACTGTTTTATAAATGTATATTTTATAAAAATATATGTATATATTTATCAAGTCAAATTCCGTTTTCAAATCGACTGATAAAATCTGCTTGTATAAATAAATATTTCATAAAAATATGTCATCATCATCATTATACCCTTGCTCAAGGTATGACTAATGTGTCCTCAACGCACCTGCATTAATACGTGACAATGATTTGTGTATCAATTTTCACTTCTTTCCACACGACAAAAAAAAAGCAAGGACTTTTTGATTACCTTATATTTCATGAAATATATTCATATGTTAAAACATTATTCAATATTAAGTCTCTCTCTCTCTCTCTCTCTCTCTCTCTCTCTCTATATATATATATATATATATATATATATATATATATATATGCATTTATATGTATATATTACAAATTGTATATATCTATTCATAAATCCGTTCATAATGTTGTAGGTATCCGTTTGTCTCGCAGGCCGTTGCGATGACATATGTGCTGCCTAGACCACATGGTCACCTTCTCAGTGTCAGCATCTTACTCGCTTGTCCGGGGGAGCTGCCGGAAGGTTGTCGAAGTTGCAAACGTCTTCGTTGTTCCCAATCGGGATTTTCTGTCTCGATTTACTTCCATAGAATTCTCTACGTTTGAATATGACCGCAAGTCAGCGGAAGCTTAAAATGTCCCTTCCCTTAGATAAACTACCTTCCTGATCTGACCAGCTCCATCTACTCTATATGCATACTATGATGTAAATTCCTGGCATTATTCACATGTTTTAGCAGCTTGATTATCATCTGTTGTTAAATGGAGCAACGAATAGCTTGTTAATTTTAATGCCTCTGTAAATTGTTGTGGCCTGTTTAGGGGCCAGAAAGAAAGACACGGATGACAAAGGTAGGTTGAAAAAGTATATTGAAGATATATACAAAACAATAGTGTTAGTAATAAGTAGATTAGCACTGCGTCTACTACTCCACTCATTTTACACTCTCGAACCCAGTCCGACTCTCGCAGTTTGTATTTATGAGAGAAGGAAGAGTTCCTTATACTGTAAGAGGGTTTACCACAACATTAATGATGGCTGATGCTAACCGCCAGAAGAGGTTAGCATCAGCCATCATTGCGCCTTCTAGGATTAACATTTTCAGCTGACATGAATCAATTGCTAAATCTGCAGCTGTTTCTTTCATCAGAATCTATCTTACATATTTATAAGTCTACCTTTCGTCCACACTTTGAATACTGCTGCCACATCTGGTGAGGTGCTTCTACTATATATTTAGAGATTCTTCATGAAATACAAATAATCTGCAATGCTGTTGATCTTGACATGGCATCTCGGCTTCTGTCCTTTTCTCACAGCCGTAACGTAGCTTCCTTATGCATTTTTTTAAATAAATATTTTCATGGTAATTGTTTTGATGAACTCTCCTCTATGACATTATGAATTTAAGCGCAATAGGAGATTGGCGACAGGGTCTTATAATCTAACAATTAAAATGGCTAGATGTAAGCGTAATTTTATGCTAACAGTTTCTTCTGTCGCACTTCTTGCGTGTGGAAGTCTTTACCGGCTTCTTGCTTCCGAGTCTATTTTGATCTTCAAAAATTGATTTCAGTACCAGGCCGCAGCAGTGTTGAACCAAAACCTGGAGTGTTGAGTTAAAGGGAAATAACTGAGACACCCGGAAGAGGCATGGCACATGGAACCAGAACAATCTACTCCGGTGGACGAAATAAAAGGTTCGGTTCGAAATTACAATCACCTGAAGAAGGCCGAAGCATACAACGGCTGAAAGGTTGGGAATATGGCAATGGAGATGAGGATAACAGTCCGAGTAATGTAAATAATGCAAGACAAACTCGGCATATTTTATTCTTTGCTTTTTACATAAAAGTTAAATTGGGTAAAAATTTCCAGAACGTTTTTTAGCGGAAATGGACAGGGGAAGCCACTAGCACGCAAGGGATTACAGAGGATTTGGAGTGAGAGCAGATAGGAGTGATGAGAAGAAGGGTAGTGGATAGATCAAGGCAACTGGAGATGTCGATTGACATTACATTTGAATAGTTGGAGATTATAGCTATCAGGGAAACAGGAATAGGAAAGGGAGTTCCATAGGCGAGAGGTGCGAGATATGGAGCTGTTGGAGTAGAAGAGGCGGCTACATTTAACAGTTTCAACAGTGAAAGGGTGGATGCCAGCCTCGTAGGACGCTTGAATTCGCGAAGTCTGGGAAGCAGCGAAAGCAGCTCATCGGAGCAATTACCATGAAAGTATTTGTTAAAAAGACAGAGAGAAGCGACGGCACGTCTGTGAGAGATCGACTGCAGACGAGATGCCAGATCAGCACCAATTATATGTAGTCCTCTTTTATTTTATTCCAAGAAAGCGCTTCTTCTGCAAGTAAACTAGAAGGCGATACCAGTGGCGTAATTTTATTCTATGTCCTTTGTTTCTCTTTTTAAATTCCATCTCTGTTCCCTTGTGTGAAAGGTACGATAATGTTCGTTTTTACAATTACTTAGTCGTGCACCGAAAGTCATACAATTTCGAAAAGAACAACTGATAAATAGAAAAAAAATAGTTTCGAGTTATCTAAACTAGCTTGTCCGATCCTTCAATCAGAATGCATGAGAAAGAAAGAAAATAACCATTAAATGTAATGCAGGTCTATTCCTGAATTGAGATCTTTATCAGTCGCTGTTATTCGCCTTTGTCTGCTACACCCTGGTAATGGGCCCGTTCTTACGAACCTCTTTCAGGAAAATCATATCTTGCCCCTGGGTCGAATCTCATCTCTTTACTCCATATATCTCCATCTTTGTCTCTTTCTCAAATATCACGGACTTCACTACAAGAAATAGCCTCTTGAATGAAGAGCTGTTTGAATAAACTACACTTCAACCGACTTCCGACAAGACCCTTATTCGGGATATATCGGCTGAGAGGGAAAGATCACGCTGTTTAGCTGCAATTGTCATATATCTTTCCTGTCCCGTCTCCTTTGGCATTTATTTAGTTGTGTTTCCCTTTTGTTGATCGTCGTCTTGTCCAGAATACCATTTTTATTATTACATCGACTACGACAAAACTGGACACTTGATCGTGTGCCTTCTATCCTCAAAGGGAGATAATCAACATTATTCTGACTTCCGGTTATCTTTTAAAAAATACAAGAGTTGGTAATTTTTTTTTTTTTTTTATAAAGAAGGTTTGTCTTAAAGAGAATTGCTCTATTCACAATATTATGTTTATATATGTTGTGTTTATTTTATTTGTCTTCTTGACATTTTTTTTCTTTTATTTGGATTTCCAGAAAATCTTTTGTCTCTCTTTTTATTTCTCTTCATAAGTGTTTCTTTAGCTATTTTTAGAAATATCCAGATAGGTTTCTTTTTTTTTCTTCTTCATAGGTTCACTTACATTTATGACTTTGAGATTTTAAAAATCTATCATAGTTCAGCCAAATTAAAGAATCATCTGGAAAAATTAGTTACAAGTTATTTATGGTTCTGTTAGAACGTCTAAGACTTTTTTTCCATAATTACAAAGTTCTCGTTCGCTCTACTTTGTGTACAAACAATCCAACAGCAATTTATATATAAAGTTTGTATTTGTATGCCTTCCAATATTCAACTTCATCAGGCAACTGTTGTTCAGCATAAAATATAACTAGCTGACCAAATTTAATTGTTTCAAGTATATTTTCAGGTTGTAAAATTTTATTATCACCAAATAGTGATTTTTTTTTTAATGAAATATACCGCCATTGTTATAACGCGGTAGCTCCATCCTCGTTGCACTAAGAGAAGTGAGGTCGGTGTAATATCTATGTCAACATTGACGGTGACCGTGGGGTCAATGTTTGTCCTTGGCCCATATGGGAACCACACATAAAATAAGACCATGTGTCAGACTCTAACAGAATGGGGAGGTTATGTATTTTTTAAGAACTAGATTTTTTTTTACAACACACTGACACCCGTTGAAATCCTCATAGTATTTAGTATTGCTGAAGTTATCGCTAATATTTTTGTCGAGATTTACAAACTACGTTTCGTTCAATTTCGCAAACCAATCGATGAAATTTTAATAAGCTGATTTGTTTAGAAAAAAATACTTTGACAAAAACACTACTTCGCAGTCTAATAATTTCTGTAATTTAATTTAATTTTATAGGACTTCACGGTAAACAATATTTTTTAAGAAAATTTCCATTTTCCTTTTAAACGGAGAATATTAAATACGTAGGATTTCTTACTGCTAAGCATGCAGCATACAACTGGCCATGCGTAAATATTTATTTCTGGAGTCAAATTTCGACTTTTTAAAGCATTTGTTTATAGTTCTCGCAAACGCGGGACGAAATGGAAACTGGATTTCAAAATATTGGTATTTGAAAAGTTACGAAAACTCCTAAAACGTAGTGAAAATCGAGATGTTTTCACTCGAAAACAACTGCTTTCAGCTAGTTTATACTGCTTGAATAAAGTCCTATTAAAAATAATTTAATACTAGACTTTGTACCCCACCCCTTACCTGTTTGCCCTTCTCCCCAAAATTTGGTTTCGATCGGTCAATCTATGTCTATTTTAGAGGGTGTGACGGACGGACTAACGGAAGTCAGAAAATTTTATATATAGACAGATTTTATATATAGATCAGAATTTTATATATAGATAGACTTTATATGTACCTTTGTGCAAATTAATTGAAACAGCTGTTTTAGTTTCCTTTCTTTTACCATACGGTCAGTTTTAGATCCACTAGAGTGACAGGGTGTAATCGATTTCTATTTTTTCTCAGGTTAGGTTATTTGCAGTGGTGTGCAGTAATATGAATCTGTTTTCGGGGTGTATGATGAAATTTGTTTGGCCTTGAAAAATATTGCGTCTTCCGTAATTGCATCAGATTTTAATCAAGTCCAGACAATATTGTCTCGACCATCGATTAGTTGTCCTATAGCCATTGTCTGCGATGGACGATACTCCAAGGAAGCGTACGAAAATTGTAACGCTGCACGAACACATCGGTAAGCCTTACCAGCGAGCAAATCAAAGTTCTATAGACTGGCCCGGAAACTCTCCTGAATTAAATCCAATCGAGAATCTGTGGTCAATCTGCAAGGAAAGACTTTGTGGAAGTCTAACATGTGCGCTGGGTCATGTTTCACTGGAAAAATATGATAAAAATGTAAATAATAATGGAATTATTCGTTTTGTTTCAATTAATTTGCAGAAAGGTATATATATATATATATATATATATATATATATATATATATATATAAAGAACAGTAAGATATATAATCCGGTGTTATTTGGTACCAAAACTGATACATCAAAATACAGACATAATGAATACGCAAACACCCCTCGTCTGGTTGAAATGAATTTCTCTGTTTCCTTGAAAACGTAAATTTTTTGCTGACTTTAAAACCCAGTAATTTTATAAGTTTCACCAAAATTCGCTTGAGGATGAAATGGAACTAATGTCTTTAATTTAATTACAAAAATAAATTTGGACCTTCCATTTTTGAAACATGGTTAGAACTGTGTAGCGGAAAAACCATATTTTAAATAAATTAATATATATATATATATATATATATATATAGAGAGAGAGAGAGAGAGATCTGCGTCTAAATTATGAATAGCGATCAAACAATTTACAAAATATAGTATATTCTTTTGTGAAATCTTACTCATATCTTTGAAGTTTTAAGTGTTTATAACAGATCTGTGTGCAGTCGACGAGTTGTATAAGAAGAGGATACACTAATTTGAATTGTTATTTTTTAAAATCTAAATGATGACTGAATACTAAACGGCCTTTCAACATTGTTTAGGATAAGATATGCTTGATTATTTAATGTCTAATATTAGTCTTATAGGACAAAAGTCACAGATAATGAATAAATAGGTAAGGCATAGGTACGGTTTAGACTATATTAAAAACTATAGACATAAGTTCGATTTCAAGCAGGAATAAAAAAAAAAAAAGCTAGGGATATGTCCGTTTTAGAGTCAATTAAACGCCAAACGGGATACTCGTTTGGGCGATGATGTCTCTTTCGATTCATAACTGACTAGCAAGAAGATCTTCCCGCAGTGGTTTGCCGTTTCTTTCTGCGATAGACTGGTTACCAACTAAGGCTATAGAACTCAGTCTCTCCTACTATTTAACCCATAGGTCGTGTGGGAGAAAAGATGGATTCATACTTTTTTCAAGGATATTTGCGCGCAAGTGAATATAACGAACCCGAGCAGAATTCGAACACTGCTCTCCGATTTCTCATTCCGAGCCGACATCCATTACACCATGATACGCATCTTGCTGGCTAGTATGGCAGAAAGATAGACATTGTTTCAATACATACACTCCTCAGACAGACAGACATGGGTCTGGTTTACTGGATGACATTAGTCAGAAAGGTAGCCATTGGTTCGATTTACACTAGTGTCAAAAAGGTAGACATTGTCTCAATTTACACTAGGGTAAAAAAAGAAGTCATAAGTTCGATTTACACTTGGGTCAAAAAGGTAGTCATATTTTCGATTTACACTAGGATCAAAAAGGTAGACACAGGTTCGATTTACACTAGGGTCAAAAAGATAGACATAGGTTCAATTTACACTAGGGTCAAAAAAGTAGACATCGGTTCAATTTACACTAGTGTCAAAAAAGAAGTCATAAGTTCGATTTACACTAGGGTCAAAAAGGTAGACATTGGTTCGATTTACACTAGGGTAAAAAAGGTAGACATAGGTTCGATTTACAGTAGGGTCAAAAAGATAGACATAGGTTCAATTTACACTAGGGTCAAAAAAGAAGTCATAAGTTCGATTTACACTAGGGTCAAAAAGGTAAACATAGGTTCAATTTACACTAGGGTAATGTAAGAAGTCATAAGTTCGATTTACACTAGGATAAAAAAAGAAGTCATAAGTTCAATTTACACTTGGGTCAAAAAGGTAAACATAGGTTCGATTTACACTAGGGTCGAAAAGGTAGACATAAGTTCGATTTACATTAAGGTCGTTTTACACACTAGGGTAAAAAGGTCAACATATAAATCTCGTTTGTACTAGAATTTTGCTACCCATTCGATGGGCAGGTTAATCGCTGTTTCTACCTCACTTGCCTTCAATACATCCAGTGCGTGTTAATTTCTCAAAACCTTCTTTCTTCATTATATGTCCCGGAAATTTCAGTTCTCTTTTTTTCTACTCTAATTTCAAGTGTTATTTTAATCTCCCATTTTCCTTAAAACTTCCTCGTTGCTTACATGCCCCGTTCATGGTATTCTCAGCATCCTTCTGTAGAGCTTCTTTTCTCCTCTTCATATGTAAAGAAAATGTTCTGCAGTCGCTGCCATTGCGATGGTCAGATTTGACATAGGATTTCAGCAGTCTTTTTTTTTTTTTTTTTCTAACAAAATTTTCCTGTTTCTTCATACTTTGTTTATCTTTTGGAAGGCATCTTTAGATATTCCAATGTACTTTTGAATTTCTGTGTCACATTTTCCCCAATTTCTACATTGGCTTGATTCGCCTCCAATTCGTATTTTTCTTCTTGGATTGCCCCACCTTGGTAACGCTCATACATTATGTTTTCCAGTTAATACTGCTTATTTTCCTCGCTTTCCTTTACGGTTTTGTCTAGAAGTTCTAGCAGTTTCCTTTCTGTGATAGCTATGGACAAAGGGTCGTCAGCATATCATATGTTATTGAGATTGAGTCAGGTCGTAAAAGATCCTGGTAGGAATTCGCTTTTAAGATCACTCGATGTAGACTTGAATAAATCCGGCGAGAATGCTCACCCTTGTCTTCTTAGGCCCATTCTATTTTTGATTACTTGATAAATTCCTTTTCTAAGCTAATGCGAGGTAAACTAAAATGATTTATTTTTATTTATTTATTTCATGGGCATCTCAAAAAACCAACATGAAAATACCCATTCAACAATTTTAAAAATCTTTAAAAACAAAATGTTAACCAGGTTCCTTAATATAAAAGGGGAAAAGCAAGTAAATGTGCGCATTGGCGAAATCATCTCACCTGTTATTTAGTTGATGTTCAAAAAGCTAATATTTCCTTCGTCAACAACGCAAAAAGTGGATGGCTTATTTGGCTAGCTATTAACTACAAATAAATAGATATGAATAATTAGCATTAGCTATCAAACAACTAATAGTAATCGAAAAAAGAGAGCGAATTATTACGATTTTCAAAGGCATACAGACAGGTTTAATGTAACCTCAAAGTTAAAATAATACCGCTTTCAATTTCTATTAACGGAAATTGTAAAGGTCTTTCATTTTTCATTTTTGTTATTGCAAAATGCCCAGAAAAAAATCTCATAGACACACATAAACCATGTAAAATTAGATAAAGCCAAATCAATATGTCTTGGCTTACTTTAAGAGAACGACGTCATACAATAAACAATTTGATTATATTATTTTTCTTTTACGTGATAATGTTATACGTAGGTGAGAATAATCCCATCATTTTGTAGTAGAGTACATTTTTTTATTAATATTTTATTTATTTATTCTTTCTCCATATTTTTAGGCGAATTATACTATATTTTAAATAATTGTAGCTATGTTTGAAGCCCTCTCACATCAGTCAGTTCACTCGTCGATTCTTTGTTCGCGATGTCGTCTGCTTGTTACGTCAGCCATATTTGTTATTTTTCACTTTCACGTTTGCACATGCATGAATTTTTTTTTTAATCTTTTTTACTTCTTCCTGTTATTGATGTTTCAAACGGACACTGAGATTGTATTATTTTATTCTCACGGTTTTTCAAAGGGATGTTTTATTAGTTTCTTACGTAATTATTTCGTTTGTCTGTTATCGCCTCTTTATTGTTTTAATGCTTTAGACACAGTGTTTATGATTTCTAACCTTGATTGGCGCGCCTCCTTTACTCGCTCATACACTAAATCTATATTATAAAAGAAGACTTTGTTCTCTGTCCATCGCACAATGTCTGTATTCTACTTTTAATATAATTTAATGTACATGTGTGTGTCTGTGATGCGTGTGGGTTAATTCATGTGCTTGTGCCATTTAAAATATAAACAGTCACAGGCACAGACATGCGCATACAATTTTACTAACGTTGAAATAAGATATTTAAATAATATGTTACCTACCTACTCAGTCTGGACAACATTTACGCTGGGCTGAGCAATAAAATCATAACGTTGGAGATAAAGAAATAACTTAGTTTCATAAACCATAAAAATAAAACAGATAATTATAAGTTTTTTAACGACTCTTTTCGGAAATTATCTGGTAATAAATTGAATTATATATATATATATATATATATATATATATATATATATATATATATATATATATGTGTGTGTGTGTGTGTGTGTGTGCGCGTGCGCGTGTATGTATATATATAGGTATATATATATTAATTATTATGAATATACTTTTAGGTTCCTTATTGAATTAAAATATACATTCACTCATACAAACAGGCGTAAATCTAAACAGAATTTTAAAAAATTGAAATATGGGTCTGTGTGACGAGGACTAATTTACTTTTCTGTCTGTTTGTTTAGCAGCATATCAACAACTTATGGGTCATTTAATGCTGAAATTTAATTTTCTTGGGAGTATTAGTAATTTCTTTTACAAAAATGTATTGCTGGTGATTTTTTTTACAAAAATATAATGCGGTAATTATTAAAATTGTTTTACAAAAATATATTGCTGGTAATAAAAATGTACCTTTATATTTTCATAGTGTTTTGACCCCATTTTGGGGATTAACTATTTCTCTACAATTGGGACCCTAACAGATGCTATCACCCCGGGTTAGGATGGACCTGGGAACAACAGCAATTAAGAAGTAGTTCCATGCTCCCAAAAAACTCCCAATCAGAAGCCTTGCTGCCGGATGTAGTTTATCGTCATACCTAGGAAAAAAACTTTCAGTCTGACAATAACCCTTGTGTAATAGGAAATGTGTGTAAGCCGATATGTACAGTCTTATGAACCCCCTCTTTTTTTTAAATGATTCCTGTATTTAAACTGAATGTATATTATCGTACATGTAGCAGTTTAAATGTACAAACATTGCCCAGCTTGCGGTACATTTGGGAAGTGGCAGAGTACCATACTACAGGTTCACCCAGGCCTTGCGAGTGAAAATGATTAGACAAAATTGTTGGTCAATGGTTGTATTAGCATCAAGTCACAAGTCATCGTGACCGAGGTTTGAGCGTACTTGTTAGTTGATCATTTTTATCCCAGAAACTATAATTAAGTCCCGTCCAGCATAGTTGCAGTATAAACCATAGGCAGGCTTTGTGGTTGTTGAACAAACAAAACTGTGCCTGAGCAGGCGTCTGCAACGGGGATTGATTAGCCACCTTAGCAAACCGCCATATTCGGATTCGACTGGCCAGCTACTATATTTATGTTTAATTTACAGACAATGTAACCCACTAAAGATGAGATTGAAAGTACTTGGGGAAAGTAAAAATTATTTAAAAGAAAATTTTGATATTTTTCTTAAGCAATTTTACACAGATACCAGGAAATTAATCCGTGGATTTGAAAGGATCAAACCAAAATAAATAGACATAATATGTCTAAATTATTTAACCAAAACGGTTTGAATGAAAATATGCTGCCTAAACACACACACACACACACACACACACACATATATATACATGTGTATATATATATATAAATTTAAATAGGTTTGAAACGGTACAAAAGCGTCTCAGGGCATTAAAAACTAGAAATTTTGTATTGCAGGCCATGATAAGTTTAAAATAAAACACACCAGTCGACCGGTTTCGTCCCCTCTCGTCAGAACTGTTAACGGGGAAAGATTATGAGGAAAAGAAAAAAAAAAAAAAAAAAAAAAAAGAAAAAAAAAAAAAAAAAGAAAAAAAAAAAGAAAAAAAGAAAAAAAGTAAAAAAAAGTAAAAAGAAAAAAAAAGAAAAAATGACAGACTTTTTTCTTTTCCTCATAATCTTTCCCCGTTAACAGTTCTGACGAGAGGGGACGAAACCGGTCGACTGGTGTGTTTTATTTTAAACTTATCATGGCCTACAATACAAAATTTCTAGTTTTTAATGTCTTTATATTTATATATATATATATATATATATATATATATATATATATATATATATATATATATATATATATAATGAAATGGATTATTTTTTTAGATATAATTTATCTAAGTAAATGCTCTCTCTGTCTGTCTCTCTCTCTCTCTCTCTTTTAATTAAACAGTATCAACTTCCATTTACCTAATGTGGCTGTATGGTTAAAAGCACATCAGATCAAATGACCGTTCCCATTGGGGTCATAGGTTCGATTCCTTTCGGAGAGCGCATATTTTCTACGAAATTTCTCGAACATTCAGGCTGTTAAATGTAATTAATACTGTCTAATAAAAAAAACAAAAACGGAGCATTTACTTAAATAATGTATATCTATAAAAACAACGTATAAACGAATTTATATATATATATATATATATATATATATATATATATATATATATATATATATATATATATGCATGTTTCATTAAAAACGACAGGAAAGGGAATTCGGTTAAGCTCTTTATTTAATTTTTCTTGTGTTCTGACAAGAGCTTTCTTTTCTGGACAAAGGGTGTGTAAGAACTGTCCAAATGTTTTATATTTCCGAGCGCTTTCGGCTATACCTTTAGCCATTATCAAGGGTGATTCGATTATCAGCTTAGTTGAGTGTGTGCTTTCTGTGTATGTATCAGTGTGTGGTAGGGATGTTTTTAATTTCCTAATACGGTTAGCACATTGTGGCTTTGTTCGTAGTTAATATTGTTAAGAGTTGACTTTTTCTTTTTTATTATTAAAGCTTCCATTATTTTTAGTCTTTTTTTGCAGGTGGATGCAGTTAATATATTTGTGTTTTCTTCTAGTATGTTCCTAATGGAGTCTGGTAAATTTGTGTGTGTGTTTAAATGGGTTCTAATGGAGCTGTGATCAGATAGGTGTAACGTTAAGACGTCTGGATAAGCATGTGGTTGTGTAACCGATGTAATTATTTATGAGTCCGATTTGATCAGGAACACAGTTCCTTAAAGGGCATTTGAACTCATAGATAATGTTCGTTCTTTGTAATTTTGACTTAGCTGGAGTGTTGTCAATTTTTAGGATAAGGTAGGCTGTCTTAAATTTTTTATAATGGATAATAAATTTGATTTTTTTATTCGGATCAATTGGAGTAGTATATTTCTTTATAATATGCCTTAGAGAAGATTCGTCTTGTTTGTACTTAATATGCATTTGGTTTTTGTAATAAATGTGTATGTGATTTTGGGCTGTGTGTTCGCTACCGTTATTACTTGCTTTGGGAAGATTTACCCGACTCCATTAACAACACATAAAGGAAGGATTGCTGTCTAAATATACAGCGATATATATATACAACTATATATATATATATATATATATATATATATATATATATATATATATATATGTGTGTGTGTGTAGCTGGCCACTCGTATTCGAGGATACCTGTCTACTAGGGTGGCTAGCTAATCCCTATTGCAGGGGCTTGCTCAGGAGCATTTGTGTTTATTCAACATCCACCGAGCCCACCTGCGGTTTATACTGAGCTGAGGAGACCTTAGTTACAGTTTCTGGGAAAGAGCATGTTTCTAGCGTGATCAACAACTTGAACAATGCCAGCACACTCAAGCCCTCGGCCACGATGACTTGTGACTTCGAGCTAGCACAGCTATTGACGGCACCGAAGGGTTCTTTCTACCCAATTTCATTCACAAAACAAAGTGGTCAAAGTTTCGCCCTTTAGGACGTCATCGGACTAAGTTTCTGTTTGCATTGACGTGATTACACATGCGCATGAAAGACAGGGGATGTTGAAAACTTTACATTAATTTCTTTTGTTATTTAATATAAGCATTTGACATATAATCAAGCCTATATCATTTAGATTCTTTTTTTTTTTTTTGTTTATGTTTCAATCACTGTAATAATAAAAGATTTGTCAAGAATGGTGAAACGCTGTAAAAATCTGGATGGAGCGCCTCTTTTCATTCGTGTAATCACGTCAACGTAAACCTAAACTAAGTCCGATGAATTCCTAAAGAACTCAATCCGTCACCCGATAACTTTTTCCACTTTGTCATACGTCTTATATCTAAAATTGTTCTTAATATATATATAAAGATTATATATCGTTTTCTCATATAGATAGATATGAACATAGATAGATAGATAGATAGATAGATAGATAGATAGATAGATAGATAGATATGAACATATATAGATAGATAGATAAATAGATATGAACATAGAAAGATCATTGAGATAGATAGATATGGACATTAGATAGATAGATAGATATGATAGATAGATAGATAGGTAGATAGTGATATAATGGAATATACGTACACCTGTGTTCCCCCTCACTGGAATATGATTGGCTGGTGTCCGTCATAAATACCGACGGACGTGTAGGAGAGTCAAAGAACCTTAGTCTGAGAGCTAAGTCTATAACGACGCCCATTGGACTACGCCATTGATCTACACTTCTAACCTGCGACTACGACGCGTACCAGTCGATTACTGCTACCGTATTCTACTTGGTTATAGTAGCCAAAACCACTTAGCTACTTCGTTCAAATATATCCCTTTCCGGTTCATATCAGATAGATAGATAGATAGATAGATAGATAGATATGAACAGTTTGAGATGAGGAGAGAGAGATAGAGAGAGAGAGAAGGGGATCGAGGGCGAGAGTGTAATCATTTAAAGGAAACACTAGTAAAGAAACATTTCATAATATGAGTCTAGATAAATACATTCGTGAAAAGAGAGTGTGTTATTCTGACCCCGACACTGTGAAATGAACCCCACGAACTTTCACCCTCCGGAAAATACATAAAAAAAAATCTCGCATCGTTCTTCTTATTGATGAGTGTTTGCCAAGTAATCTTGGCTCAATCGGTAAATCTAATTTTCAGTCTTAAAGAGTATTGATAAAAATCGTTTTTTTTTCTCTACTCACCCACTCCCTGAGATCAATAAAACCAAAGTCTGTCTGAATTAAACGCTAAAAATCAAATTCGATTGCGGGAACCAGAGACAAATAGAAACTTTGTCGATTTTTATTAAAAAAAAAAAAATGATTGTTACCGCAAAAAAAAGAAAAAAAAGAAAAGAAACGAAAAAAGAAAATAAGTTAACATTAAATAAAAAAACAAACTCTTTTTTTAGGTTCCCACTGGAATGTTTTCTTTTTTTCTAATTTTTACCCATTAAAAGACCCCCAAAATCACTCAAGGTTACTAAATCTGGTTTTATGAGTAAAACCGAAGCGGAAATAAGTGCCGTTTACCAGGATATGTAGAAAAGATAACCCGAGACTTGAAGAGGTTGAGATTGTCGTAATCGAGAAAGCATCTACTCGGGTCCCTGTTCCACAAAATATCATTTCCTGGCGAGAATACATCCGAATGGAACTTTCTTCTTACTCGCAGAATACGAAGGGAATGGGCACGGTTCGCCCTAGATTAAGTGGCACGCTGGGTCTTTATACATACGTACACACACACACACACACACACACATATATATATATATATATATATATATATATATATATATAAACCTAGTGAGGCAGACAAACCTACCTAAACGGATCGTCAGGAAAGTTGGCTAAAGAGACAAAGGGAAAAGCATATTTACGACAGACTTTCATGTTTGTAGCTCTTTCTTTTTTAAAACTTTTTTTCCCTCGAGATTGATTTGATTATTGTCAAATCAAAAATTCGAGGGTTTTTTCAAAACGAGTATAGTATATATATATATATATATATATATATATATATATATATATATACTAGGAGCATGGTCCGGTGTTGCCCGTGCTTGTTTCAAAAATCATTATATAGTTATCTATATATATATATATATATATATATATATATATATATATATATATATATATACTAGGAGCATGGTCCGGTGTTGCCCGTGCTTGATTCAAAAATCGTACGACTCATACAGCAAACGCTATCACTTGACTTAAAATATTTTTGCCCTTCCTTGCCTTTAAAGGAGTGCCCTTTGCCGTGCTAATGTTGCTACATGCCTTACTTCTTGCCTATCTCACACTGCGAATTTTTTCTAAGCTCTATACTAAACATTAAATCTGTTACGAAAAAAGAACTAAACAAAATGAACACAAAACGATCAGCTTTAAAAAACGACTCGTAACTGGAAAAAGCGAATGAAAAAAGAATGTTAACAACAAATACTTTTTCACGCCCAACCCAGTTCTGTGGAATCAGAATCAACGTTGAGTTTAAGCAAGCGAATGAGCCAATTGGAGTAAAGTGCCATGCAGATTTAATTTTTTCCCACTTGTGACGAATGCAGCTATCGATTTTTTTTGCATGCTAGCATGCTAGTTAACATTCGTGTCAGTCTGCTGTTGGCTCTCAGGCTGGCCAATAGAATTTTCCTGCCTATTCGTGGCAGCCAGCTATAGGCTCTCACTCTGGCCATTAGAAAATGACCGCAAACTACACGAAAACTGCCGTAGAAGCATGAAAATATCGATTATTTCCACTATCGATGGGAGTTGAGAAATGCAAAGTCGGCCTTGGCCTTTCCACTAACTTAGAGCATGTGCATGTGAGTTTTTGTGCAAATCCGTCGAAAATTGCGGCCGTGCAATCGTTACACACACACACACACACACACACACTCACAAATCCTGCCTTTTATAGCGATGTATACACGCACATATACATAATATCCAAGGTCGAAAACACTACTCGGAGTTTCACGCAGTTAATGCCATCTTCAGATGAGAATGTACACCTGAAGTGTGTAATAACTGCATGAAACTCCGAGTAGTGTTTTCGACCTTGGATATTACGTATATTCACTAATATATACTTATATCTCTATTTCATAACATTAAGCACTGTGTTTATGACACATTAAGAATAAATGTACTTACGCACGTGTAAGTATTTGTGCGTGTATGTACATTGTTTCGTACCCATTCCTGAATATAATATATGTATATATATATATATATATATATATAACTGCTGTTCACCCAATACAAGGCCCCAAAGTCACTTAAGATAGAGAGTTATTGTCTAGAGTTGTATTAGCGTAAGTAAGGTCAAGGGTTAGGAGTATAGAGTTGAAGTGATCTTTAGGGGAACCGGAAACCCAATTCGTAATAGGAAACAAGAGATAAACCTCTGCTCCTGTTTAAAAGACCGGGGAGGAATGTAAACCGGACTATAGGCGAATCTATCTACTCCGATTGGTAGAGGAGAGAAAAATAAATAAAATGAAATAAATAGTTATTGAATAAAATTCCACAGTTCAGACGCAGATTTTAGAAGTACAGAGCTGAAGTAGACTTCTAGAAGGAACCGGAAACCCAATCCTAAACAGGAAACAAGGGATATACCGACATTTAACAATTACAACTGGTGAAAGAAATCAAGAATTGTTTTTTATTGCAGATTTTAAAGTTAGTCTATTTAATATCAGAGTAGTAATAATGGTAATTTGAATTTTATTACTGGATGAAGCATCACCAATCATTATTTATCTATATATAAAATTTTTTAACCTCTGTTTGGTTATTATCGAACTCCTATATATTCTGAGATTACATTACCCAGGGTACTTGAATACATATAGGGTTAAGTCTATACACCGGTACTCGTGCGATCACCGAAGTTACGCTATGTCGAGCCTGGTTCGTGGTGTAATGGATAACGGCTCGGAATTCCAAATCATAAAACCAAGTTCAAATTCCAATCGGGTTCGTTATATTCACTGACGCGCAAATATGCTAGGGAATGGAATGAATTCATCTCTTATCGCCCCGCTATGGGTTAATTAGTAGAACCTCATTATTAATTCGCAATTCTTACAATCTAAGAATATTTTCTGGCTTTGAAAACATAAAAAAGTTTGATAAGCCGTAAAAAATCACATCAATCAATCAACCAATATATGATGGACTCTCCCGTCGATTTCGACGTATGAGGTTCCGACAACTTTTTAATGACGCTTATGCTAGAATCTAGAGTGACATTTCAGACCTGCCAATGACTTGCAAAGAAAACCACAGATTGGACAAGCGTGTGAGCAAAGAGGGTGCACTTCTCTGGCACCCTCTGAGGCTTTTTTTCCTTTCTCTTGCTTCACGGAGCTTGACAACGCTTGCCGCCGAAAAATTCCTGATTCCAGTGTAAGTTACACTTTTCCAAGCTTTGCGATCCAAGGCAGTATTCTCCAAATCAGTGTGTGCAATATTTGCAGCTGCAAGGTTACTTTTCAGCTTATCTTTAAACCTGAGCAAGGGTCGGCCAACATTCCGTTGACCACCTTCAAGCTGGCTGTATATGAGAATCTTTGGAATTCAACCAATATTTATATATATATATATATATATATATATATATATATATATATATGTGTGTGTGTGTGTGTGTGTGTGTGTGTGTGTGTGTGTGTGTGTGTGTGTGCGCGCACATATATGTTACTCCATACATTATTATAGTGGGTGCTTTGTATTTGAAATGGACGCTCTGTTTTTATTTATTAAACAGTGTTTATTACGTCTGTCTGCCTGCACGCTCGAGAAATCTTCCTCGGTAGGAATTGAACCTGCGTAATTCTTTGTAGAGGAAACTACAATTTGATCCAATGTGCTTCTTCTCCTAGAAATGAGGCTGGCGAACGCTTTTTCTTTATTTTAATTTCTTGAAGGCGTGGGGCGATACACGAAACGCACACTGTTTAATAAATGACAACGTTTGAAGTAATAAAAATATCGAATTAAAAATAAGCCTTTTAATTCACTTTTTAAGAAACTAATCGCGTATTATTTCTTACATTATTAGAAACATGATATTTATCGTAATGTCTGTGGGGCAGTGGATATCGGTGTGGAGTCGGGAATAGAAGAACCGTATTCGAATTCCAGTCGAGTTTATCGTATTCACTTATGTGCTTAGGAAATGTAGGAATCTATTTCTTCTTTCTCTACTTATGGGTCCTATAGGAGTGGGTGTCAACCGGTCTAGGAGATGGAAAAACTGAATTCAAAACCAGCCAGGAAAGGGAACTGCTGCTGCGTATGAAATATTTGTGATGCTTCTGCAACCCTAATAGGTTACGGGTCTCTTGATCGTCATCGAATATTTATTGATATTTTAAACCGTGAAATTAATGTCAGCCATCTTAACGATTGCTAAGTCATACTAAAGAAAATATGTTTCCCGACAGGAATCGAACCTCTATTGAACCTTTTTGCTCCATTAGGGAGACTACTTTTATCCAAATATGAACTACCAATTATAACGTTTACAGCAATAAGAGATATGCGTATGTCCATATAATTGTTTGTTCACTAATGAGACAGGGCCACTTACGAATATAGGTACAGATACCGACTGCCGCGTAAGCATTGGTATAGACGAAATTGAATTACGGATTTTGATATAATGGGCCAATAATAATAATAATAATAATAATAATAAAACGTATACAGGTTTGTTTGAAGAACCAATTAGATAGTGAAGCTCACACACACATACATATATATATGATGTCGGAAGATATTGCTAATGAGGCGAGCGATTATCGGAAGATGAAAATGAATGAAAGAAGTCGATTTAAAAAGACATACAGCTTAAACGAGCCAGAGAGAAGGTCAAAGTGGAAAACGAGAGAGAGAGAAGGTTAAAGAGGAAAACGAGAGAGAGAGAGAGATTGGGGTCAAATGGGAAAACGAGAGAGAGAGAGAGAAGGTCAAAGGGGAAAACGAGAGAGAGAGAAGGTTAAAGAGGAAAACAAGAGAGAGAGAGAGATTGGGGTCAAATGGGAAAACGAGAGAGAGAGAGAGAAGGTCAAAGGGGAAAACGAGAGAGAGAGAAGGTTAAAGAGGAAAACGAGAGAGAGAGAGAGTGGGGTCAAATGGGAAAACGAGAGAGAGAGAGAAGGTCAAAGTGGAAAACGAGAGAGAGAGGAAGTTAAAGAGGAAAACGAGAGAGAGAGGAGGTTAAAGAGGAAAACGAGAGAGAGAGAGAGAGAGAATGGGGTCAAATGGGAAAACGAGAGATAAGAGAAGGTTAAAGAGGAAAACGAGAGAGAGAGAGAGAGAGAGAGTGGGGTCAAATGGGAAAACGAGAGAGAGAGAGAGAGACGGTCAAAGGGGAAAACTAGAGAGAGAGGTCAAGTGGGTAAATGAGAGGGGGAGAGAAGGTCAAAGGAGGTAACGAGAAAGAGAGAGAATTGAAAGATTAAGTCACGTAGGAGAAAGAAAACAAAAAGGTTAAAGAAAACGAGAGTGAGAGAGAGGGGGAAAACGAGAGAGAAGGTCAAAGGGGAAAACAAGACAGAGAGAGAGAGAAGGTCGATGAGGAAAACGGGAGAGACAGAGAGAGAGAATATCAAAGGGGGAAAACGAGAGATAGGGATAGAGATAGAGAAGTTCAAGGGGGGAACTAGAGAGAGAGAGGTCAAAAGAGTAAACGGGAGATAGAAGGTCAAAGGGAAAAACGAGCGAGAGAGAGAGAAAGGTCAAAAAGCAAAACGAGAGATAGAGAGAAACAGAGAAGGTGAAAGGGGGGAAAAGCGAGAAAGAGAGAGAGAGAATACAAAGATCAAGTCATATAGGAGAAAGAAAACAAAAACTTTAAATGACTCGTTGGGTTTCGAGTATAGTCGAAAAGAAAATACTTCGATCGGATTCAGTCGATGAAAACGTAAAAAAAAAAAAAAAAAGTAAACAAAAAAAATCACCCCCCCACCCTCCCCCGCCAAAAAAAACAAAACAAAAAAAAACAAACTTAATCGAATAATACGAAATCCCGTCGGGGATAAAACTCAGTGCCTATTGGAAAACGGATATGCGAGAAATAAGTAGTTGAAAATCCTAATAACGGTGACCTCATTGTTTCCGCAGATTTAACAAAACGCAGATCGAAAATATTCGGAAACAAATCCAGACTATCACAGAAGTTAAGCAACGTCGAGCCTAGTCAGTACCTATATAGGTGACCACTTGGGAATACCAATTGCTCTATACTTAGATGTGCAGGTGGTGTTATGAATAATAGCTCAGAATTGTTAATTGGAGAACCGAGTTCCAATTCCAGTTGGTTTCGTGACATTCACTTGCTCATTCACTTGCTCGCAAATAATATTGGGAAAGGTATGAATCCACCTCTTTCCCTTCCAACTATGGGTTAATTAGTAGAACTTGTATCATTAAAACCTTTATTAACTTTAATAAAATAAAATAAAATTTCTTGCAAAATATTTAGATTTCGGTAATAAATAACCAATACAGATGTTGATATGCCGTTAAATAATAAAAAAAGAAACAGTCAGACTATTTATAAAGAAAAAAAAGGTTGAATTATTCCGTGAGCTTTGCACAGCACCCAGTCAACATTAATGAAGTTATGTACCGGTGTAACCTACTGTAGTCTGCCGCCATTTTACCGTTTGCCAGTCATTCTCCAGCACTCATTGTTTGAGCATTGTTCGCCTCTTGTCTCATTCGTTCGATACTTGTGCTGTGGGAAAATTTCTCTTCGAAAGAAAAAAAGGTTGAATTATTCTGAGAGCATTGCCAGCACTCATTCAGCATTAATGAAGTTATTTTCCCGTCAACATATCAACACCTCTATGGGTTATTTACTACCGAAATCTATCTCTCGTTTTCCTCATTAACATTTTTTTTCTCTCTTTCTTTCTCGTTTCCCCCCTTTGACCTTCTCTGTCTATTTCTCTAGTTTTCCTCATTTACATTTTACTAAAATAAATAAGGAAACAAAATGGTGTCAATATTTATTCATTTCTAAAACGATTTTGAAATCTCTATAAAAGGCAGGATGTGTGTGTGTGTGTGTGTGTGTGTGTGTGTGTGTGTAACGAATGCACGGGTGCAATTTTCGACGAATTTGCACCAAAATTTGCATGCACATGCTCCAAGTTAGTGGAAAGGCCAAGGCTCAACTCCCATCGATAGTGGAAATAATCGATTTTTTCATGCTTCTACGGCAGTTTTCATGTAGTTTGCGGCCATTTTCTACTGGCCAGATTGAGAGTCAATAGCTGGCTGCCACGAATAGGCAGGAAGATTCTATTGGTCAGCGTGAGAGCCAACAGCTGACTAACACGAATGTTAACTAGCATGCAAAAAAATCGATAGCTGCATTCGTCACAAGTGGGAAAAATTTTAATCTGCATGGCACTTTACTCCAATTGGCTCATTCGCTTGCTTAAACTCAACGTTGATTCTGATTCCGCAGAACTGGGTTGGGTGTGAAAATATGTTTGTTTTTAACATTCTTTTTTCATTCGCTTTTTCCAGTTACGAGTCCTTTTTTAAAGCTGATCGTTTTGTGTTCATTTTGTTTAGTTCTTTTTTCGTAACAGATTTAATGTTTAGTATAGAGTTTAGAAAAAATTCGCAGTGTGAGATAGGCAAGAAGTAAGGCATGTAGCAACATCAGCACGGCAAAGGGCACTCCTTTAAAATGCAAGGAACGGCAAAAATATTTTAAGTCAAGTGATAGCGATTGCTGTATGAGTCGTACGATTTTTTAATCAAGTACGGGCAACGCCGGGCCATGCTGCTAGTTAAGATATAAAAGATAAAACTACTTACAGATTTAAGAAATATTCCATTGTAAATTATTACTTTCTTTTGTTACAGAGAAACAATTTTCCCACTGACTTTTCACAAATATTTTTGGTTTCTATGGAGAGAAAACAGACAATTTTTTATTAGAATTTTGCACTTCGACGCAAAAGATTGAACATTTTTTCTGTAGTAGTCTATTTCTTGCTGTTTTCTCTTTTCTATGTGATTAATATTCCCCATTGGATTAAGTGCATTGACAAGGAATCGCATTACGTTGAAAATAGCTATTTGTGTAAAAATAAATACTTTTCCGTCATTAAGCTACGGATTTATTGATGTTTAGAATGAATGGAAACTTTGAGAAATTTGGTTAATAAATCGTCGTGAATATGGCTATAAAGATGAGAGCACTCCGAATAATGTAAATAGTGTAATTAGTTACAATACCTCAATTCAGAAATATAAACAGAGATAAATATATTTTTTTAAAAAATAAATCAATTTTCCCCCATTTCTAAGGCATTTGCTTATGTATGTGGTTTCACTAGCGAAAATAGCCGTGTTACCTACTACAGAAAATTAATTTGAATCTTTCTTAGTAGTGTGACCCGCCTTATGATGAGCCAGAGATGATACGACTCTCTGCTCGAAAAAAGTTGCCCGTATCTGTTTTAGAAAATATTTCACACGTGTTATTTATTTTTTCTTTATTCAAATTTTGAAAATTCCCATACATAAAACATATTTCAGTCGATAAAGTTTCTTTTTTAATTGGGTTTGCATAAAAATAATTTCGATCTCTCTACATTCCAGACATTTTGGAGAGGTAAGATAACTTAACTTTTAATTCGCTGTTAAGACAAAAAATTTACAATGAATTGACAGATGGATAAACATGGATCTGGGTCAAACCTTTGCCAAAAAGTAGACATAAGTCGGTATCAGACCTGAGTCAAAATGCTGTTGTCTGCAAGCAAATTAAGATGAAAATATACGCAACAAGTCTTCAAGTACCCATTGTAATGGATGACTTTTGAAGGAGTCTTTCCCCTTTACAGGAATGCAGCCTGTGTAGTTTCAGTGTCTGTGAAAATGTTGCAGTATTTTGGAGCGGGGTGGGGTTATTCGTGAGCCCTTTCGATCAGAATGCGGCAAAACGTCGAATTTAAAGTTGGAAACCATTTTCTCCTTAACCCATGGGTTAGGGTGAAAAACTGTACTAGTTTCCTCGCCCCTTCCTTTTTTAAGACGCCTCAGACGCCAGGTAATAACCCTAACCCCCTTCCTGTGGGAGAAGCAAATTTGCTTTGATACATACCCATTAACGCATGTCTTTTCCTACGCTAATAACACTTCACAAAGTAATTCTCTACCTTGAGTGTCTCTTGGGCCTTGCATTGAATGAACATTGGTAAAAAAAACAAAGAAAAAGTATTTTCTTTTAATCTTTCTGTTATAGTGGAAGTAAGAGTAACGAGGAAAGTCGCTCAGTCTCGACCGGCTGATCGGTTGAACTCTCTGCCTTCGGGCGGGGAGGAACCCGAAAGCGGCTACGCCGAAGGGCGGATTCTCTTTCGGGGAGGTAAACCGACCCTGAACCCGTTTATACGGGTTCAATGGGCATATTTTTGGCCGAGCCCATGTTAAACCAGCCTTGTGCTACATGACGCCCTCGTGGGGGTGGGGGGACTGAATATCGTCGCTCAGTGAGTTGGTCAGTCAGTCGATGTCGGACGACCGTTAGTCGGATACTAAATTAGATTACTGCGTCATACCTATTATATGAAGTTCCTAACGTTTTGTACGTCGAACCTATTTTAGGACCGACTTAGTACAAATACAAGCCTCCACTGTGAAATCACTCCATAACACTTTCTTACTTGACTGGGATTTTAAAAAGCGTGAATGAAAAAATAAGCCTTGCTAATGAAAATAGGTTTAAGGGGGGAATAGAAAGAAGGAAAAAAAATATGAAAATAACTATATAGAAAAATTCACTACAGGATCCTTTGAAAAGTAATGGGTGTTTCATTATGACGGATTATATATAAGGGTGTTTCATTAAAACGAATCAAAGTCAGCAGTAAATAAATCAGTGTCATTGGTGAAAATTTATTTATTTCTCTATTGGATCGTGTTATTTAAGTCATGGCAATTATGTGTAAAAAATAATATCGCACGTAAAAAATAATATCGTCTGCCAAATCTGAAATAAAAAGAAAAAAATCATTAGACGCTTAAACTTAATTCATGTTTAAAATCGGTCCATGTAATTGGAACACCCATAGGTGTTTCATTAAAACGGATCAAAGTCAGCAGTAAATAAATCAGTGTTATTGGTGAAAATTTATTTATTTCTCTATTGGATCATGCTATTTAAGTCATGGCAATTATGTGTGAAAAATAATGTCCGCCAGACCTGAAATGAAAATAAAAAAAAATCGTTAGACGCTTAAACTTAATTCTCATTTAAAATCGCTTCAAATTATTGGAACACCGTTTATATCCGAAAATTGATATTTTTTTATTACTTCCATCAATCAAGTGTTCATTAGGCGTTGTTTCCGTTAAAATTACTTGCTTAAATACACGCGGTGAGACAACGAACGTTACATATGTATTTAATTGATTTTCCGGCTTTCGAGCCGACTAACTCACAGACTTTGAGCTTTATATATCAGATGACAAAAAGGCTCTTTGAAATGTATGTTTTCATTTCTCTTTGAAAGCATCTGGGGTTCTGGTCGATAAAACATGTCAAAATTTAAAGCAAAGCCTCGCGTACGTAAAGCCTTGGTGAGCTGTCAGTGGGATATGACAGATTTCGAGAATTGTGTACTCGAAGGCTAAGCCGATACAATTGATCATCAGCCATCACGAGTCGCCGTTTCCGCCTGTCGCAGATTGCAAACTCACGTGACTTATTCCCCGCTATTTATTACGATCTTAAAAAAAAAAAAGAACCTTTTTTTTCTTTCAGTGTCTACTTCTCATTAGTTTGGGGAGCACTTAATTATACTAGCCTTCAGTCTCTGTTTTGGTTTCTTCAATGTCTCTCTCCAGGCACGATGCCTTCAAGACACAACTTAGCTAGCTCTGCACGAAATCCTTTAATCCAAATAGTTTCAAGGATTTGTTATGGGCGGTATCGATTGATTGATTTCTTTTATACGGCCTACCCACTCTTTTCAGGTTATTTAAAGCCAAAAAATTATTTTTAGATTGTAAGTATTTGGGGGGGGGTTACTGAAACAAATCCTACTAATTAACCCATAGATGGGAGGGAAAGAGGTGGAATCATACCCTTCCCAAAGATATTTGCTCGTAAGTGAATAAAACGGACTGGAAATGGGACTCTTCGATTTCCAAATTCCGAGCAATAATCCATGACACCACATCTAAGCCCGTGGTATTCCCAAACGGTCACCCATGTAGGTACTGACCAGGTTCAACGTTGCTTAACTTGGGTGATCGTACGAGAACTGGTGTTTTAACGTGATATAGTCGTAAGTCAGATGGTATCGAATTGTGAAGACAAGTAGGTTTAATTTCTAAGAGTGTTTTTTCCCTCATTTTCAACTTGTTATATGTCATGAGGCGCATCATACGGTTTTGGAATGTTCAACATTGAAGTGAATTTTTTGAGTTCATGCCTCACTATGTCAACCATAATAAAAAATTAGAAACGGCTCGAGTCTGATTCGATACCTCTTCGTCACCGAGGCCCGTTGGTACAGTTGGTATGACGTTTGCCTGATAACGTAACTGTCAGAGGTTTCAATTGTCGGTAGTGGATGCGCACTGCTGATGAGTCCCAAATATAGGACGAAACGGCCGTCCAGTGCTTTCTGCATTCTGTTGAGGTTTCTTCTAGACTCGTTGAATTACTTAATTACAATTATCTCAAATCATCCTAATAATTTCTATCACTTGTATATCCTTGCTTGAACTAGCTTCTAATGCTCCGGACTGAGCCACTTGGGGATAGTAGTCATGGCTCGTGGGGTAAAAGAGAAGCTTGGATGAGTTCCACCAATTAGAAACATGTATTTAAGGTAGATGTTCGTTTTAGTGTGGATTGTTACTCTTGTCTATTTTAGCATATCTTACGCTTTCTTAAATCAGGGCCCGGACGACGTTTAATCAGTCTTTTGAATTATTCTTCTTAGTTTTCTGTTATCTTCAATAATGTTGAGATTAATTTCTGTTTGCAAATTTCAAAAACATTCGCAATAGTTTCCGGATTGATTACCTTACCGTAAATTACGGCGTACAAGTCGACTTATACAGCGAATATAAAATGAAAACCGTTACGCCCGAGTTGTAAACAAATTGAACAGCACTCCCAAAAGTTACTGTATACCACTTACAGGCTGCCACAACTATATCCCACAAAAATCTTGTGTTTGGTGAACATATTTGAAATATTAACAAGAAACTAATATAAAATAATAAGACTCTAACACAATTTCAACATCCTATTAACGCTACATAACATATCGCTTCCAACCGCTGATGCACTAAATGTAAACACTGACCGAAGCGCCGTTTAGCTGAAGCGGCTATTCAGACAACTAGCTCTGGTATGTGTGTCATCAGCACAATTTCATGATAGTAATGACAGTTTAATATTTCCAAAACTAGGAGTTTGGCGGATATAAAATGCAGACCTTTACCACCGAGTTGTAAACAAGTGAGACATTACCCCTAATAATTACTGTACACAACTTACCGCAACTCCTGCTGATATATCCCCACTAAAACTTGTTTGATGAATATATTTGGCATATTAATACAGGAATTAACATAAAATATCAGGTCATCCCATAAGTTCTGTCCGAATTTTGAATAAAGAAAACAAGTGACCAAATGTTACATTTAATTACAGATTCAATCAACAATGTATTTTCTCTGATTATCTATGACTTCCTTCCATCTATTAACAAGCTTACTAATTCCATTACTGTAAAATTCTTTTGAATTTGATTCGAAGAACTCACAAATGTCAGTTTTAACCTGTTTCTTCTTAGCTCCGAAACAAATGGTAGTCTGAAGGAGCAAGATCGGAGAATAAGGTGGATGAGGAATTTTTCCCAATCAAGTTCTTCGATTTTTTGTGACGTGATTCTTTTTCATTGTCCTGATGAAACAAAGGTCTTTTCCCTCAAAGCTGGTTCAAACGCTCTAATTTATGTTTGAGCATTAATATTTGCTTCCAAATGAAAAGAAAAATCTTTGCCCATGAATTTCTCTTCTCATTCTACGACGCTTAACATTTGTAAAAGATCCATTTTCGTCATAGAAACAAGTCTATTCAAAAAAGATGTAACAAGTTGACGAGAATGGAGAGAAGAGCGGATGTCAACTCAGGATTTGAGGTTGTTTTCAGACAATTCATGAGGCACCTATTTTCCAAGTTTAGGAACTTTTCCAAGTTGTTGAAGATGACGATGAACAGTTGTATGGTTTGAACTGAGAACCACTGCCAATTCCTCAACTGATAAAACAGGATTTTCTTCAAGGGCTGCTTCAAAGAAGCTTTTCATCAAACTCAACTGAACGTCGGTTCGATCTTCATCTTCAAGGTGAAATCTCCACCTCTGAATTTTTGCAAACCATCTTCTGCAAGTTCTTTCATTCACATTCCTCTCCATAAACTGAGTGAATGTTTCTAGCCGCTTCGGCTGCTGAGTTTCCTTTCTTGAACTCATAAAACATTATGTGCCTCAAAGGATTCTTGGGTACTTCCATGTTAGCAGGGTTTTAATCAAACATAGTTAAATTTTATTGTTCTCTGAAATAAAATTTGATCAGTTTAGATGCATCTAAACATAAAAATAATGTTCAGCTCCATTAGACATTATAAAATACTCTTTAAATTTCGTTCATTTTAAAAAAAGGTAAAATTCGAACAGAACTTATGGGATGACCTGATAATAAAATAGTAACATAATTTCAGTATTCTATTGGTAGAGGTTGGTGGCGGTTACTGCTTGTGTGTTTACATCATTGATGCAAATGGCGGATGAGTGATACTATGTTTTGCAATAACATATAATACGTAGCAGTACTATAAAAAATACCTGAACGATGTGTAATCTACGTTATTAACATTTTATAGGAGTTGATGTTGACTTTAATGTATTTATCAGTAGACCTGACGAATTTTAAATGTTCGCTAAGTTATACCGATAAAATATACAGTACCTATAAAATATACAGTACCTAACGGTGTGAGTTGTAGGTTTACTATATAACGCATATAGAAGGATATTGCTGTTAGTGCCCCAATATACAGCTGAGTGGTGTGGCCTTATCTAGTTTCGGTACAGGTTATCGCATACTGTAGCCTAACTTCATTTAACGGTAGGTTTAAGTTTAGGGCCACTGGTAGCCTACCGTATGTTTCGGGGTCGACCTATACGGTAGGTATAGCCCTTACTCGGAATTTGGAACTAAAATTCTTGAGTTCGACTTGTACGCGGTAATTTACGGTAAGTTTCTTCACTACTTTGAATTGAGTCAAAAATTTCTAAAACTTTATCAGGACAGGTTTGATTTATTTCCACACACTGAGTTCCAATAATTTTTTTTTTAAAAAAAAGGAATTATTCTATTTTCGATGAGTTATCGTTTAGTTTTTAAAGCACTTTCTGTATTTGTTCGTTGTCCGATAAGTCATCAAGTGAGACTTCATTAGTAAAATCTTTTTCACGATCAGATGATAAATTTAAGATAATCTCAAAGTACTTCAGAAATGAAAACAAATTTTGAGGATAAAAATATATTTAAATTAACTTCTCGAAGTAAATAATATCCTTGTACTGATTGGTTAGAGGAAAACCCCGACTCACAGAGTAAACAAAATTTGCATTTAAAACGGAAAATGTTGCCATATCATAGTTTGACTTATATAAGTTTGACTGACGGGAAATTCTGTCATTCGCAGTTCAGCCGACCGTATAACAATCGATTTAATTGCATAATGCTTACTTGCTGGTACAGAAAGAAGGGAAGCTCACAATATTGAGACCTAGCAGCCATTCTAGTACTGCGCTTAAATTCATAAAGTCTAGATATCAACGAGGAAAGTTCTTCTGAGCGATTCTCATGAAGTATTTAAAGAAAATTAAAAAAAACAGAAATGATAACCAATTTTGAGGATAAAAAAATATTTAAATTAGCTTCTCGGACTAAATAATATCTTGGCACTGATTGTTTGGAGGAAAACATCTCCGTTCATTACCCTGATTCACAGAGCGAACAGAATTTGCATAGTGTTTTCCTTATATAAGTTTTACTGACGGAAAATTCTGTCATTCGCAGGTGAGCCACCGTGTGACAACGACAGAAATTCCCATCATCCGCTTTTAATTGTTTAATGTGTACGTGTCAGTCAAGAAAAGAAGGAAGCTCTAATCTCCTGCGCTCAATGTTGTGCTTGCACGACTGCTAAAAAATATTTTGATCAGGTTTGACACACAAATTCAAGAATGGCACCAACGTTTTCTCGAGGTCTCAAGCTGCAAACATTACAGGTCAAACTGAATTTTGCATTTAAACCACGGGTTCCCGACATTTCTTGTGTCATCGCTCATTTTCACATGGAAAAAAATTCCACCATCCACTTGGATAGTTAATATTCAAAAGCATTCCAAAAATTGTTTATCATGATTTTCTAAGCCCGGCTTAGATGTGGCACAAGGCCGAAAGTATGGGGCACCCAGTGAAGATCGAACTCACTACCCAGTCGTAATTGATCTAGCAAGACAAGCTTTCTATCCATTACACCATGTCGAGGTGCCTAAGTGATTTTCCAAGCGAAGCTAGGATGTGGTACAAGGATCGAACTCATTACACATTCGTTATTGTATTAGCGAGTCAAGCTCGTTATCCACTACACCACCTCGAGGTGCCCTTGTTATTGGTTTATAAACTGACTTTATGATGGAGTAACAAAATACCAAAGGGAGGTAACAAATAACGCTGACATGCCCTGGCTGCTGCTGCTACTACCGTATTAAAGAACAAATGAAAGCAAACTTGGCCATTAAAAACTATATATATATATATATATAGATAACTAGACTCGTTTCGAAAAACCCTCGAATTTTTGATTTGCTAATCAAATCAATCTCGAGGGAAAAAAGTTTTAAAAAAAAAAAGAGCTACAAACATGAACTGCCGAAAAAAAATCTCACAGATGCAGGTCTGAAGCCCAAAAAAAAAACCCCGATACGAGTAAACAACTAACTAACAAAAGAGCTCAATACAACCGTAGAGCAGACCTAGATACACCTAGTGAGCCAGACAAACCTACCTAGGTTTCACCTAAACGGATCGTCAGGGAAAGTTTGGCGATTTTCCCTGACGATCCGTTTAGGTAGGTTTGTCTGGCTCACTAAATATATATATATATATATATATATATATACTAGGTGTATATATATATATATATATATATATATATATATATATATATATATATATATAATTTAGTTTTATGGTTAGGCTTTTGCAAGTGTTGACAAAAAAATTAAATGATTTTTGTTGATAATTATAAATTACAAAGAATATACACTACTAGCCACTCATAAAAATTCAATTATTGTTATTGGTCTTCTGCTATATGATTTACGAAGGAAAGTAAACAAAAAAAATTATCTACACTTATAACATAGATATGTTATGGCGAAAGAGAGGATAATTTTGAACTTATTGTCGAATATTCGAAAAAGGAATGTTTTTTTCGTCTGAAGAACTATTTGAATGTTAATGGCCCTTCTCAGAAAATACCAAAATATTCCTTGTTTACAGGAATATTTTGGAATGTTTCCAATTAGCCTCGCGGTTATTTTTTTTATACAAGTTCTTTGCATATTTCTTTTGAGTATTTTTTCGAGTAGCTTATGTTGAAATACCCTTTTACTATTCAAAATCCTATATCGACCTCCAAAATTTCCAATCACCAACCGTTCTCTGTTTATTTGCTCATCACCCACCCTTCAGTTGAAATCGCCCGGAAATAGAAATCGACTTCGTTGCGATCCCTTTCACACAGATAATTCTGGAAAAGGTATGACTATATTTTTTCTTCCCCCAGTTGTGGGGCAGAGTGGGCTTTCTCGCCATGACTAGATATGATGACTTTATAAAAACACCCATCCCCCAGCATCCTAGGCCGGTCCCGGTGATGTATCGGCCTGTAAAAAAAGCACAATGTATTATTTTTTTACGTTCTGTGATATGCGTAACATGCCGCATATTACCCTTGAGTATTTTTTTTCGCGTAGCATGTGTTGAAATACTCTTTTAATATTCAAAATCCTATATCGCCTTCCAGAATTTCCAATCGATAACCGTTTTCTGTTTATTTTCTTATCACCCAGCCTTCAGTTGAAATCGCCCGGAAATAGAAATTGAATTCGTTGCGTTCACTTTCACACAGATAATTCTGGAAACGGTATGAATATATTTTTTCTACTCCCAGCTGTAAACGGTATGAATTCTGGAAACGGTATGAATATATTTTTTCTACTCCCAGCTGTAAACGGTATGAATTCTGGAAACGGTATGAATATATTTTTTCTACTCCCAGCTGTAAACGGTATGAATTCTGGAAACGGTATGAATATATTTTTCTACTCCCCTGTAAACGGTATGAATTCTGGAAAGCTGTAAACGGTATGAATTCTGGAAACGGTATGAATATATTTTTCTACTCCCAGCTGTAAACAGTATGAATTCTGGAAACGGTATGAATATATTTTTCTACTCCCAGCTGTAAACGGTATGAATTCTGGAAACGGTATGAATATATTTTTTCTACTCCCAGCTGTAAACGGTATGAATTCTGGAAACGGTATGAATATATTTTCTACTCCCAGCTGTAAACGGTATGAATTCTGGAAACGGTATGAATATATTTTTCTCCCAGCTGTAAACGGTATGAATTCTGGAAACGGTATGAATATATTTTTTCTCCCAGCTGTAAACGGTAAATTCGAAACAGTATGAATATATTTTCTACTCCCAGCTGTAAACGGTATGAATTCTGGAAACGGTATGAATATATTTTTTTCTACTCCCAGCTGTGGGGTAGAGTATCCTTTTCGTAAAAGCACAATGAATGAAATTCTTACGTTCTGTGTCATATGCATAATCTGCCGCAGCCGTAGCTAGTATCTACTTTATTAAAAGTATTTTGTCAGTGTGTTTGATCTTGCTTCCGTAAAGCAAATCGTTTTATTATTCGGATGAATATCCTTCACCTTTTTTTTTGTTTGGGTCACTACGGTTCGCCTGCTGGGTTACGGCGAATTATGCGCCAAGTAATGATTGCAAGAAAGGTGAGAATTACAGTTTATCAACATTTTCAGACAACGCCCGGAAAAATAAAATATTAACCTTGTCGATGCGGGCAAAATTTAACTAAGAGCCAAGCAAAAAAATAAAGAAGTCGGTGTGTTCAAAGATTGTCTCTCTCTTGACACCGCATAATCTATCGGTAATTTTCAAAAGTAAGTTTTTCTCTTTTCACCGTCATTACTATGCCAATCGTATTCGAGGATAACCGTCTACTAGGGCGGTTAGCCAATCCCTATTGCAGATGATCGCTCAGGCACATTTGTGTTTGTTCAACACCCACAGAGCCAACCTGTGGTTTATACTGCAACTACGCTGAGCAGACCTTAGTTACAGTTTCTGGGAAAGAGCGTGTTATTTAACGTGATCAACAATTTGAACAAAGCCAGCACACTCAAGCCCTTGGCCATGATAACTTCTGACTTAGTCTTAGCACAGCTATCGACGGCCCACAAGGACTCCGTCTACCTAATTTCATTCACAAAGCTTGGGTTAACCCGTGGTATGGTTTTCAGGCACTTTTCAAAGGTGCCGCACGCTGGGATCGAACCCCTCCCGTCCGATAACATCAAGAATCTTCCTTTTTAACAAATCAACCATGCTTTGGTAATTTAAAGAAAAAGGCCATTTTTTTTTTGTTTGATACCTCATAAGCCATCGGTAAGTTTTGCTGTTTCAAAAAGCTAGTTTTAGAATTTTGACAAAAGCATAACACATGATAATTAATTTATATATTTTTTCCGCCAATAAAACACTGTTCATTTATTTACATTGTACGAACAGTTGTCATCATTTTTGTTGATGGTTCGGCTGTTGTATGTTTCGGCCTTCGAGATTCCATTCATTTGAAGAAGTCTGGAGTGTATAACGACAGAAACATTGAGAATATGGCGATAAATAAACCTGGGAAAGGTATGAATCTATTTCCTCCCCCAAACGATGGGATAAATAGTAAGAATTTTATCTGGAAACATCATTGTAGTCTAAAAAGTCCTTATTCTTACAATCAAAGATATATTTAGTCTTTAAACCAACCACAAAGGGGAGTGATTGGACGGAATAAATCAAGCAGTCTCACAACTATCTTTTATAAACTTGTAAGCCATTGAATAAATAAATAGTCTGTTATGAATAATCAAGAGGGGTCTCCCCTTGTTTTGTTACTCTCCTCTTTGAGAGAGCTATTTCTGTTTACTGGGACTATAAAAGGACACTATACGCGAACCTTGTAATCTCAGTTGAATAAAGCTTTCTTACAGCCTACACCTGCGTATTTTTGTCATTGCACTGTCTATAATTCTGAGGTGAGGCATTGTAATTATTTACATCGGTGCTACATAAAGTGTGGTACGCTTGCCATCGTCTGCCGGTATGCGGAGAGTTTCCAGGTAAACAAAGAAACAGTAGTCACATTCCACGCCACGGGAGACTGCTGGGTTTACCTAACTCGTTTTTTTTTTTTTTTTTTAACATTTTCATTTTAGAAACTAGAAATGCTTAACATTTCAAACCAAGGAAAAAAAAACAGCAAGTACAAAAAATGCCTGCAATAGGATAAATGCAGCACAACTCCATCCTGTCTGGACCTCTCTACTCCAAAGAAAAATATGATATGAAAAAAAAATGGCAATTTGTAGAGTAAAAAACAAAATTCCTTTTTTTTAACGCCTCAACTTGTTATTACGTTGTAAACGTCATCAACTCGGTTTGTTTTCCTTGATTTAAATTCTTAAACGTTTCGAACTTCTTTGTACTGTTTTTACTCAAATTAAGGAGTAACCAAGACTGGCAATTGCTAGTCGAAATATTTCCATAGAATAAATCATTCGTTGGAACTACAAGTTTTTTCTTTTAAAAATGAAAGATGTTAGATTAATAAACGTTTCTTATTTGTTCGTTATTCTATCAATCTGTCCGATTCCGATTCATATTTAATCCCAATTCATTTTCAAGTTTATAAAAATTCGTGAAAACAAAAGCTATAATAAAATATTATTTATTCCATTATAAAGATGTTTTTTTTAATAGTTTTATCAAAATCCTGAAAATATATTTTTAAAACAATAAAAATTCAGATAGGCTTATATGGTAACAGCGTTCATTCCTTAGGGGCCATGAACGATGGGGGATTATGTCTCTTTTCGATTCATGATTGATTTGACAGAGGAATTATCACAGCAGGCTACCGTTATTTTCTGCGGTAGACTGATTGAAAACGAAGGCTACAAAACTCATTCTGTCCTGCTATTTAACCCCTTGCTGGGGGTGGGGAGAAAATATGGATTCATACCTTTCCCAAGAGTATTTGCGCGTAAGTGATGATCTTGACTGGAATTCGAACTCGACCATCCGATTTCTCATCCCGATTCGTTATCCATAATGACCTCCGTTTATCCAAGCTTGTAATACCTGGTTTTCCCAAAGGGTCACCAAACTAGGTACTTGATGATGCGTAAGATCGGTGATCGTACGAGAACCGATGTTTGGACGTGATACGGCCGTATCACAATATGGCCAAATCATGACAAATGGTTTTTTTTTTTTCACATTTTTTAATTTTTTTTTTTGTTGTTGTTTTTCTTTGACTTAAGTTAAACTTTGCTGTCGATGCTTTAAGAATGAAGGCCAGTATTCGGGGGTGGAATCAGGGGGTGCAGAGACCTCCCCCAGTCCTGCCCATTCCGGAGCTAACCACCGTTATTTCTAAACCGATTTTTCTGTCAATACTCCAGTCTTCATTCTTCTCTCGTTCGTGTCTCTTTTCAGATGTTACGAAAAAGTACACCCGATAATTTATCGTACGAGAACGAATTTAGAACCATGGAATTATGGGGCCCTTGAGTAGGTAAGATAATTATCTAGTGGTCACGTGTTTATTTATTTGTCTATATATTTTTTTCATTGGTGTAATGGTCGGAAATAAAGAGCAGGGAATGTAATGCCAATAACTTTTTGTTTGTTTATAGATAGTTTTGTCTGTCTGTTCATAGATAATGTTGTCTGTCTATTTATAGATACTGTTCTTTGTCTGTTCATAGATAGTGTTGTCTGCCTGATTATAGAGTTGTCTGTCTATTTATAGATAGTGTTGTCTTTTTGTTCATAGACAGTATTGTCTTTTCCTATACGTCATTTTTCACTTTGATTTTTTTTGTTCTGTTGTTATTTGGTGTTTTTTTATTATATTTTTAGTTTATTTGTTTTGTGTAAATAGCATGATAAATACACGGGTGAAATGTAAGAAATCTAGATTAAACTAAACAAAAAAAAAAAAAAATGCCCTTCCCATGAGCGGTCAGTCAATGTACTCTTGGAATTTATGGCGTTTTGCGTATTTAAAAACTTCCGCGTGCTTGAACATCGTTTAAATTTTTGCTTTGACTTTTTCACAAAGAATTCTTGTTTTATTAGTCTGTTTGACCGTTTTTGCTTAAAAGTGAATTCAGTTTTTAGTGGGTGCTCCATGCTAAAACAATGGCATTAAATAACGCAAAATTCGGTCGACAATCGAGAGGAGAGGGATAAAAATAAAAAATGAAAATAAAAACTCACAAAATGGAAATAATGTAATTAATTCAAAACTTAACAAAAGGGATAAAAAAAAAAAGTGAAAATTACTTTAGCAAATCTTTGGTGTCTGTAATGACAAAACTACGTAGGTGTAGGCTTTAAGAAAGCCTTATTCAACTGAGAATACATTGTTCGCGTATAGTGTCCTTTAATAGACCTTTTTAAAACGGGAATAGCTCTCTCAAAGAGAAGAGTAGCAAAACAAGGGGAGACCACTCTTGATTATTCATAACAGTGTCATCACAAAAAAAAAAAGGGAAAATGAAAAAAATGAGTTTGCCAGTCGCAGACGAAAAGCAGTCTGTTCCTGGTCAAACATCACGTGACTGTACTGTGGAGGAAAATTATATTTATTGTAAAAATAGTACAAATGTTGCTCAAAACCAAAATGGAAGAAGAGCTGGTCTTCATTAGTCTTAACTTACACCTAACTTTTCTCATTCATTGACCTATTCTAATTCTGTCAGTATTACCTTACTGTATTGGTTGAATACATCTGGTGAGAAGGTGTAGTCTTGTCTTATCTTATGTTCTTAAGATTATGGCTGCCAATAATGAATCTTAGTAGGAATTCTAATTCTCTCAGTATTACCTTAATGTATTGGTTGAATACATCTGCTGAGAAGGTGTAGTCTTGTCTTATCTTATGTTCTTAAGATTGTGACTGCCAATAATGAATCTTAGTAGGGAATTCTAATTCTCTCAGTATTACCTTAATGTATTGGTTGAATACATCTGCTGAGAAGGTGTAGTCTTGTCTTATCTTATGTTCTTAAGATTGTGACTGCCAATAATGAATCTTAGTAGGAATTCTAATTCTCTCAGTATTACCTTAATGTATTGGTTGAATACATCTGGTGAGAACGTGTAGTCTTGTCTTATCTTATGTTCTTAAGATTATGACTGCCAATAATGAATCTTGGTAGGAATTCTAATTCTCTCAGTATTACCTTACTGTATTGGTTGAATACATCTGGTGAGAAGGTGTAGTCTTGTCTTATCTTATGTTCTTAAGATTATGGCTGCCAATAATGAATCTTAGTAGGAATTCTAATTCTCTCAGTATTACCTTAATGTATTGGTTGAATACATCTGCTGAGAAGGTGTAGTCTTGTCTTATCTTATGTTCTTAAGATTGTGACTGCCAATAATGAATCTTAGTAGGAATTCTAATTCTCTCAGTATTACCTTAATGTATTGGTTGAATACATCTGCTGAGAAGGTGTAGTCTTGTCTTATCTTATGTTCTTAAGATTGTGACTGCCAATAATGAATCTTAGTAGGAATTCTAATTCTCTCAGTATTACCTTACTGTATTGGTTGAATACATCTGGTGAGAAGGTGTAGTCTTGTCTTATCTTATGTTCTTAAGATTGTGACTGCCAATAATGAATCTTGGTAGGAATTCTAATTCTCTCAGTATTACCTTACTGTATTGGTTGAATACATCTGGTGAGAAGGTGTAGTCTTGTCTTATCTTATGTTCTTAAGATTATGGCTGCCAATAATGAATCTTGGTAGGAATTCTAATTCTCTCAGTAGTACCTTACTGTATTGGTTGAATACATCTGGTGAGAAGGTGTAGTCTTGTCTTATCTTATGTTCTTAAGATTGTGACTGCCAATAATGAATCTTGGTAGGAATTTAATTCTCTCAGTATTACCTTAATGTATTGGTTGAATACATCTGGTGAGAAGGTCTTGTCTTATCTTATGTTCTTAAGATTATGGCTGCCAATAATGAATCTTGGTAGGAATTCTAATTCTCTCAGTATTACCTTACTGTATTGGTTGAATACATCTGGTGAGAAGGTGTAGTCTTGTCTTATCTTATGTTCTTAAGATTGTGACTGCCAATAATGAATCTTGGTAGGAATTCTAATTCTCTCAGTATTACCTTACTGTATTGGTTGAATACATCTGGTGAGAAGGTGTAGTCTTGTCTTATCTTATGTTCTTAAGATTGTGACTGCCAATAATGAATCTTGGTAGAATTCTAATTCTCTCAGTAGTACCTTACTGTATTGGTTGAATACATCTGGTGAGAAGGTGTAGTCTTGTCTTATCTTATGTTCTTAAGATTGTGACTGCCAATAATGAATCTTGGTAGGAATTCTAATTCTCTCAGTATCACCTTACTGTATTGGTTGAATACATCTGGTGAGAAGGTGTAGTCTTGTCTTATGTTCTTAAGATTATGGCTGCCAATAATGAATCTTGGTAGGAATTCTAATTCTCTCAGTATCACCTTACTGTATTGGTTGAATACATCTGGTGAGAAGGTGTAGTCTTGTCTTATCTTATGTTCTTAAGATTGTGACTGATAGGTTAATAATGAATCTTCGTAGGAATTCTAATTCTCTCAGTATCACCTTACTGTATTGGTTGAATACATCTGGTGAGAAGGTGTAGTCTTGTCTTATCTTATGTTCTTAAGATTGTGACTGCCAATAATGAATCTTGGTAGGAATTCTAATTCTCTCAGTATTACCTTACTGTATTGGTTGAATACATCTGGTGAGAAGGTGTAGTCTTGTCTTATCTTATGTTCTTAAGATTATGACTGCCAATAATGAATCTTGGTAGGAATTCTAATTCTCTCAGTATTACCTTACTTTATAGTCTTGCATATCTTATGTTGTTAAGATTGTGACTGCCAATAATGAATCTTGGTAGGAATTCTAATTCTCAGTATCACCTTCCTGTATTGGTTGAATACAATGAGAAGGTGTAGTCTTGTCTTATCTTATCATTCTTAAGATTGTGATTCAATAATGAATCTGATAGGTTTTCTAATTCTCTCAGTATCACCTTAATATATGGTTGAATACATCTGGTGAGAAGGTTTTCTTTTTGTCTTATCTTATGTACCTTAAGAGTTCTTGGCTACCAATAATGAATCTTGGTAAACATCTAATTCTCTCATTATTACAATTAATGAATCTGTATTGGTTTTGAATACATCTGGTGAGAAGGTGAATAGTCTTGTCTTTTGCTTTCCTATGTTCTTAAGATTGTGACTGCTCTAAAATAATGAATCTTGGTAGGTTTTCTAATTCTCTAATTCTCTGAATAAGTCCTTCAGCTTTCCCTCATTACTCTCAGAATGCCTCAAGAATAAGTATTGTATTGGTGGTTTTCATCTGGTGTCTGGTGTAGTCTTGTCTTATCTTATGTTGTTAAGATTGTGACTGCCAATAATGAATCTTGGTAGGTTTTCTAATTCTCTCAGAATCTCAGTATTGAATACACCTGTAGTCTTGTTTTTCATTTCCGTGTCTTAAACATCTATATCTTATGTTGGTCCGCCAATAATGAATGATACTCAATATATAGGCTGAATAAGTCCTTTTTACCTTTCCTCATTACCTTCTGCAAGAGTTCTTGAATCCTTCTGGTTTAGTCTTGTCTTATCTTATGTTCTTAAGATTGTGTCTGCCAATAATGAATCTTGATAGGTTTTCTAATTTCTAATTCTCTGTATCCTTTTCACCATCTGAGTTCTTGAGTCTTAGTTTATGGTGTAGTCTAAACATCTGCATATCTTATGTTGTTAAGATTGTGGCTGCCAATTAATGAATCCTGATAGGTTTTCTAATTCTCTCAGAATCGCCTCAATATATAGGTTGAATAAGTGAGAAGGTTTTGTCTTTCTTTTATCATTACCTTCTGCAAGAGTTCTTGTCTCCTTAATTTGAATTTTGGTGTCTGCTCTAAACATCTGCATATCTTACTGTTATTAAGATTGTGTTCTTAAGAATCTGATAGGTTTTGTAATTCTCTATGAATTCCTCAATATATAGGGCTGAATAATGAATTTTCTTTTTGCTTTCCCTCATTACCTTCTGCAAGAGTTCTTTAGTCTATTGGTGGTTTTCATTTCCGTGAGAAGGTAAACATCTGCATATCTTATGTTGTTAAGATTATGTCTGCCAATAATGAATCTTGATAGGTTTTTCTAATTCTCTCAGAATCCTTTTCTTTTTGCCTCAATATATCTGCAAGGTTCTTGAATTTAGTCCTTATCTTTTTGTTCCCTCAATTATGAATCTGATAGGAGAAGGTAAGTCCTTTTAGTCTCTTGCTCTAAACATCTGCATATCTTATGTTGTTAAGATTGTGTCTGCCAATAATGAATCCTGATAGGTTTTCTAATTCTCTCAGAATTACCTTACTATATGAATAAGGTTGAATGCAAGACTTATGGTTTTCATTTCTGTCTAAACATCTGCTCAGATAGGTTTTCTAGTCTGAATGTCTTAGTTCTTATGTTCTTAAACATCTGCATATCTTATGTTGTTAAGATTGTGTCTGCCAATAATGAATGATAGGTTTTTCTAATTCTCTCAGAATTCAATATATAGGCTGAATAAGTCCTTTTCTTTTGCTTTCCCTCATTACCTTCTGCAAGAGTTCTTAGTCTCCTTATGGTTTTCATTTCCGTGTCTGCTCTAAACATCTGCATATCATGTTGTTGAGAAGGTGCCAGTAATGAATCTTGTAGGTTTTCTTATTCTCTTAAGAATTCAATATATAGGCTGAATAAGTCCTTTTCTTTTGCTTTCCCTCATTACCTTCTGTAGTTCTTTAGTCTCCTTATTGTTTTCATTTCCGTGTCTGCTCTAAACATCTGCATATCTTATGTTGTTAAGATTGTGTCCGCCAGTAATGAATCTGATAGGTTTTCTAATTCTCTCAGAATCGCCTTCAATATATAGGCTGAATAAGTCCTTTCCCTTTTCTTTTTGTAGTCTTTCCTCATTTATCTTCTGTTCTTTCTTGTTAGTCTCCAGTAATGAATTGATGGTTTTCTAATTTCTAATGTCTGCTGAATAAACATCTGCTTTATCTTATGTTCTTGATTAGTATTCTGTCTGCTCTCTAAAATGAATCTTATATTTGATAGGTTTTCTAATTCTCTCAGAATTATCAATATAAGGCTGAATAAGTCCTTTTCTTTTTGCTTTCCTCATTACCTTCTGCAAGAGTTCTTGTAGTCTCCTTGTGGTTTTCATTTCCGTGTCTCTCTAAACATCTGCATATCTTATGTTGTTAAGATTGTGTCCGCCAATAATGAATCTTGATAGGTTTTCTAATTCTCTCAGAATCGCCCTCAATATATAGGTTGAATAGTTTCCTTTTCTTTTCTTTTTCCCTCATTACCTTCTGCAAGAGTTCTTGTAGTCTCCTTGTTGTTTTCATTTCTGTGTCTGCTCTAAACATCTGTGTCTTAAGATTAACATCTGCATATCTTATGATTAAGATTGTCGCAAATAATGAATCCTGATAGGTTTTCTAATTCTCTCAATCGCCTCAATATATAGGCTGAATAAGTCCTTTTCTTTTTGCTTTCCCTCATTACCTTCTGCAAGAGTTCTTGTAGTCTCCTTGTGGTTTTCATTTCGTGTCTGCTCTAAACATCTGCATATCTTATGTTGTTAAGATTGTGTCTGCCAATAATGAATCTGATAGGTTTTCTAATTCTCTCAGAATGCCTAAACAATATATAGGCTGAATAAGTCCTTTTCTGAATTTTGCTTTTCCCTCATTACCTTCTGCAAGAGTTCTTGTAGTCTCCTTGTGGTTTTCATTTCCGTGTCTGCTCTAAACATCTGCATATCTTATGTTGTTAAGATTGTGTCAAGTAATGAATCCTGATAGGTTTTCTAATTCTCTCAGAATCGCCTCAATATATAGGCTGAATAAGTCCTTTTCTTTTTGCTTTCCCTCATTACCTTCTGCAAGAGTTCTTTGTAGTCTCCTTGTGGTTTTCATTTCCGTGTCTGCTCTAAACATCTGCATATCTTATGTTGTTAAGATTGTGTCCGCCAGTAATGAATCCTGATAGGTTTTCTAATTCTCTCAGAATTACTCAATATATAGGCTGAATAAGTCCTTTTCTTTTTGTTGAATGCAACATCTTGTAGAGAAGGTGTCTGTAAACATTGCATATCTTATGTTGTTAAGATTGTGTCCGCCAATTAATGAATCCTGATAGGTTTTCTAATTCTCTCAGAATCGCCTCAATAATATAGGCTGAATAAGTCCTTTTCTTTTTGCTTTCCTCATTACCTTCTGCAAGAGTTCTTGTATTCCTTGTGGTTTTTCATTTCCGTGTCTGCTCTAAACATCTGCATATCTTATGTTGTTAAGATTGTGTCCGCAATTAATGAATCCTGATAGGTTTTCTAATTCTCTCAGAATCGCCTCAATATATAGGCTGAATAAGTCCTTTTCTTTTTGCTTTCCCTCATTACCTTCTGCAAGAGTTCTTGTAGTCTCCTTGGTTTTCATTTCCGTGTCTGCTCTAAACATCTGCATATCTTATGTTGTTAAGATTGTGTCCGCCATTAATGAATCCTGATAGGTTTTCTAATTCTCTCAGAATCGCCTCAATATATAGGCTGAATAAGTCCTTTCTTTTTTGCTTTTCCCTCATTACCTTCTGCAAGAGTTCTTGTAGTCTCTGTTGTGGTTTGAATTTCCGTGTCTGCTCTAAACATCTGCATATCTTATGTTGTTAAGATTGTGTCCGCCAATAATGAATCCTGATAGGTTTTCTAATTCTCACAGAATCGCCTCAATATATAGGTTGAATAATTTCTTTTCTTTTTGCTTTCCCTCATTACCTTCTGCAAGAGTTCTTGTAGTCTCCTTGTGGTTTTCATTTCCGTGTCTGCTCTAAACATCTGCATATCTTATGTTGTTAAGATTGTGTCCGCAAGTAATGAATCCTGATAGGTTTTTTCTAATTCTCTCAGAATCTCAATATATAGGCTGAATAAGTCCTTTTCTTTTTGCTTTCCCTCATTACCTTCTGCAAGAGTTCTTGTAGTCTCCTTGTGGTTTTCATTTCCGTGTCTGCTCTAAACATCTGCATATCTTATGTTGTTAAGATTGTGTCCGCCAATAATGAATCCTGATAGGTTTTCTAATTCTCTCAGAATCGCCTCAATATATAGGCTGAATAAGTCCTTTTCTTTTTGCTTTCCCTCATTACCTTCTGCAAGAGTTCTTGTAGTCTCTTATGTTTTCATTTCCGTGTCTGCTCTAAACAATGCATATCTTATGTTGTTAAGATTGTGTCCGCCATTAATGAATCCTGATAGGTTTTCTAATTCTCTCAGAATCGCCTCAATATATAGGCTGAATAAGTCCTTAAGATTTTGCTTTCCCTCATTACCTTCTGCAAGAGTTCTTGTAGTCTCCTTGTGGTTTTCATTTCCGTGTCTGCTCTAAACATCTGCATATCTTATGTTGTTAAGATTGTGTCCGCCAATAATGAATCCTGATAGGTTTTCTAATTCTCTCAGAATCGCCTCAATATATAGGCTGAATAAGTCCTTTTCTTTTGCTTTCCCTCATTACCTTCTGAGTTCTTGAGTCTCCTTGTGGTTTCATCTGCTCTAAACATTTTCTTATTTGAGAAGGTGTAGTCTTGTCTTTTTTATCTTATGTTCTTAAGATTGTGTCTCTGCCAATAATGAATCTTAGTAGAATTCTAATTCTCTCAGAATCGCCTCAATATATAGGCTGAATAAGTCCTTTTCTTTTTGCTTTCCCTCTTACCTTCTGCAAGAGTTCTTGTAGTCTCCTAATGGTTTTCATTTCCGTGTCTGCTCTAAACATCTGCATATCTTATGTTGTTCCTGATTTGTGTGAAATAATGAATCCTGAGAAGGTTTCTAATTCTCTCAGAATCGCCTCAATATATAGGCTGAATAAGTCCTTTTCTTTTGCTTTCCCTCATTACCTTCTGCAAGAGTTCTTGTAGTCTCCTTGTGGTTTTCATTTCCGTGTCTGCTCTAAACATCTGCATATCTTATATTTGTTAAGATTGTGTCCGCCAATAATGAATCCTGATAGGTTTTCTAATTCTCTCAGAATCGCCTCAATATATAGGCTGAATAAGTCCTTTTTTTTTGCTTTCCCTCATTACCTTGAGAAGAGTTCTTGTAGTCTCTTGTGGTTTTTATTTCCGTGTCTGCTCTAAACATCTGCATATCTTATGTTGTTAAGATTGTGTCCGCCAATTAATGAATCCTGATAGTATTTTCTAATTAAGAAGGCCTCAATATATAGGCTGAATCTTATCCTTTTCATTTTTTGCTTTCCTAATGAATCTTGCAAGAATTCTAATTCTCTCAGTATTGTCCTACTGTATTTTGATTACATCGTGTCTGCTCTAAACATCTGTCATATCTTATGTTCTTAAGATTGTGTCCGCCAATAATGAATCTTGATAGGTTTTCTAATTCTCTCAGAATCGCCTCAATATATAGGCTGAATAAATCCTTCTTTTGCTTTCCCTCATTACCTTCTGCAAGAGTTCTTGTAGTGTCCTCGTGGTTTTCATTTCCGTGTCTGCTCTAAACATCTGCATATCTTATGTTGTTAAGATTGTAATGAATCCTGATAGGTTTTCTAATTCTCTCAGAATCGCCTCAATATATAGGGTCCTTTTCTTTTGCTTTCCCTCATTACCTTCTGCAAAATTCTTGTAGTGTCCTCGTGGTTTTCATTTCCGTGTCTGCTCTAAACATCTGCATATCTTTGTTGTTAAGATTGTGTTGAATTGATGAATGAGAATGCTGAATAAGTCCTTTTCTTTTGCTTCCCTCATTACCTTCTGCAAATTCTTGTAGTCTAATGCTCTAAAAGATATCTTATGTTGTTGGCTAATGAATCAATAATTCTCTCAGAATCCTCAATATATAGGCTGAATAAGTCCTTTTCTTTTGCTTTCCCTCATTACCTTCTGCAAGAATTCTTGTAGTGTATTGGTGGTTTTCATTTGGTGTCTGCTCTAAACATCTCTTATCTTATGTTCTTAAGATTGTGTCCCAATAATGAATCTTGATAGGTTTTTCTAATTCTCTCAGAATCGCCTCAATATATAGGCTGAATACATCCTTTTCTTTTTGCTTTCCCTCATTACCTTCTGCTTATGTTCTTGTAGATTCCTGGTTTTTCATTTCTGTGTCTGCTCTAAACATCTGCATATCTTATGTTGTTAAGATTGTGTCCGCCAATAATGAATCCTGATAGAATTTTTTCTAATTAGTTGAATCTCAGAATCGCCTCAATCTTATAGGCTTAGTCCTTTTTTTTTGCTTTCCCTCATTACCTTCTGCAAGAATTTTGTAGAATTCTAATTCTCTTTTTATTTGTGTCTGCTCTAAACATCTGCATATCTTATGTTGTTAAGATTGTGTTATCAATAATGAATCCTGATATGGTTTTCTAATTCTCTCAGAATCGCCTCAATAATTCTGAATTCCTTTCTTGCTTTCCCTTATTGTTTCTTCTGGTTTTCAGAAGGTGTAGTCTAAACATCTGCTTATCTTATGTTCTTAAGATTGTGAATAATGAATCTTGATAGGAATTCTAATTCTCTCAGTATTACCTTAATGTATTGGTTGAATACATCTGGTGAGAAGCTTTGTAGTCTTAAGATATCTTATCTTATGTTCTTCGTGGTTTTATTTGTGTCTGCTCAAAACATAATGCATATCTTATGTTTTAAGAAGGTGTCCTAAAATAATGAATCTTAATGTTTTGGTCTCAGAAATATATATAGGCTGAATAAGTCCTTTTCTTTGGTGCAAGAGTTCTTGTAGTCTCCTCGTGGTTTCTTGCTCTAAACATGTTCTTAAATAATTCTTGATAGGTTTTCTAATTCTCTCAGAATAATGAATTCTTTTAGGAAGTGTTTCTTTTGTTTTTTCTCAGTATTACCTTAATTCTCTCAGAATGTATTGGTTGAATACATCTGGTGAGAAGGTGTAGTCTTGTCTTATCTTATGTTCTTAAGATTGTGTCTGCCAATAATGAATCTTTTGGTTTTTAATTTCTCAATGCCTCAATATTAGGTTGAATAATTTCTTTTTTGCTTAGATTTGAATACTTCTGCAAGAGTTCTTATTCTTAAGTGGTTTTCTCTGTGTTGCTTGAAAACATCTGCATATCTTATCTTTGTTAAGATTCCAATAATGGTTGTCTTTCTAATTCTAATGTATCTCAATATATAGGCTTACTGTATTGGTTGAATACATCTGGTCTTGTCTTATCTTATGTTCTTAAGATTATGACTGCCAATAATGAATGAATCTTAAGTATCACCTTACTGTATCTAATTCATCTCAGTATTACCTTTATGTATTGGTTGAATATTCTAATCTCAGTATCACCTTACTGTATTGGTTGAATACATCTTGTCTTATCTTATGTTCTTATCTTATGTTCTTAAGATTGTGACTGCCGATAATAATGAATCTTGGTGGGAATTCTAATTCTTCAGTATTACCTTAATGTATTGGTTGAATTACATCTGTATTGGTTCAGAAAAGAATCTGAGAAGTCTTGTCTTATCTTATGTTCTTAAGATTGTGACTGCCAATAATGAATCTTGGTAGGAATTTACTGTATTGGTTGAATACATCTGCTGAGAAGGTGTAGTCTTGTCTTATCTTATGTTCTTAAGATTGTGACTGCCAATAATGAATCTTGGTAGGAATTCTAATTCTCTCAGTATTACCTGTATTGGTTGAATACATCTGTTGAAATGTAGTCATCTGGTGAGATTAATGAGGTGTAGTCTTGTCTTATCTTATGTTCTTAAGAATTTGACTGCCAAAATAATGAATCTTGGTATCCAAATTCTAATTCTCTCAGTATACCTGTATTGTATTGGTTGAATACATCTGGTGAGAAGGTGTAGTCTTGTCTTATCTTATGTTCTTAAGATTATGGCTGCCAATAATGAATCTTAGTAGGAATTCTAATTCTCTCAGTATTACCTTACTGTATTGGTTGAATACATCTGTTGAGAAGGTGTAGTCTTGTCTTATCTTATGTTCTTAAGATTAATGACTGCCAATAATGAATCTTGGTAGGAATTCTAATTCTCTCAGTATTACCTTACTGTATTGGTTGAATACATCTGGTGAGAAGGTGTAGTCTTGTCTTATCTTATGTTCTTAAGATTGTGACTGCCAATAATGAATCTTGGTAGGAATTCTAATCTCTCTTAGTATTAATAATTACTTTATTGGTTGAATACATCTGCTGAGAAGGTGTAGTCTTGTCTTATCTTATGTTCTTAAGATTGTGACTGCCAATAATGAATCTTGTTGTAGGAATTCTAATTCTCTCAGTATTACCTTACTGTATTGGTTGAATACATCTGCTGAGAAGGTGTAGTCTTGTCTTATCTTATGTTCTTAAGATTGTGACTGCCAATAATGAATCTTGGTAGGAATTCTAATTCTCTCAGTATTACCTTAATGTATTGGTTGAATACATCTGGTGAGAAGGTGTAGTCTTGTCTTATCTTATGTTCTTAAGATTATGACTGCCAATAATGAATCTTGGTAGGAATTCTAATTCTCTCAGTATTACCTTCCTGTATTGGTTGAATACATCTGCTGAGAAGGTGTAGTCTTGTCTTATCTTATGTTCTTAAGATTGTGACTAATAATGAATCTTAGTAGGAATTCTAATTCTCTCAGTATTACCTTACTGTATTGGTTGAATACATCTGGTGAGAAGGTGTAGTCTTGTCTTATCTTATGTTCTTAAGATTGTGACTGCCAATAATGAATCTTGGTAGGAGGAATTCTAATTCTAGATTATTACATTAATGTATTGGTTGAATACATCTGCTGAGAAGGTGTAGTCTTGTCTTATCTTATGTTCTTAAGATTATGACTGCCAATAATGAATCTTGGTAGGAATTCTAATTCTCTCAGTATTACCTTCCTGTATTGGTTGAATACATCTGGTGAGAAAGTCTTGTCTTATCTTATGTTCTTAAGATTCTGCCAATAATGAATCTTGGTAGGAATTGTAATTCTCTCATATTACCTTACTGTATTGGTTGAATACATCTGGTGAGAAGGTGTAGTCTTGTCTTTATCTTATGTTCTTAAGATTGTGACTGCCAATAATGAATTAGGAATTCTAATTCTCTCAGTATTACCTTACTGTATTGGTTGAATACATCTGCTGAGAAGGTGTAGTCTTGTCTTATCTTATGTTCTTAAGATTGTGACTGCCAATAATGAATCTTGGTAGGAATTCTAATTCTCTCAGTATCACCTTACTGTATTGGTTGAATACATCTGGTGAGAAGGTGTAGTCTTGTCTTATCTTATGTTCTTAAGATTGTGACTGCCAATAATGAATTCTAATTCTCTCAGTATTACCTTACTGTATTGGTTGAATACATCTGGTGAGAAATTCTTAATGTTCTCAATAATGAATCAGAATTCTAATTCTCTCAGTATTACCTTCCTGTATTGGTTGAATACATCTGGTGAGAAGGTGTAGTCTTGTCTTATCTTATGTTCTTAAGATTGTGACTGCCAATAATGAATCTTAGTAGGAATTCTAATTCTCTCAGTATTACCTTACTGTATTGGTTGAATACATCTGCTGAGAAGGTGTAGTCTTGTCTTATCTTATGTTCTTAAGATTGTGACTGCCAATAATGAATCTTGGTAGGAATTCTAATTCTCTCAGTATTACCTTCCTGTATTGGTTGAATACATCTGGTGAGAAGGTGTAGTCTTGTCTTATCTTATGTTCTTAAGATTGTGACTGCCAATAATGAATCTTGGTAGGAATTCTAATTCTCTCAGTATTACCTTACTGTATTGGTTGAATACATCTGGTGAGAAGGTGTAGTCTTGTCTTATCTTATGTTCTTAAGATTGTGACTGCCAATAATGAATCTTGGTAGGAATTCTAATTCTCTCAGTATTACCTTACTGTATTGGTTGAATACATCTGGTGAGAAGGTGTAGTCTTGTCTTATCTTATGTTCTTAAGATTGTGACTGCCAATAATGAATCTTGGTAGGAATTCTAATTCTCTCAGTATTACCTTACTGTATTGGTTGAATACATCTGGTGAGAAGGTGTAGTCTTGTCTTATCTTATGTTCTTAAGATTGTGACTGCCAATAATGAATCTTGGTAGGAATTCTAATTCTCTCAGTATTACCTTACTGTATTGGTTGAATACATCTGGTGAGAAGGTGTAGTCTTGTCTTATCTTATGTTCTTAAGATTGTGACTGCCAATAATGAATCTTGGTAGGAATTCTAATTCTCTCAGTATTACCTTACTGTATTGGTTGAATACATCTGGTGAGAAGGTGTAGTCTTGTCTTATCTTATGTTCTTAAGATTGTGACTGCCAATAATGAATCTTGGTAGGAATTCTAATTCTCTCAGTATTACCTTACTGTATTGGTTGAATACATCTGGTGAGAAGGTGTAGTCTTGTCTTATCTTATGTTCTTAAGATTGTGACTGCCAATAATGAATCTTGGTAGGAATTCTAATTCTCTCAGTCTTACCTTCCTGTATTGTATTAGTTGAATACATCTGGTGAGAAGGTGTAGTCTTGTCTTATCTTATGTTCTTAAGATTGTGACTGCCAATAATGAATCTTGGTAGGAATTCTAATTCTCTCAGTATTACCTTACTGTATTGGTTGAATACATCTGTGAGAAGGTGTAGTCTTGTCTTATCTTATGTTCTTAAGATTGTGACTGCCAATAATGAATCTTGGTAGGAATTCTAATTCTCTCAGTATTACCTTACTGTATTAGTTGAATACATCTGGTGAGAAGGTGTAGTCTTGTCTTATCTTATGTTCTTAAGATTGTGACTGCCAATAATGAATCTTGGTAGGAATTCTAATTCTCTCAGTATTACCTTACTGTATTGGTTGAATACATCTGGTGAGAAGGTGTAGTCTTGTCTTATCTTATGTTCTTAAGATTGTGACTGCCAATAATGAATCTTGGTAGAATTCTAATTCTCTCAGTATTACCTTACTGTATTAGTTGAATACATCTGGTGAGAAGGGTAGTCTTGTCTTATCTTATGTTCTTAAGATTGTGACTGCCAATAATGAATCTTGGTAGAATTCTAATTCTCTCAGTATTACCTTACTGTATTGGTTGAATACATCTGGTGAGAAGGTGTAGTCTTGTCTTATCTTATGTTCTTAAGATTGTGACTGCCAATAATGAATCTTGGTAGGAATTCTAATTCTCTCAGTATTACCTTACTGTATTGGTTGAATACATCTGGTGAGAAGGTGTAGTCTTGTCTTATCTTATGTTCTTAAGATTGTGACTGCCAATAATGAATCTTGGTAGGAATTCTAATTCTCTCAGTATTACCTTACTGTATTAGTTGAATACATCTGGTGAGAAGGTGTAGTCTTGTCTTATCTTATGTTCTTAAGATTGTGACTGCCAATAATGAATCTTGGTAGGAATTCTAATTCTCTCAGTATTACCTTACTGTATTGGTTGAATACATCTGGTGAGAAGGTGTAGTCTTGTCTTATCTTATGTTCTTAAGATTGTGACTGCCAATAATGAATCTTGGTAGAATTCTAATTCTCTCAGTATTACCTTACTGTATTAGTTGAATACATCTGGTGAGAAGGTGTAGTCTTGTCTTATCTTATGTTCTTGCTGCCAATAAGATTATGGCTGCCAATAATGAATACATCTGGTGGAAGGAATTCTAATTCTCTTAGTATCACCTTAATGAATCTTGTAGGGAATTTGAATACATCTATTGAGAAGGTGTAGTCTTGTCTTATCTTATGTTCTTAAGATTGTGACTGCCAATAATGAATCTTGGTAGGAATTCTAATTCTCTCAGTATCACCTTACTGTATTGGTTGAATACATCTGGTGAGAAGGTGTAGTCTTGTCTTATCTTATGTTGTTAAGATTATGGCTGTCAATAATGAATCTTGGTAGGACTTCTAATTCTCTCAGAATCCCATCACTCTAAAAGGTTAAATAAGTTCGACATGAAGACACACCCTTGACTTACACCCTTTTTGTTTTTGTATATTTACTTGATTCATGTATCTTTCTGTCAGCGTTTTGCTGCTATTATAGTTTCCCGGATTCTTCTAATATCCTTTATATGGTTACCTGACAGTTCGAACAATTCTTTTTTTTTTCCAAACGTTTTTGCATAATTTATAAAAAAAGACAACAAAAAAAACAGGTATACATTCTTTTGCGTTTTATTGTTCTTTCTGTGACCATTCTGAGAATAAATATCGCATTCCTTGTTCCAGTGTCTTTAACGAATTTGCATTGTTCGTTTCCTATTTTCAGTCTGTTTTTGCTGCGCGCTATATTCATCAGAATTCTGGCGATAACGTTTGTTATACGGCTCATTAGTTCGAATGAGTCCACGTTCTTTTGAACCTTAAGCTGCGCTATGAAAATGGATCTAATTAGGTCGTTTATTACAGGTCGGGGACACTCAGATCAAGCAGGTGCGGAAATTTAAATATCTGGGAATTGTTTTGACGCTGAGATCCGAAGACATATTGGGTTGGCCAAAGACCCATTCCAAAAGCTAGACAGAGTATTACAAGACAGGAGGGTTTCATTGGTAACAAAGAAAAGAGTACTGGAACTGCTACGTGATATCTGTCCTCCTTTAGAGCATCGAATGTTGGAAGGTCCCCTCAAAGATGAAGAAGAGACTCAAGGCAACAGAGGTATGGTTCTACAGAAGAATGTTAAGGATATCATAGACCGAGCGTGTGAGCAACAATGAGGTTTTGGAGAGGATACAAACAAGGAGGAAGCTTATACTTAAGATTAGGAAGAGGCAGATGAAATTTCTGGGACACGTTATGAGAAAGGAGGGCTTGGAAAATCTGATACTCACAGGGCGGACAAAGGCAAAGAGAGAAAACGGAAAGGAACACGTGACATAACTAACGGGTTTAAGCAAGTCTCTGACAGAACAGGGTTTGGGAGAAGCAGCAAAACATAGAGATAGGGAAAAGTAGAGAGCCATGATCGCCTACGTCCTGAAGGGACACGGCACAAAAAATAAGAAGGAAGTATATCTCCACTGTTGTATATTTTTTTATTATATCTGTAATCTTGTCAATGTTGAAATCATATAAGGTTGTCAGCACCTCTATTACAATTCTGTCTGAACTTTATTCTGTCTTTCTGTTCAGTTTGACCAACGCTGATTTCACTTCAGCTTTTAATATAGTTGTAAGACTTGGTAGACATTCTTCATTTATTTTTCTTTAGTCGAGTAAAACTAGGCCTGTGTGCAAGATGAACAGTTCAAGGGCTGAACTCCAAATTTCAGAGGCCAACGGGCTAACATTCGCGGATGAAATAAAGTGGAAAGTTTATATTGAATCAAGTCTGCTAGCTCTACTGCTAAGAAAGTTGGTACACTATGTCATGCAAGACAATTTTCCTCTCCAAAATTTATCTCACAAATTTATAAATGTATTATCCATTCATGAATTGAATATTGCTGCCACATATGGTCTGAGGCTCCTGCTATACATTTAGAGATTCTTGATAAAATCCAAAGAAGAATCTGCAATGTTATTGGTCCTTACTTTTCATCCCGGCTTCAGTCACTTTCCTGTTATGTAGCTTCCCTGTGCCTTTTCTATAAATAATTCCACAGTAATTGTTCTAATGAACTTTCCCCTATGGTACCCAGACTTTAAGCGCAGTTCTAGATTTGCGGCAATTTCTCATTATTTTAGAAATAGTTAGCCGTAACCGTAAGTTCTATGCTAATAGTTTCTTCTATAGCACTTCTTGCTTGTGGAACTCTCTTCCCAGTCAAATTTGATCTTCAAAAATTTAAATGAAGTGTCGATCGTTATCTTCTGTCTTTTTAATTCCTGTTCTTTTATTGTTCTCTCTCCTTAAAATTATTTTTTCACATTCTCAGTGACATCATGCGTCTTAGTGGCTTTATTGCCTTGCTTGCGGTGAAATGATTATATATATATATTTCGTTGTTGGAATTGTTACCTGATGATCCGGAGTCCTTTAAAAAGGATTTTGGTGAAATAAATTATTGTAATGGTACCTTAAAATTGGTCTGTTTTTCATTAAATATTAGCTCTGTATTCACATTGAGCTCTCAGGATTTCATCCTCCTTGGAATTACCCATTCGGTTTACCAAGTTCTTCGTAGCTTAACTTTATATCTATATCTATCTATCTATCTATCTATCTATATATATATATATATATATATATATATATATCTTGGAAAGCATGTTAACAAAAAAACAATGCACAGGAAAATTTCCGTTAGAAACAATGAAAAAATACGCCTGGTTATACCATTTGTCCCATGTACCAGTGACAGCTAAAAGAAGACTTGAGACAAAAGAGATGTGGTTCTACAGAAGGATGCTGAGAATACCATGACGAGAGCATATACGCAATCAGCAAATTTTAATGAAAGTGACAAATAAAAACAGTAACACGAAAAGAAAAATCATACGTAAAATAAGAATGAGATAAGTGATATTTCTGGAACACATAAGAGGAAAGAAGGTTTAGAGCAATTGATACACGCGCGAGAAAGTTTTTTCTCGCCCGAGTCCATCCTTCAAATCTATAAATCAACCATTCACCCTCGCATGGAATATTGCTGTCATATATAGTCTGGGGACCCCGCTGTTTCTCTCAAGGTCCTCGAGACGGATCCAGAGACGGATATGCAATTGGCGCCGATCTGGCATCTCGTTTAGAGTCGCTCTATCAGAGACGTGCCGTCACTTCCCTCTGTCTTTTCTACAAATATTTTCACGGTAACTGCTCCGACGAGCTACTTTCGCTGGTTCCCGAATTGTATGGATTTAAACGTGCTACTAGGTTGGTATCTGATTCCCACCCTTTCACTGTTGAAACGGTAAAATGTAGCCGTCTCTTCTACTCTAAAAGCTTCATGTCTTGCACTTCCCGTCTGTGGAACTCCTTTCCTCTTACTTGCTTCCCTGATAGCTATAATCTCCAACTATTCAAATGCAATGTCAATCGACATCTTAAGATGCCTTGATCTATTCCCCCGTCCTTCTCTTCATCCTTTCCTCCATCACGCCTCTTTACTCTGGCTCCCACTCTCTTGTTTCTCTTTAATCATAGACAAAAACTACAAAAATGCTATTTTGGCTGTTGTTTTTTTTATTATGAAAATAAAGAAAAAAGAAAATAGAACAAATGTTACCTTCATAAAGTTTATAGTTTATTTTAACATAATTATATCCCTTGAAGCATTTCCTGTACAATGGATGTTGTGGATTCCGAGATCAAATTCAGTCTCCAATGAATGACAAACGCAGGAATTAAAGATAAGAAATAAAATGTATTTACACAATAATACAAAGGGTAATACTGTTAGTAAATCCAGGAACGCGGTTAGTAGCAATAACATATAGATATATACAGTCTCGAAGTAGGACTTCCTTAGAGTCTACTTGCTTGTAACTGTGACTTCTACAAGCGGTTACCTCACACTATTACTCTACCTCCAACTCAATCACAATCTCAGTCTTCTTACTATCTCTGTATTCTGACTGACTCTGGGTATTTAACGACAGCAGTCCAAGTAACACTCTAGTTGAGTCCACTTATATGAAAAAGGGGTGGACCCCATAACAATGGCGTAGTGCGTTCATGGCGTTATTACAATTTTTCGACTTTTTTTTCTCTTTGGGAAGTACGCATGCACACAGAACTCAAAATTCCACTGACTGATTCTTCCAGCTTTATTTGCAGGCAAATGTTCCCGGAAATAAAAGACTTTTGGCAAATTACGCTAGAGTTTCCAATTCCCTTTTTAGAGTGAATTAATAAAGGAATAATGTCCGTATAGTTGAAAACAAGATTACAGATACAATAAAAGAAATATGCAACAGTGGGGAAATACTTCCTTGTTATTTTCTGTGTCGTGTTCCTTCAGGACATAAGCGATCATGGCTCTCCACTTCCCCCTCTCCCTTGTCTCTTTTTCCCTTCTGTCCGCCCTGTGAGTATCAGATTCTCCAAGCCCTTCTTTCTCATTACCCGTCCCAGAAATTTCAGCTGCCTCTTCCTGATGTTAACTATAAGCTTCCTTGCGTCCTAGTGGTACTCCCACCTTTCTTGGAGTGAAATGCTTAAAAAGAAATTGATGACGCGATGAAGGCAAGGAAGATTGACGAAAATAATCTCCTGAAAGAAAACAAAAATCAACAATATATTTTTATAACAAGATGAGCAAAAATGCATTTTATAGCAAAATCATAATACAACACTAAAACAATATAAAATATACATATTTATAGTAAAATTACCAACAATACATTTTGATATATAAAATATAGATTTTAAAATAACATACCTTTAATACACTTATAAAACTACGTACAGCATATCTGTATGTGTCTAAATTTCTGAAACGAGGTAGTGTAATTACTGACATTATTTACATTGTTCGGACAGTTCTCCTCTTCTTTCTTGCCATATTCACGACGTTTCGGCCATTGTCAGCTCCGGCTTTCTTCAGGTGGTTGGAATTTGATTGGAGCGTACAACGGGCGAAACGTCGTGAATATGGATGAGGACAATAGTCCGAATAATGTAAATAACATATGTGTAGTTGAAAACATAAATTACGTATAAATTATTTAGATTTCGACATTAAATAACAGTTGTTGATATGCCGATAAACAAAATCAACCAACCTAGCTAAAGTGCTTTTGTAAATGTGTTATTTACCGTATCCATGAACGCTAATGGGTATGTCCCAATCCTCATAAATACGTTGGACACTATTGTAAGTGGGTGTGTAGGGGGCGGAGGTAATATGGTGTCTATGTAGTCCACCACTAGCAGTGGTTTACCTACTTCACGCCGCTGGCGAGTATTGTATTTTGTTGATGTTATAAAGATTACCATTTCATTTCAAACCCCCGTTTTGGTTATTCCTTATTCAGTAAACCTCTCTAATTTACGACATTAATTACGTCCACTATCTATCTATCTATCTATCTATCTATCTATGTATCTATCTATCTATCTATCAATCTATCTATATATATATATATATATATATATATCCAAGATAGATTGCCCATTAATGATCATAGGTACGGTATATAACAATTATAGATAAATAGTGAACGCAATTAGATAGATGGATAGATAGTGTTATAAACCGTGTACCTATGAACATTAATGGGCATGTCCCAATCGTCAAAAATACGTTGGACACGTTTTTTTTTTTGTGTGTGTGGTGGGGGTTAATACGTTGTCTAAGTAGTCCACCACTAGCAGTGGTTTACCTACTTTGCGCCGCTGGTGAGTATTGTATTTTGTTGATGTCATAAAGACTATCATTTCACTTCCAACCTTCGGTTATTCCTCATTCAGTAACCCTCTCTAGATTACAACAAAATGGTTGACAGGAAAATGTAGGGAACGGATGCTGTGCATCATAGAAAACAAACTATTTTCTTTAAAATTGCTGCGGCTTCTAGTTTAATCTGTCCGTTCTTTGTCTTCCATGTTTTTTTTTTTTGCTTTGTCCAACTGTTTATGCTTTTGCCTTCGTATTGCCTTTTGTGTGTATGCAACTGCTTTTACCGTTGTAAAGTTGCTTTATGTTGTCCAGTTTATATTATGCTAAAGAAATTGTCTTTTACAAGTTGCGTAGTAGCTAAATCTCTAGTTCCGCTGATAATAATCTTATCTCACCTGTAAACGACGGGAAAAATGTTTGAACAAAGGTGTACGCTAAATGGTCAAAAAATTGTTTTTAAAATCATTTTTGTAAAACGTAGTTTTTATGCTTGTTTTCTTTAATTATAGACAAAAACAACAGAAATACTATTCTATTTTTATTATAAAAATAAAGAAAAAAGAAAATAAAGCAAATGTTATCTTCATAAAGTTTATAGTTTATGACTCCCGAAAGAAATATTTACGCATGGCCAGTTGGATGCTGAATTATATCCCTTGAATCATTCCATGTACAATGGAAAACAACTTGGCACCAAGTTGTTACCATTTTTCGTCTTTTTGCTCTTCGGGAAGTATGCATGCATACAAACTTCCACTGACTGATTCTTCCAGCTTTATTTGCAGGCAATTCTTCCAGGAAACCAAAGACTTTTGGTAAACTGTGCTAGAGTTTCCAGATCCCTATTTAGAGTGAATTAATAAATGAATAATGTCCGTGTAGTTGAAAACAAAATTAAATCGTCACTTGATGAGATACTTCTGGTTTCCAATGAAAAAACAGTTGACGATGTTTGAGGGATGAATATGGTGGTAGGGACAATTTGGTTTTACCGTTTCGAATTCGCATCTGTTATCAAATAATAATTTGTTTAGGGATTGGTCTAAAGTAAACTTTGCAATCACACAATGCTATCAAAATAAAATGGTCCATATCTTTTCAAATCAATGATTCCCTTGAAAACAGACTTCCAAGGTTTATCTCTTCTGAAAGTGTGCATTTTTCTAATATTTTTCTATTGTTTTTAATTGTTTAAAATATTTATAATTTATATTTTATTTATTTATATAAGATAAAAAGGTGGATTTAAAAAGGATATAGGAAAACAAACGCTTTTTTTAAAAATGGGTCGATATGTAAATTAACGTAATATTTTAAAAAAATATAATTCTTTAGTGATATTTTTATCCATGTAACGATTTAAAATGTTTTGCAATAGGGCATCATTGTCTTTCCTGTTGGGCACTCAATTTTAAAATTATGATACAATCCTACAGTTCGAATTTTAATAATATTACAATTTTTGTGCAACAAACCTGCGCTTCTTGAAATCGCCATTGTTTTGTCTTGTTGAATTTATCGTTACCATTTTTATCAAGATTTACAAACTTTACGTTTCGTTCAATTGCGCAAAACAATCGATGAAATTTTAATAAGCTCATTCGCGATTTAATATTTTCTTTAATTTAATTTAATTTAATTTTATAAGACTTCATGGTAAACAATATTTTTAAGAAAATCTTTTTTTTTTCCTTTTTAACAACGAATATTAAATTCGTAGGATTTCTTACTTTTAAGCAAGAAGCGTACAATTGACCATGTGTAAATATTTCTTTCTTGGGTCAAATTCCGACTTTTTGAAGAATTTGGCCATGTGTTTTTTTTTATAATTCTCGCAAACACAGCTCTCACTGGAAACAAGATTCTTGTATATAAAAATCTGAATTAAAGATATGCAAAAAAACAATATTGCATTTTTATTAAATAGGTATTTTTTTTATTTTAATCATTAAATTCTTTTAAAAACAGTGGTAGTATTTTGTGTGTAAAATACTAAAATTTTAAATTTTCCTAAAAAAATTAATGAAAATTTATTGTACTATTCTACGCACCCTTGTAAAACCAACTTTACTTGGTCTCGCCTTATCTATTTGTGCTTCTCCTCAAAATTTGGTTTCGATCGGTCAACGTATGGCTATTTTAAAGGGTGTGACGGACGGACGGACTAACAGAAGTCACAGAATTTTATATATAGATAGATTGCTAATCTGACACTAAATGAACAATAAAAGGAAATCCTCATTTAATAGTATTAAATTATATAATACCTTACTGTACTATGAAACCTAATAATGAGTAAGATTAAAACGTAGAAAATTATAATTCGAAAATAGAATATTTATTTATGAAATAAAGTCGATGTATTGTATAAATATCTATGCAAGGCTTCTAAGGGTGACGTAAAATATCGATCAGTATAAAAGGTTTCAATAATCGCTTCTAAACCGAAACTGCTTTCTATCATTCATCTGAGATAACGTCATGGCTGATGCTAACCTCCATGAGAGTAACATTTCGAATGTCATGAACAGTAAAGATTATATTGAATCAATTGCTAGGTTTGCTGCTGGGAAAGTCACTGTGTCGGGCTAAACATTTTTTTCTCTACAGAATCTATCTTACATATTTATAGACTTACTATTCATCCATACTTCGAATATTGCTGTCAAATATTCGAATATTGCTGGGGCTCCTGAAATATATTTAGAGAGTTTTGTTAAAATCCCAAGGGTAATCTGCAATGTTATTGGTCTTGACCTGGCATCTCAGCTTCAGTCACTCTCCCACCGTCGTAACGTAGCTTCCCTGTGTCTTTTCTATAAATGCTTTCATGGTAATTGTTCTGGCGAACAATCTATGGTACAAATTGTACATATAGGAAGTAGTTAGGACTTCATAGAGACAATGAAGTATTATGGTGACTGTAGTAAGAATACTAAGTAAGAATGTGATTTTGGTGTAAGGAATATTGTGGTATGTTTGGGTCTGTAATTGTGGCTATCCAAGTTTAAGATAAAAGACTTTTGCACAGTCATTGTCAGACACAATTAATAAACACACACTTTAGACGATTTTTGGCGATCGATCATATCTGTTCACAAAACGTATTTTAACGTAAACAGTGACAACATATAACGAAACAGATTAAGTCCGACAATTATTTTAATATATTTTTCGTTTATTCTTCATTTTTATAGCTATAATTCATTTAAGTAAATGCTAGTTTTTTGTTTTTTGCTAAAACCCAAAGGTTAATTAAACAGTATTAATTACAATTAACGGCCTGAATGTTCGAGAAACATCGGCGAAAATATGTGCTTCACCGACAGGAATTGAACCTATAACCCTTAATGGGAATCATTATTTGATCTAAACAGTAATACGGACTTTGCTAATCAGAGGCTTCTTCGTAACTGAGTGGTTAACAACACATCATATGTGTGTGTGTGTGTGTGTGTGTGTGTGGCCTGACGATTGCATCTAGCATGAAACAGACTGTCGCCTCTAAGTGTTGACTTCTATTTTTCCTTTTATATTTACACGCTCTATCTCTGATATTGAGCACTTTATCTCATAAATATAGCACATCTTAAGACTATATTTATTCATATATATATATATATATATATAGATAGATAGATAGATAGATAGAGATAGTGGACGTACTTAATGTCGTAAATTAGAGAGGTTTACTGAATGAGGACTAACCACAATATATATATATATATATATATATATATATATATATATATATATATATATATATATATAGAGAGAGAGAGAGAGATTTGTACCCGAGGAACTGATATATATCTTTGAAGAAAGTGGACGTCATATCTAAGGCACCTTTCTGCCAACGCTTTGTCAAAGATATTCGTTGGCAATATTTAATATAAGTGACATGTATGTCAGTGAAAAGGAAAAAAAAAACATGCAACTGGAATAATTGACACTGATGGAAACTGAAGATTGGCAATTGATGGATAGAAATAACTTTTTTGATCTCAAAAAAGGTTTTTCACAGGCAGACACTTATTGTTATGAAACACTAATTATCTATCATCATTATTCATAAAATTCCACTGAGCTTAGTATCCCAGTTTATGGCTATTTCCCACCAGTTAACCATTGTTATCTAATATGAGCATATATACAGAAAATTAACAAACAAAACAGAAACCTAAAGATTCACAATTGTTGTTCTAGAACCCTGCTTCCTTCGTTTTCTAAAGATAGGTTGTCCTATTTTCATAAAAACTCTGTTGTTTATAAATTCAAATGCCGTTGCGACGCGGTTTACATAGGACGTACCAATCTAAGGTTGGAAACGAGTGTGGCGCAGCATGTTCCTGCTTTTGTACGTTCAAGCAGTCCCGGCCAGCCTAAAAGAACAACTCAGTCAGTCCATGAGTCAGCAATTGGGCAACGTTTACTGGACAATGACGCCAAGTACGAAGACACATGGTTTTCGGTATTACACAGCGCTCGATCTATACATCATCTGCGTGTTTCTGAAGCCGTTTACATTAAGTGTCAGCAGCCCAGTCTGTGCAGACAGAAGGAACACTTTTGATGTTCCTTACGTCTGTTGGAGGGTCTGTGAGTTCCCCTTTTTTCTATTTTATATACTCTTGTGGAACTATTTATTTACATCCCCCCTCATTCGATTTTAATTTATATAATTAAAATTTGTCTTTTAGTCGAGTTCCACCTTTCCCTCCTCATTCACTTTATTGTCTTTGTATTTATTTATATCAAATTTTGCCAACGAATATCTTTGACAAAGCGTTGGCCAAAAGGTGCCTTAGATATGACGTCCACTTTCTTCAAAGCTATATATATATATATATATATATATTTCTTTCCAAAAATGAAACACGGATTTAAACATAGAACTATTGATATATTTCGGACCCTCATTCCAGCCTATCCGTACACACACACACACACACACACACACACACATATATATATATATATATATGTAAGCAAATATATGGATATAACTATGTCCTGAAGAAGGTCTATTAGACCGAAACGTCTGACGTCGACATTGAAATAACATTAAAACAGCATATTTGCATATTCGATTTTTGTTTTTCCATATATTTTTCTTTTATATATATATATATATATATATATATATATATATATATATATATATATATATATATATATGAATATATATATATATATATATATATATATATATATATATATATATATATATATATATATATATATATATATATATATATATATATATATATATATATATATATATATATATATATATATATATATATATATATATATATATGAATATATATATATATATAGATATATATATATATATATATATATATATATATATATATATATATATATATATATATATATATATATATATATATATATATATATATATATATATATATATATATATATATATATATATATATATATATATATATATATATATATATATATATATATATATATACAATTATTATTATGAGGCATGTTAAAATCTTTTTGTGATTCATACCGAGAGTGATTCGCGTGATTTCTCTCCCTGGATAAAAAAAAATTTGCGCAATCATTGTCAGACACAATTCGCCACAGAGGAGATAAAACAAATTTCTGACCACGACCATTCATACCGGCTCGAAACATTAGCCTCCCAAGTCAATTACTCGCAAATCAAGCACTAGTCTTCTCCCTCCTCCACTTTTTTCCCCCTTCAGATCTGTACGCTGACTCTTTGCCTAAGGACAGATGGGGTCTCTGACTCATCCTGGTCTTGTTAATGCTAATTCATTGGTCTACCTTTGACGAAACTGATGACCTTTCGATCGCTGAAATCTGCAGACTGTTGTACTCGTTAAGACAAGTGGCAACCAATGAATGCCTATTCGGCGAAGATAATTACAATAATACAAATTGTTTGGACTCAGATTTTTGGTCTCCTTACAACATTTTCAGCCTTTTATTATTTTCGATTTTTCTCTCTCTCCCCCCCCTCTCTCTCTCTCCCTCTCTCTTTTATGCTTTAGTTTTTCTGTCCCTTCTTTCTTTTTCATTTTCTTTCTATCTTTCTTCATATTTTTGACCTTTTTTCTTTCCTCTCTCTAATGATGCTCTTTGTTTCATTCTCTATTTTCTTTTCCTTTCCTTTTCGTTTTCTTTCCATCTTTCCTTATTTTATTTCTCCTCACTTCTTTCTCTTCTCTCTCTAATTTTCCTTTTTGTTTGTTTCTCTATATTTTTTTTTATCTATTTCCTTTTCTTTCTTTCGTCATTTTTTCCCCTTTTCACTTTTCTCTTCTCTCTCTAATCTTCCTCTTCTTTTATTTCTCTATTTTCTTTCCCTTTCTTTTTCGTTTTCTTTCTATCTTCCCTCATTTTCTTTTCCTTCTCTTGCTTCGTTTCCCCCTCTAATTTCCCACTTTCTTTATTTCTCTATTTTCTTTCCTTTTTGTTTTCTTTCTATCTTGTCTTATTTTTTTTCCTTCTCTTCTTTCTCTAATTTTCCTCTTCTTTTATTTCTCTATTTTCTTTTCCTTTCTTTTTCGTTTTCTTTCCCTCCTCTTCTTTCTCTACTCTTCCTCTTTCTTTATTTTCTTTATGTTTCTTTTTCGTTTTCTTTCCCTCCTCTTCTTTCTCTATTTTCTTTCTTTTTTCATTTTCTTTTCCTCTTTCTTTTTTCTATTTTCTTTCCCTTTCTTTTTCGTTTTCTTTCCCTCCTCTTCTTTTTCTCTCCTCTTCCTCTATTTTCTTTATTTCTCTATTTTCTTTCTCTTTCTTTTCATTTTCTTTCCCTCCTCTTCTTTCTCTCTCTTCATCTTTCTTTATTTCTCTATTTTCTTTTATTTTTTTTTTTTTATTTTTCCTCTTCTTTTTCTTTTTCTTTTTTTTTTTTTTCTTTTTTTCTCTTCTTTTTTTCTTTTTTCCTCTTCTTTCTCTTTTCTTCCTCTTTCTTTATTTCTCTTTTTATTTTTTTTTTATTTTTCATTTTCTTTCCCTCCTCTTCTTTCTCTACTTTTCCTCTTTCTTTATTTCTATTTTTTTTCTTTCTTTTCATTTTTTCATTTATTTTCTATTTTCCTTTCTTTTTTCTCTCTTCCTCTTTCTTTATTTCTCTATTTTTTTTTTTCTTTTTTTTTCATTTTCTTTCCCTCCTTTCTTTCTACTCTTCCTCTTTCATTTTATTTCTCTATTTTCTTTCTTTTTTTCGTTTTCTTTTCCTCCTCTTCTTTCTCTTTTCTTCTTTCTTTCTTTATTTTCTCTATTTTCTTTTCCCATTTTCTTTTTCATTTTCTTTCCCTCCTCTTTCTTTATTTCTCTACTCTTTCTTTCTTTCTTTTCCTTTTTCTTTTCTTTTCTTTCTTTTTTCTATTTTCTTTCTTTCTTTTTTGTTTTCTTTCCTCCTTTCTTTCTCTACTCTTCCTCTTTCTTTATTTCTCTATTTTCTTTCTTTTTTCATTTTCTTTTTTTTTCCTCCTCTTCTTTCTCTACTCTTCCTCTTTTTTCTTTATTTCTCTATTTTCTTTCTTTTTTTCATTTTTTTTTCCATTTTCCTCTTCTTTTTCTCTTTCTTCCTCTTTCTTTATTTCTCTATTTTCTTTCTTTTTCATTTTCTTTCCCTCCTCTTCTTTCTCTACTCTTCCTCTTTCTTTATTTCTCTATTTTCTTTTTCTTTCTTTTTCGTTTTCTTTCCCTCCTCTTCTTTCTCTACTCTTCCTCTTTCTTTATTTCTCTATTTTTTCTTTCCCTTTCTTTTTCATTTTCTTTCCCTCCTCTATTTTCTTTTTCTCTTCCTCTTTCTTTATTTCTCTATTTTCTTTTCCCTTTCTTTTTCATTTTCTTTCCCTCCTCTTCTTTCTCTACTTTTCCTCTTTCTTTATTTCTCTATTTTCTTTCTCTTTCTTTTTCATTTTCTTTCCCTCCTCTTCTTTCTGTACTCTTCCTCTTTCTTTATTTCTCTATTTTCGTTCCCTTTCTTTTTCGTTTTCTTTCTATCTTACCTTATTTTTCTTTCCCTCATTTCCTTCTTTCTCTTGCTCTCTTTTTTATCTTCAGTCGCTGTTTTTTCTTTCTTTCTTTTCTTTTCCTCAAGAATCGCTCAGTTATTCTGTAGATTGACTCTAATTTACTTATTAAGTCGGACGGGTGGTAATGGTTGACCATTGCTACTCCATTGCGCGTTCGATCCTTGCTGAGCGCCCCATACACAATTTCGACTTTAAATAATGCAACAAGTTTCGGCATCGTATAGAATTAAACAAATAAATTATTAAATAAATTTTGATCTGAAATTTTCCCCGTAGGATATTTAATTTATATGGGTAAATGTTATCACTGAATTTGTTTCGAAAAATTAATATTTTTGTTTAAAACTAAATGCTTTTATTGGCATTACTTTAAAAAAAGAAAAACTGATCCCGTCGTAAAAAAATAGCGGACATATTTTTCAGGAAATAATTTTGTAGATGAGCATTCGGTAGTCCTTCTCCAAGATATAATATTTGTCAGAATTTAAAAATATGAATATATATATATATATATATATATATATATATATATATATATATATATATATATATGTAAGTAATTCATCGAGTCTAGAAGAAACCTCAATAGAAAGCACTGGACGGCCGTTTCGTCCTATATTTGGGTCTCATTCATATATATAGATATGTATGTATGGATCAAATCATTAACTTTTTATAGTCCTCTAAATATGGAATGTGTGCGTGTGCGCGCGCGCTATTAGCCTTTAAGAATCAGAGAACGAAACGCCTCGGTAAAGAAGCGTCTTCCTTTATTCGTATTCTATCTTTACAGATATATTTTTTTATTTATATCTGAATTTTTAGAACTGCTCCCAACCAAATTTGCTGGGTAACCAATATTTTAGAAAAACGTTAGTGGAAAAAAGTTTTTCTTTTTGTTTTGGAATGTTTTTCCCCATATTTTAAATCATTATATATGACCTGTTCAGTGAATTTTTAGCACACGACATGTAAAAGTTTTGAGGAGCATGGAAGCACTTCATAATTGTTGGCGTTCCCAGGTCCGCCCTGATCTGGGGTGGTGGCACTTGTCAGGGTCCCAGCTATGGGCAAATAGTGAAAATTCTAATTACACTATCAAAGTGTAAAAATAGAATTTAATATCAGCAATACTTTTTTTGCAAAGGCTTACCAGCAATACATTTTTTTGAAAAAAAAAAAAAAAATACCAGCCATATATTTTTGAAAAAAAATATTACCAGCAATACATTTTTGAAAAAAAAAAAAAGAAACATTACCAGCAATAAAAATCTTGTCGGCATTAAATAATCCATTGAAGTTGATATGCCGTAAAACAAACCAAACCTTTAGGAGAGTTGTTTTTTGAGGCTTTATCAATAGCGTGATATATATATATATATATATATATATATATATATATATATATATATATATATATATATATAAATGAAACAGACTATTGGTAAAGCGTCAAAATAAACAACTCTCCTAGCAATCGGATGTCTAGACGCACTGTATCACAGCTCATCAGTGTGGCTAGACATCCGATTGCTTCAAGCCGGGATCGAGTTTCTACCCCTGAGCTATCAGCGCACGGCAGAGGGAAATGGCAATTCTAGCGTATTATTTTTACAGCCATAGTGCTCGATTCATTTTAATGAAGAGGCTTGCGTTAGCGGAGACGGCCGCTGTTTAGAATTACCCTCCCCCTCAACAGACCATAATAATGTCATCATCATACAGGAAGGTTTCGCTGTCTCACAGTTCATCAGTGTGGCTTCAACCGATCAAAACCCGGCCGATTTGCAGTTTCTACCCGTGAGGGAAAGGGAAAATTCTAGCGTTTTATTTTTTACAATTGTAAAGACAGCCTGACAGCCATAGTGTTCGATTCATGTTAATGAATTATATATATATATATATAAATTAATGATATATATATATATATATATATATATATATATATATATATATATATATAAATTAATAAATTATATATATATTTTTTTTTTCTTAGAGTTAACCTGTAGAAAATACAATATTTATAAATGTAAAAGACAATAGGAAAACTGTAATAGTTGCCGACGCGTTTCGTCCGATGTGTAACAGAATTACTTCTCTCCCAAACAAACGTACACAACAGTATCAAGAACTCAAAAGAAAATGGTTGAATCCGTCAACAAAGCAATAAAAACAATGTCTCCACACGTGACAGTAATTGACGTAATTTTCAGTTAACAGTATAAAAATAGCGTTCTCTAAATTCTTCCAGTTGTTAAGGACATTTTTGTTTTGTTATTAGTAGTTACTTTGTTTAATAAATTAATTTCGTTTCGCCTTGAAATCGGACGAAACGCGTCGGCAACTATTACAGTTTTCCTATTGTCGTTTACATTTATAAATATATATATATATATATATATATATATATATATATGTAACCGCCCCCACAAAAAAAAGTGATTATCATTTAAAAATTGAAAATCTGAGTTACTACATATCTCAAGCAAACGAAGTTAAACAGGTTTCATATTGAACAATAAAAGATGTATTTATCCAAATTTGAACAAGATATTCAAAGGGGTGTAGATTTTATAACCGATTTCGCAAAGCTTCACAAATGTTCAATATGCGCACCCACCCCAGTTAAAAAATCAGTTAAATTTCCGGTTTTTGAATCTGTCAATAGAGTTGTCAATACCTAATGAAAACATCTACCTCCATATTGAAAAAAAAGTAATTCCGCGATTTTTTAAAACAATATGGATTTAATATTTGTTTCAAATCAGATTAATTAAGCTTTAAATCAGTTAATGTTCGTCAAATAAAGTTTCAAAAAATGTATATTTTATTTTTGTAAGATTTTCTTTTTAATAAAGAGAAATACATTGTGCTGATCGATGACTAAAAATGGCTAAATTAGCGAAACCAATCGCCAATCGATTGGTGATTAAAAATTCTTTCCAGTCAATTTAAATTAGTTTTGAAATACAGCAAAGTGTTTTGCTTAGTGGAAATATTAAATTCAATCTATTAGACTGAAATTAATACTAAAATAAAAGCTTCAAGAAAGAATCATTTTAAACCCTCAGTCAGTTATGTGCCATGCGTGATACACGCTTTGGCGATTATGTATCTTTCGATACATGACTGACTAGGCAGATTTTTTCCCGCAGTAGGTTGCCATTTCTTTCTGCAGTAGACTAGTTACCATCCAAGGCTATAGAACCCGGTCTGTCCTGCTATTAACTCATAGCTGAGGGGAGAAGAAGAGGATTCATACCTTTCCCAAGGGTTTAGCACGTTAGTGAATATAATGGATTCGACTGGAATTTGAACTCGGCTCTCCGATTCCTCAATCCAAGCCGCTTATCTGTTACTCCACCGTGCCTCCTTTTAACCCTTAAGTATCGCGTTTCTTGGATATATATATATATATATATATATATATATATATATATATATATATATATATATATATAGAGAGAGAGAGAGAGAGAGAGAGAAAGAAAGAGATTTTTCCATGTTAATGTAAAAAATAAATGTAACGATTGATATTGCATTTAAATTTATGAAGATCAAAATTGATTGGAAAGCAAGAAGCCAGAAGAGAGTTCCGCGGGTGAGAAGTGCGAGCGACGAAACTCTTAGCATAGAACTTACGGTTACAGCTAACCAAATCGACTGTAAATTGATGAGACCATTTTTTTGTCCAATCTATAACTGCGCTTAAATTCATAAAGTTTAGGCACCATAGAACAAAATTTATCATAATAATTACCATGAAAGTATTTATAGGAAAGGCACAATAAAGCTATGTTACGGCGGCTGGAGGAATGGCTGAAGCCGAGATGCCAGGTCAGGAGCAATAACAATACAGATTCTTCATTAAATTTGATCAAGAATCTCTAAATGTATAGGAGGGATACCAGATCATATGAGGTAGCATTATTCTAAGCATTGACGAATATTAGGATTTCATTGAAAATCAGGAAGAAAGGAATTGTCAGTGGTGAGGAAATAATGATAACCGATAACTTATTAACTAGAGCTATTGGCTGTATGACTGTAATGCACTGCTAAGTAATTTCTTAGAGAAAGGCTCATTCCTACCTTTCGGTTTTTAATAGAGTTCAAACTTGTTTACATGGTTTTGTGGTCGTAGATCTATTTTCCACCCTGAAGCTGCTTTTTCCAGAGACGCAATTTTGCAAGAATGTCACCAGTCTATCGCTTCTTATATGGTAAAAGTTCAGATAAGTTCCATTTTTCTAGTTCCAATAGTTTAAAACATTGCAGGAAACTCCATGCCACTTCCATCGAATTGAATTACCTACATTTCCTCCGTATTCTAAATATAGAGTGAAAGTTACACTCGGACATTTTTTCCTTTCATGGATGCTACTCTAAAAACAACAATCTAACTTCTTCATGTTAGCTGATTGATTTTTTTTTACGGCTTATCAACCTTTTTTATGTTATTTAAACACGATTCCATATTTATGGATAGGAAAAATTGTTTTGAAGATGAAAATGATTTTCTGATACAAGTCCTAATATTTAACCCATAGCTCTGAGTAGAAGAGTGGAATTTATACTTTGCCCAAGTAATTGACTATAACGAACCCGACAGGAATTCGAACTTGGCTCGTCGATTTCACATTCTGAGCCGCTATCCATTACACCAGCTACACATCCTAGCTTACGTCCTAACTTCCTAATCTGTCACCCGTCTAGATAGTGACTAGGCTCAATATTGCTTAACTTCAATGATCAGACGAGAACCGAGAATTTAATATGGCCTCAAGCCTTCTTCAAGTTAAAGGTCATTAGATATATATCCTCCTTATCCTCAGAATCTTCTATTCGTAACATCTCCTTCTACATTCATAGCACGTACTTTATTCATAATTTGACAGCTTCCGTCAGCTAGGAGGGCAACGGTTAATCGAATTTTTTTAAAAAAGGATTGCTCCACTCTTGACCTCTTTGATACTGATCTGTTTGTTTGTGGTTCAACATTAACATTTTAACAGTAACATTCTCTATTGAATGGTTCTTGTCTTGGATATAATCAATTCTAGTATAAAAATGCATGGAACATCAGGACAAACGGCACTCTGGGTGTTCAGGAATCAGAGCAGGCGTTATAGATTGGAACATTTATACTTCGATTTTCATTAAAAGCTGTAATGCGAAAACAGTTTAAACAGGGAATTTAACCACGAAATAAATTCACATTGTTCCATTGTGTACACCTGACCGCAAACCTTGAGTTCACCAGCTAATGGAGGAGACCAAAACATTATTTAAGAACTTGGATACTTCACCTTACACACTTGCTGTCTCCTCCATAGACATTAATTAGATTTCGTCCTTTCTGGGCATTTTCCACAGTGGGGTTTGTCTCGACTGATAAACAATCTAATACTTAATGTCTGTCAGATTTAATTGGCATATCTCAATACGTCGTCTAAAAAATTATTTAGATAGAAGAAAGACGTCTGTGTTCATCATTCCAACTTTGAATTCATCTTCTTGGTATAGCTATTGAATCCATTTTAAAACAATTTGTACGAGGGATTGATCTAAAATTCTATTCACCCTATAGCTCGAGAGACACACAAAAGTGAGATAGAAGCGTTTTATTATGAGAGCTGTTTTAAATGCCTGACCGTCTAGATTTTATTTATATTGTCTGATGTATTTATTCTATCCAGGTATCCATTTTTAGCCTTCATCTGTCCTGCTCGCTTTCATGTAGAATTTAGCTTCGACGATTTCGACCAAACGTTTTCACAACAACAAGCTGTCCCCAGCCCACATTTCTATCTGGTGTCTCATCATGGCGTCTACCCAGAGCATTACGTTTTTATATTATATATATATATTTTTTTTCTACAACACATTGATTTAAAATAAATAAGAAAAAAATATCAATGGTCATTAGCAAGTCCTTCGCCCTCAAATATTCTATTAAGGAATGTTTTTGACGACAAGGTAGATGATTAGGGCAAAGAAAAAAAGGTTGGAAATATAAAAGTGCCTTTGACGAAGTAGAGGGAAGGGAGAAGGGAATGGTTATAAAACATGGAATAGTAATGACGAAGGGACGAAGAAAGTTTCACGATAATTCTATCTATCTATCTATCTATCTATCTATCTATCTATCTATCTATCTATCTATCTATCTATCTATCTCATTCTGTTCATATCTCTTTTCTCTCTCACTATATATATATATATATATATATATATATATATATATATATATATATGGCATTCTGTTCATTCATTATCTATCTCTCCCTCTCTCTCTCTCTCTCTATATATATATATATATATATATATATATGGGATTCTGTTCATATCTATCTAACTCAGTCGAGTTATATCAAACTATCTTATTATATTTATCTACCTATCTATGATATTCTGTTCATTTCTATCTATCTATCTATCTATCTATCTATCTATCTATATATATATATATATATATATATATATATATATATATATGTGATTCTATTCATACCTACCAATCTATTTGTCTATGATATTCTGTTCATATCTATTTACCTATATATATATATATATAGATAGATAGATAGATAGATAGATGGCATTCTATTCATACCTACCTATCTATGATATTTTGTTCATATCTAACTATCAATTTATATATATATATATATATATATATATATATATATATATATATATATATATATATATATATATATATATAGATAGATAGATAGATAGATAGATGGCATTCTCTTCATACGTACCTATCTATCTATGATATTCTGTTCATATCTATCTATCTATCTATCTATATATATATATATATATATATATCGGGTTATATCTATCTATCTTAGAATGTTTATTATCTCCTAACTATCGATCTCTCTCTCTCTCTCTCTATATATATATATATATATATATATATATATATATATATATATATATATATATATACACACACACCTCAGTCGGGTTATATTTATCTATCTTAAAATGTTTATTATCTATCTATCTATCTATCTATCTATCTATCTATCTATCTATCTGTCTATCTGTTTCCTTTTTTTTCATTTTCCTCTTTGATATCTTTCTTTATCCGTTCTTTCCGATCATCTTACCATTTTCCTTCTTCTTTTTTTTCTTTTCTTTTTTTTTTTTTTTTTTTTTTTTTTTTTTTTTTGTTTCCTAAACAGTTTCTATCTTTCTTTTGTCCTCATTAAGACCATAATTGCCCAAGTATGTTGTTAGGGCCGAAGGGCGTGCCCTCATTATGAGACTGATAATCAGGGGGAGGTAAGAAGGGTAGAAAGAAAAGGCGGGGTTGTCGGCGTCGTCTTTTGACTTTGTTCTTTGTGTATCGCCAAGTATAGAATTACGTTGTTATTGCAGAGTCGCGTCATTTGTCTGAGTGTGTACGATTTGCGCGGGATGACTTACCGTTTGCTCTTTCGAAAGGATTTGTCTTTACTTACTCGCCCCTTTATCTACATTCTCTACCAATGAAGAAATAGAAAGGGTTTATGCACCCCCACCCACCGCCTAAAATTTTGTTCGATACAAGATGTTGAAGATACGGGAACAGTTCCAAAAACAATGCTTCCTCTTCTATTATGTAAACATAGGTACATATTCGCTAAAAAAGAGAATAGCATGAATAAAAAGGGCCTTAAACTTGATGAAAATAATTTTTATTGTCTAAATGTTTGTGTTATTATTAAGAGGAAAGATCAAAGTATTTTTGGAGTATTTTTTTAATTGTTCCTAGCGCGTCCGAAATTTTCGTTAAAAATCTTTTTTGAAAATTGACAGATAATCACGTCAACCAGTTTTTTCCATTTTACAAAAAAATAAAAAATAAAAAAAATTGAAAATCTCAGTTTCAAATTCTTTAAAAAATCAATTATAATTTTTTCAAAATTTATTTTAAGAAAATTAGAAATTATAATGTTTATTTAAAATATTTTGGAAAAAGCATTACTTGGTTTCTGTGCCGAAAAGGTGTATTTTAAAAATAAAACAAACAGGTTTGCCCATAGCTGAGACCTAAACAGGTTGTACCACCCCGGGTCAGGCTAGACTTGGAAACACCATCAATTAAGAGGTGGTTCCACGCTCCTCAAAACCTCCTGATCAGAGGCCTTGCTGTTGGACGTAGTTTATCGTCTTACCCAGGACGCGGATGTAGTTTATCGTCATACCCAGGACATGGATGTAGCTTATCGTCATACCCAGGACAAAGATACTAATGTAGAACTATAGACAGGGACGGAAGGTAAAGAAATGCATGATGTTTTTTCCCTAATGATCACCCAATACAAAGCCCAAGGGTCACTCAGGGTAGAGGGTGACAATATCGAGGACACGGTGACAAGAAAGACAGGCAGCTAATTCTAGACTTGAAGACGTCAAGATTAGCGAATAAAATTTCACATCCAGAGTTCAAGCCGAGTCCAGAGTTGGAGTAGACTTTAGAAGGAAGCGGAAACCCAGTCCTTAACGGGAAAACAAGGGATGAACCTCTACTCCTGTTCAAAAACCGGGAAGCAGTGTGAACCGGACGGGTCTGTTTACTACTGTTGGGGGAGAGGAGAAAAATATTAAATAATGAAAAAGAATTCAAAGTTCAGGCGGAGACATTAGGCGTACATAGTTGAACTAAACATTAGAAGGAATCAGAAACTCAATCCTCTACTATACAATGAACTATATATGAACTCCTGGTCGAAAGATCGAGGAGGAGTGTGAACTCGGTTCTTCGATTCCTCAGTCTGAACCGGTATCCATTACTCCACCGTGCCTCCCTTTTTAATTAAGCAACTTAAAATTTTGACCAGTTTTCGAGTTGCTAGCAATTTTGCGCAGGAGTTATTCCTTTCGTTGGTGAAATCATTGCTTAATTTTTTTATGCTTAGGCCTAATAAATAGAAAAGAAAAAACAGTTTAACGTATGGAAACTTGTAATCATGGCTCGCTTGAGGAATCGGTGAGCCGAGTTCGAATTCCAGACGAATTCATTACATTAACTTACGTGATAATCTCCTTGGGGAAGGTATATATCCATCTCTTCTGCACCTACAGACACTTGTGCGTGAATAACAGAACATACTGGGTCCTATAGCTTTGGGTGGCAACCTATCTTGGAGAAAGAAAAGCTCTGTATTCAAAACCAGTCGGGAGGTGGTTGGGCCACATCACTGACTCTACGGAGGCTGTACTTATGATGCCCTTAAGACCATAAGGGTTTACGGGTCTGTGATCGTGGGAAACTGTTAGAATTGGTAGAATTCTTGAAAAGAGTATAAAATAATATATTCAATAACACATTTTATTTCATTTTACTTTTTTTTCTGCGTTGCTTAGGCCACACTGACGTCTGATTTAATTACATTTGAGTACAGTTGCTTAAAAACGAGAGGCTTATAAAAATATCGTATGAATAGAAAAAAATGTGAGAGAAGGTAAATAAAGTGTGTGTTGGGTGGGGGCAGAAAGCTGGGGAAAAATAGAAAGAAGAAAACAGTTAGTGGAAGAAGAAAATTTCAGAGAAAATAGGAATAAACTGTGACAGGCGGGTTTGGATAGACGTAAGACAAATCTAAGATTGATATATGCACGTAGATAGACTGAAGCAGATAAATATGATATATATATATATATATATATATATATATATATATATATATATATATATATATATATATATATGAACAAACTGGGATAGATAGATAGATAGATAGATAGATAGATAGATATGGATAGACTATGATAGGTAGATATGAATAAACTGGGATAGATAGATAGGAGAGATAGATAGATATGGATAGACTATGATAGGTAGATACGAACAAGCTGAAATAGATAAATAGATAGATATGCGAAGAAACTATGATAGAAAGAAAGAGATTTTAAACATATTTCGAATAACAGATAATGAATATACTGAGTCATATATATATATATATATATATATATATATATATATATATATATAGATAGATAGATAGATAGATAGATAGGTGTGCCAGGTACAAATTCAAGATAAACATCGAGAGGCCCCCGAGAAAAAGAGAGCTTGAGAAGTCACTGAAGCCCTTAACAAATTTGCATGAAGCAACTTGAAGAAGTCCATAGGTTATCTCCTGCTATGGTACGTCTTATCGCCAGTCATCCAGAATAATTTTACTGCACGTGTAGAGTTAGTAATAAAATATTCGGTATGAATAAAACCCAAATCTTTGATTTTGAGATAAGTGGTTATCTATCTATCTATCTATCTATCTATCTATCTATCTATCTATCTATCTATCTATCTATCTTTGTAATGTTAAACAGTGCCTCTTCTAGTAGAAGCCATTAAGTGTCAAGCCGCAGTTCGAGAAATGGCAGACCAAATGCAGATAAACGTGCAAAGAGGCGTAAAGACTCTAACAAAGCAAACAATAATTTAAAGAAAAAAATACAAGCAAAAAATAGCAATAATAATAACAACAACAAATATGAAAATTCAGAAAATAAGCGAAAACTTAACGCGGGAAATGAAAAAGAGAGAAGAAAAAAAAACCCGGATAAAGACGAAGTGAATGACGTAGAGGCCAAAAAGAATATCTCTATTCTGTCGATCTAATGAACAATTTAAGTGTCATTAGGCTAATAGAATGGTTGCAGCGGGTCAAAGAAAGGGAATGGGGAGGGAGACGCTCGCTATTAAAGAGAAAGAAAGAAAGAGAGAATACGTTAAAGAAGCAGGAAGTAATTTTTAGATATTTGCGAAGTGCCCGCTTGGCTCTGATTACGGTCATTGTCTGAATTTTATCGAATTTCTTATTGGATTGATAATATAAAAATGTCCTCGTCTTTATTGGACATTGCTTGGTCGGTTTGATATGGGTTGAGTGTTGAAAAGGTTTCGTTTCGGAGTTTCTAGTTTTGTAAATTCGTTTTCTTGCTGGACACTGTCCTTCGTTATGAAGGCCTTAATGGAGATAATTTGTCTTAAAGACGGTAACGATTGGAAAGGAGTAATGGTTTGATGAAAGGTTTGGGAAAGGGATTTCGGTAGCTGGGAGTTGATGTGAAAAGGGGGAAATCTAGGCAGTGGATGTGTTGGTGGGGTCTGGAAAAGAATTGAAGGTAAATCTAGAATGAGAAGTAGATGATGGAAGAAAAAAAATTTCGATAAATCTTGTGAACAGATTTGTCTGCCGACATATTTACTGAAATTGAAAAAAAAAAAAAACTATAACAAACTAAAAAAAAAAGGAAGCCCCAAAATATTCTCCAAACAAATGGAAACAATAATAACAACAATAATAAAAGTGGAAAAGAATGACGGATTTTGGTGAAAAAGTTGAATGAAAATGAAGAGTCCACAGAAGAATAATCAAAAAGTAAAACACCAGTAATCCAAAGAAAAACAAGTATGAAGGGAGAAGAGAGCAACGATATTACTGATAATAATACCATGATAATCATAATCGTAATGGTCTAACTTCTTTCGCCTCATTTTTGTCGATATTTGTAAAAAAAAGAATTCCGGAAAACATTGTTTCTACGCGAGATCATCTATCTCGTAGGCACTGATACTAATTTTTAACAAAAATGTCCTCATGTAATTTGATAGATTACGCACAGGCATATTTTTGTATGTGTAGATTTATTTGTAAACAGTGGAGTAATGGATAACGACTCGGATTGACGAATCAGAGAGCCGAATTCTAATTCCAGTCAAATCCATTGCATTCACTTACGCACTACTCCCCTTGGGAAAGGTATGAATCCTCTTCTTCTCCCTCCAGCTATGGGTAAATAGCAGGGCAGACTGACTTGGATGACAACTGGTCTATCGCAGAAAGAAATGGCAATCTTCTGTGAGAAAAAAAATCTGCCTCTTCAGATTTCCGCGACCAAAGTTTCCTTTAGTGGTTGAGGCTCTTGTCGGTATGAGAGGCCAGAAACTTAGTTTAATATAAATATATATATATATATATATATATATATATATATATATATATAATATATATGTTAATGTTTATGTAAAAAGTTTTTAAACTCTTATATATATATATATATATATATATATATATATATATATATATATATATATATATATAAGGGTAATGGTCGGAGTTGAATCAAACCAGGAAACAGTGGTATTAAAAAGTGCTCAATATACTTGTGGAAAAAATGAAATAATAGTAAAAATAACATGTAGAGCTTTTTAACTTTTGAAAAAAAAACATAGGTAATATTTTTTTTTTAATAAAGCGTTAAGAGGTCATTTGATAAAAATCGCCTGAGAATACCAAAAGGTTGAAAACTGACCTCCTGATTTTATATATATATATATATATATATATATATATATATATATATATATATATAAAAGGGAGAGATAGAAAATTAATACAAGTAAAAGTTTTGTTATTTAGCTGATAGATATTACTTTCAGCATTCAGATTTTCGTAGACAGAGACTCCGGGAATCATTCCATCCACTCATGACAAATTGACTGCTTATAGTTCTCGATTTTTCTTTTTTCTATACACTTTCTATTTCTGCAATGTTTTTCTTCATCGTGTATGTGTTTGTGTGTGCGCCCATGCACCTGTCTGCGAAGATGTGTGTAAGTGTAGAATATTGTCATTATTTGTGTTTTTTTTTTTTTGTTAATTGACACTCACACCATAACCTTTTCTAATTTTTCCTCTTTTCTTTCAAATTTTGCCATTTTGACTTCCAGTTTTCTAGACATGTGCTGTCGCTGTTATGGCAAAGAAATATTGTCCACATATGCTTCTTATAATATGTAGATATAATGGACCAGTGACAGAAATTCGATAGATGTTAAAGCAAAAATAATAACACTGATAATGAAACGAATAATTTTTACTAGTTTTAACCCATGCAAACGTTCATGGTTTTCCTATTTTATTATTTTGATGAATCTTAAATCTTAAGAAATGATTGAATAAGCTCATGGCGGGTTCTACGACAATCAAATATCCATAGAAATTCCCCGATCGTATCGGTAAATATCTGAGCTTAACAACTTTAAGAAAATATTGCAATAGCAAACATAAACATGAATGCTGGTCATTAATTTAAGAAGTATGGGGATACAAATGAAAAGATTTGAAATTACCAACCTTTTTTTTCATTTAACTGAAACAGACATTAAACACTTCTATCGCTCCTTTGTTTCTTTATTTTTCTCGCTGAAACCAAGTAGCGTCTTTTCGCCTCTTTCCACGCGATCAAAACGGAATAGTTCATGATTTATGAGGCATTGGCAGGGCGTAAAGGTCGTGCGAACTAGCGAAGAGATGAACAAGCATAGTTATATGTATAAGCTTGAAGTACATTTGATTTAATTTATGTCCGCACATAAATTAAAAATTAACAAATAAATTTATTAATTGAAAAAAATAAAATAAATAAATCCCATTCTTTTTTTTTTACTGCCTCAGTTATACATGACGTCATTTCAAAAGTCCAACGTCCCAAATGCATAGCAAGATGTAGACAAAAGAGTTATATATTGATAAGATTGTTAGTGATGATGAAATAAGGATGTGCAGACTTCTTCTTTGTAAGATGTAAACAATGCAGGGTGGGGTTGCAAACAGAAAAAGTTCGAAAGCAGAATTGGCTCACCTCAAGGTGACGGAATAAGTGGCATGTTTTTCAATATGTCCCTTGAAGACAGTCTGAGAAGAACCAGGTGACAGAACTCTAGAAGAGCGTTCGTATTCTGTCAAAAGGAAAGACGAAAACATTCCAGATGAAAAAATATATGCTGATGATACAGACTTCATATCGTTATGGGAGAATGAAAAACCGAAAATGATTACAGATGCTGAAAGGATCTTTCCATCACGGAATTTGAAAATAAATGAAGATAAAACAGAACACGCCATCATTGAAAGAGGAGATAGAAATACAAAGCAAAGGAGACAAGTAAAGAAATTTGGTTCACTGATTGGAGATTCTAAAGATATCATGGGAAGGAAACAGCAATGGTCAGTATGGAAAAGCTTCATGAACTGTTGAATAAAGCATGGAATAATAATAATACAACACAAAATGTACTTAAACAAAATGTATTGACACAAGAACGTGTACACAATATTTACAGATAGTTTGGTATATTCTTGGGAAGACCGTTCCTGTAGAATGGGTTGACTTAGTCGCAGTCGGGCAGAGTCTCTGGATTGGATCTCTTCTTCCTCCCCCGTTTTCCCGGTACCAACCATATTTATATGGTCGGTACTCCACTATGTAAATTAGGTGGATCGTACCACAACATGAACTATGGATATGAGGAGACAGAATATCTGACAAGAGTAGATTAAAGCTTTATAACACCTTGGTGAAACTAGTTTTAACCTACAACTGGAGAACATGAGGCCAAAGAAAGAAAGAAGAGCAGAAGCTAGACAGTTTCCACAGAGGACAACTGCGAATTCTGATATTGAAAAGATACCCTCATAATATCTCCAAGAACTTGTACAGCAGATATCAAGAATTTAATTTGTCTTTGTTCATTTTGAAAGCAAGATGGAAACGTCTTGGACCTTATTTTGCGAATGGATCCAGAATCCCCGTCTAACAAAGCCATGGAGTTTTCCTTTGAAAAGACTGACTTCAAAACGTTCAGAGGTCATCCAAGAGCCGCCATCATCACAACGCTGAACCAAGACATTCAAAGAACATGGCAGAAAGATCCTACTTTTCCTTTAGAGAAGTTTACAATCAATGAAGATCTGCAACGAATCCAAAATCTCGCAAGGACCTGGGCTGGCAAAATATTGTCGAACCAGTATACAATGTCACTTAAAATGAGAGAACGTTAATTTATTACCTCAAATCGAAACAGTTTTGATGAAGATGATGATGATAAAATTTCCTTCTCTCACGTGGTCAGGTACGACGTCATAGAACCGCATTACGAATTTACGACCTGTGTCCGCAATTCAGTTACCGTTTGGTCACAGCAAACTTCTTTGATCGTGTGACATCTCTGTTGTAATATCCATATAACTATTCTGATGATGGCTCATGTGAGCCGAAAGGTTAGATCGAAGAACAACATAATAAAAAAAATATCTAAGTATTGAACAGTTAAACCTATGCCACTATACGAAGCTTAGAACGGCTCATAATGAAACATAATAGACATTCGTTATTTAACAATATATGTTTGAAAAATGATCTTCTGCCGCAATACACTATATATATATATATTTGACTCCCCTCTCTAAAACTTCTCTCTGTTAAATTTTAATCCCCCACCTTTTCTCGTCTGTTACCCCTCTCTATAGCTCTAACATTCGTCCCACACTCTCATACTTACACTCCCTTTAAATTTTGTTTTTTTTATTTCCGGAGTTGTTTTTTCTGTTTTTTTTTTGTTTTTGTTTTGTTTTGTTTTTCTTTTTGAATTTATAGGTCTGATGAATTGGATCGTATTTACGATTCCAATGGAATAAATTATGACCATGGAATATTAGTGTTTAAGCCATTTTATTATATCCTTACTCTGTCCTGGACATTGAGTTCTACCTGGATTCTATCCTCTTGGAATTATTTTTTATACAAATATATATGTATGAGTATGCTTGTATGTATATATATTTTGCATATGTATGTGTATATTTACCACTAATATTATCTATCTATCTATCTATCTATCTATCTATCTATCTATATATATATATATATATATATATATATATATACAGAGAGATATAGAGAGATAGCATGTCTTTATTCAAGTATGTTTGGCTGACTAATCTAGACATATATCTATTTAATTTACTTTAAACCTTTCAAATTCAGGGATC
>CAHIKZ030000687.1:587500-590000 GCA_903632075.3 Acanthosepion pharaonis
TATATATATAATATATATAAAATAGAAGTCAACACTTAGAGGTGACAGTCTGTTCTATGCTAGATGCAATCGTCAGGCCACGATTGCATCTAGCATGAAACAGACTGTTGCCTCTAAGTGTTCTATGTTCACTTTTATATTACACACGCTCTATCTCTGATATTGAGCACTTTATCCCATAAATATAACACATCTTAAGACTATATTTCTTCATATGTATATATATATATATATATATATATATATATATATATATATATATATATATATATATATATATATATATTTGTATATTTAGGCAGCAATCTTTCTTTCATGCATTTCATTGAATACGACAGACAAGGTGCTTTTTATTTAGCTTTTAATACAATTTTTCATTTATTAATTATTAGGAATAGTATAAAAGACTAAATAAAAACACCTTGTCTGTCGTATTCAGTGGATACACACACACACACACATATATATATATATATATATATATATATATATATATATATATATATATATACAATATAGTTTTAAGGTATGCTATATTGATGGGTAAAAGTACTAATATTTAAGAACAGAACATGTATAAATATAAAAGTGGACACTGTGGTCAGTACCGAGTGCCGACAGTCTGTTTCTTACTTGAACGTAGTCAATGTAATGGGTCCTACTGGAATTGAAACTCGGCTCTCCGATTCCTCAATCCAAGCCATTATACAATCCTCCACCGTACTATCAGATGATAAAAAATGATCACTAGAATCCAGACGCACACGCACGCGAAGACACATGCGCACACACGCGCGCACGCACGCACAAAAACACACACACACGCACGCACCCTCACGAAAAATGAACTCGTGAAATCTACCTAATCAATGTAAAACAAACAACACAGAGCTCAAAGTACCGAATTCCAACCGTGAAGGCTCGGAATAAACACTCCTACTACACAAATAATACACCTGAAACAGTCAAAACATGAAAAGAAACTAACTACAAACAAAACAAAATCCCCTTTTAAATGGTTAACGAATTGCCCGAAAGCGCTTGGGACAATGAACAATATGGACATTTTTTTTACTCCCTTACTCATACGTAAACGGATAAAATGTAAGAAGGTGTCAAAAGTAAATCAATAACTTATAATTTTTTTCTTTTCCGTCATATTTAACGAAAGATTTTCAAAAAAAAGTTGCAGCCCAAATATATAGATATGTATATGTATGAGAAATCACTGTTATTCAACGTGCTTCAGAGAACCTCACAGCCAAGCCTTTATGCCTATATATATATATATATATATATATATATATATATATATCCTTGCGCAAATTAAATGAAACAGCCGCTTTGGTTTCCTTTTTTTTCTTCACCATATGGTCAGTTTTAGACTCACTGGAGTGAAAGGATGTAATCGATTTCTATTTTTTCCTCAGCTTGGGTCATTTGCTGTGGTGTGCAATTATATGAATCTATTTTCCAAGCATATAATAAAATTTGTTTGGCCTTGAAAAATATTGCGTCCGTGATTGCAGATTTTTATCATGCCCAGACTCTACTGTCTCGACTGTCGATTCGTTGTCCTACGACCATTGTCTGCGATGGACATTACTCCAAGCATCACACAAAAATTGTAAAGCTGCACGAACAATTTGGCAAGCCTTACCAGTGAGCAAATAAAAGTACTACAGATTGTCTCTGAAACTCTCCTGATTTAAATCCAATTGAGAATCTATGTTTACTCTTCTAGGAATGACTTAGAGGCTTACTATGCAGATTGGCAGCCAGGTCTCATTTTTTGCAGTTGAAACGGCTAGAAATAATTGTAAGTTTTATGCCAAAAGTAAAGACAAGCGTTAGCGGTATAGAGTTGAGATAGACATTAGACGACACTGGAAGCTCAACAGGAAACAAAGGATAAATCTTAACTCATGTTCGATAGACCGGAGAGAAGTTTGAACCGGACGATAAGCGAATCTTTTTACTCCTATTGATGGAAGAGAGAAAAAGAAAACGAAAACAAAGAGTAAAATAAAATAAATAATCAGTGAAAAAACTTCAAACTTTTCGGGCGCAGACGTTAGATGTACAGAGCCGAAGCAGTCTTTAGAGGGAATTGGAAACCCAATCCTAAACAAGATAAATTTCTGCTCCTGTTAAAAAAGACCGAGGAGGTATGGAAACCGGACGATAGGCGAACCTATCTACTCCGATTGGTGGAGGAGAGAAAAATAAATAAATAGAATAAAATAAATAGTTAATAAAGAAAATTTCAGAGTTCAGGCACATACGTTAGGAGTACAAAGTTGAATCAGGCTTCAGAAGGAACCGGAAACCCAATCCTAAACAGGAAATAAGTGATAAGCATCTATACCTGCTTAAAAGATTAGGAGGAGTGTAAACCGGGCGTTAGACGAATCTATCTTCTCCGATTGATGGAGGAAAGAGAAATAAATAAATAAAATGCAAGAAATAGTTAATGTATAAAATTTCAAAATTCACGCGC
>CAHIKZ030000687.1:595000-620000 GCA_903632075.3 Acanthosepion pharaonis
ATGATGTTCTTAATGATTGCAACTAAAATATCGACAAAAAAAAAGCAAAAAAAGAAATCTTGTTTTTTTATTCAAATGAAAATGTTGAATGCTAATTATTCGTTAAAATTAAGAGTTTGTAAAAAAACTGACAAAAATAACTACAGAAAAAAAAAAGAAACGAAAATAAAAAAAATAACAAGAAAAATTGGAAAATATATGTAAAAATGTTTTAACAATAAAGGATTTGGGAAGACAAAAACAAACGCGTTTTCATTTTGTGTTATGAAGAAATGAAGCTTATTCATTTCCCTTTTATTTTCTATACGATTAAGTCCCTTGCTTGATTCTTGAATTGTTTTTCTATTTTGTTGTTTCATAAATTTTCGGCCGTTTACTCATCGGCCTTCATCAGGGGTTGTGTTCTGGAATGATGTCGAACTCCCCCTTCTCGTTTATTTCTTTAAATTTTCATTCGTTAATTCCTTCATTTACTTGACTCGAAAATCATCCTTCCTTCCTTCCTTCCCCTCTTCCTTCCTTCCTTCCTTCCTTCCTTCCTTCCTTCCTTTCCCTCTTCCTTCCTTTATTCCTTCCTTCCCCCTTCTTCCCTCCTTCCTTCCTTCCCTCTTCCTTCCTTCCTTCCTTCCCCCCCTTCCTTCCTTCCTTCCTTCCTTCCCTTTTCCCCCCTTCCTTCCTTCCTTCCTCCCTTCGTCCCTTCCTTCCTTCCTTCCCCTCTTCCTTCCTTCCTTCCTTCTTCCTTCTTCCTTCCTTCCTTCCTTCCTTCCTTCCTTCCTTCCTTCCTTCCTTCCTTCCCTCTTCCTTCCTTCCTTCCCCTCCCTTCCTTATTTATCCATCCTTCCCCTGCCCTTGGTAGTTTTTATGAAGAATCGTTCTTTTTTATTTATTCCTTTTTCCTTCCTTCCCCTATATTGAGTTCCTTCCTTCTTATCATTTTTCCTTCCTTCCTTCCTGAAATCATTTTCCTTCCTTCTTTTCTCTTTTATTCCTTTATTCTTCCTTTTTTACACTAAGCCTTATTTTTAAAAAAAAAAACTTAAAATGAGATATTCTCTTTTTATTTCAAAGTAAAGGTACTGTTTTAACTAAGGAAGATCATACCTTAAATATCATTTTCTTTAGAAACTTTTGTCAATCTTTATTCCTTTTGTTTTTTCCTTCTGAGAAGAAATTTCTTTTTTATTTTAAAAATTATGTATCTTATTTTCAAATGAAAATAAAAAACAAATCCTTTAAGGTTGGGTGTGTTCCTGACTGTCAACTTGTCTTTTTTCCTTTATACCAAGAAACTGTGTTTCAATTCCCTCTGAGAAATATATTCCTTCCTTCCTTCCTTCCCCTCTTCCTTCTTCCTTCCTCTCTTCCTTCCTTCCTTCCCTCTTCCTTCCTTCTTTTCCCCCTTCCTTCCTTCCTTCTTTCTTCCTCCCCTTCCTTCCTTCCTTCTTCCCTCTTCCTTCCTTCTTCCTTCCCCTCTTCCTTCCCTTCCTTCCTTCCTTCCCCTCTTCCTTCCCCTCCTTCCTTCCTTCCTTCTCCTTCTTCCTTCCTTCCTTCCTTCCTTCCCCCTTCCTTCCTTCCTTCCTTCCCTCTTCCTTCCTTCTTCCTTCTTCCTTCTTCTTCCTTCCTTCTTCCTCTTCCTTCCCCTCTTCCTTCCTTCCTTCCTTCCCTTCCTTCTTCCTTCCTTCCTTCCTTCCTTCCTTCCTTCCTTCCTTCCTTCCTTCCTTCCTTCCTTCCTTCCTTCCTTCCTTCCTTCCCCTCTTCCTTCCTTCCTTCCTTCCTTCCTTCCTTCCTTCCTATTGCTCCTTTCATTCCTTTCTTCTTTCCTTCCTTCCTTCCTTCCTTCCTTCCTTCCCCTCTTCATCCCTCCCTTCCATCCTCTGATTGGTTTAGACTACTTTCCTCATCACTGTCATTACTGTTTTTCTTTTACAACATTGAAGCTTTGTCGTATTGTGCAGTGTCATTCGTCACAGATATCTGTTGTGTTTTGGAGTGTCATCTAAACTTGTCTATTCGAAAACATGATAGAAATCTGACGAAAGCCAGAATGCATATGGTCGAAACGTTATGAAAAAAGTAATAAAAAATGAAAATTAATGATAGTATTGATTTTAGACAAGTAACAAACCTGTGACATAAACTAAAGCCAAGATGACCAATTTAGTCTTGTTACCTCTTAGTTCCAGCAAATTTTCTTGTGGGGGGGGGAGGCAGTGGTTTGTGAGAGTTTTTTCTTTCCTTTGTTAGCATTCCTTCTTGCTTATTATCTCTATTATGAGTTAACTATTTGGCAACATGGGCAACGTATTTGCATAATTGTATCTAGATGCTGTATTGTATATATAAAACAGACTCTCTCTATACGATGCTGTTTCTACGCTAGTTCAGCTAACCGTATCTGCTAATACAGGTAAGACCTGGTGAGTGTAATAACCATCATCTCTCACGGTGAGAGATAACGGCTCAATATGGCTATCTCTGGTTAAATGATATAATATTCAAGTAAGCAAGCGGAGCGACACTCATGAAAAAGTTGGTGTGAGGGATAAATCAGATGTTAAAAGTGCATGTGAGGAGGTGAAATCAGATACTGTTTTAAATATTCTTTATTTTTATTTGATCGTCTCACTCAAATTTTCTAATTTTTTTATGTCCCGTTAAAATGTTCTGTTTGATTTTAAATATACAATTTGCTTTTTGCTTGTATTTATTTTCTGTAACCAAATTTATCTATCATTTTCTTCATATAAAAAGATAATGTTAAAAAAAAAAATTCTGATTTATATGAAAATTAGTGGCAGTAATTTTTTTAGGCCCCCCCCCAAAAAAAACCAGTTCATCAAAGTATCATTTTCATCGACTTAGTCCAAGGTTGATTGATTTGTTTTTTACGACTTAACAACCCTTTGCAGGTTATTTAAAGCCAGAGAATATATTTTTTGATTTTAAGAAGTTTTTGGAGATAATAAATGATTTGCTGATATATGTCCTACTAATTAACCCATATCTGGGGGGCGAGAAGGTGTGGATTCACCTTTCCCAAGAGTATTTGCGCGTAAGTGAATATAACGAGCATAACTTGAATTGGAACTCGGCTCTCCGATTAATAATTCCGAGCCGTTATCCGTTGCACCTCCGCACATCCAAGCTTACAGCACCTGCTATTCCCAAGCAGTCACCTTATTTAGGTATTGTCCATTACGAGAACCTATGTTTAAACGTGATATAATCGTAAACCCTTAGGTAAGTGTTTCTTAATTTTATGGCTCACTTGTAGAATAGGTAAAACTCTGGGGCGTACTTTAGTTTTTAATAAGGAAAAAAATAGTCATAAAATTTGAAAATAGGAATATACTAAAGAAATTGACTGAAATAAGCATTTATTTTTAAGACATTCCATTGTATATTTAATTATCCTCTCGTGAAACCTGAGCTTGATGTGCTTTGGTAAAATTATTTTAATGTTAAGCCTCATATGCGATAAAACTATTCTTAATAGCTTTCCTAAAGAAGAGTTTTCATTAAAGGGATATATGAAGAAACTCCCCCCCTTTTTTTTAGAGAGGCCGATTTAAATACCTTGAAGGAGGCAAAAGGAAATGGATTATTCTTTCCTTCTTAAAGATTACAGAATTTAGCTTCTAGTTGAAAACATCAAATCCAGTTCAAAATATCAAATACGAAAGACCTAGACAAGGAAGTCAGGTGCTTAGTATTTCTATCTTTTTTTAAAAATAAAAGTTTTTTTTTAAATATAAAAATATTTTATAAATCCGAACAATGTAAACAGTGTAAATAAATTAGTGTTTCTTAGCTGTTGTGTCGGAAGATGAACTTGTCTGCGTCTGTGAACAAAGACTTTAAATAGTGGCATGTCAGTTGACATAGTGTAAGACAGATAGACAGAGAGGGTAAGACCTCCGAGTCTAGAGTCGTGATACAGTCTTTGACTGTAAGCGACGTCTGTCGAACTCTCTGCGTTAGCAGAGAGGAACCCGGACGAAGCTTTGCCGAAGGGCAAGGTTTCGTCCGGGGAGGTAGACAGGGCCTGAACCCGTCTAGGCGGGTTCAAAGGCTATATTTTTGGCCGAGCCTACGGGATCGGGAATACCCACATTAAACCGGCCTTGTGCCATATTCAATCCTCGTGGGTGGATCGATAAATACTAAGACAGATAAACAGAGAGGGTAAGACCTCCGAGTCGTGATACAGTCTTTGACTGTAAGCGACGTCTGTCGAACTCTCTGCGTAAGCAGAGAGGAACCCGGACGAAGCTTTGCCGAAGGGCAAGGTTTCGTCCGGGGAGGTAGACAGGGCCTGAACCCGTCTAGGCGAGTTCAAGGGCTATATTTTTGGCCGAGCCTACGGGCTCGGAGATACCCACATTAAACCGGCCTTGTGCCATATTCAATCCTCGTGGGTGGATCTGATAAATACCAAGACAGATAGATAGAGGGTAAGACCTCCGAGTCTAGCTGAGTCGTGATACAGTCTTTGACTGTAAGCGACGTTCGTCGAACTCTCTGCGTTAGTAGAGAGGAACCGGACGAAGCTTTTGCCGAAGGGCAAGGTTTCGTCCGGGGAGGTAGATCGGACCTGAACCTGTCTAGGCGGGTTCAAAGGCCATATTTTTTGGCCGAGCCTACGGGCTCGGAGATACCCACATTAAACCGGCCTTGTGACACATTCAATCCTCGTGGGTGGATCGATAAATACTAAGACAGATAGACCGAGTTCTTAGCTGAGCTAGTTATTGACTACTCAGGCGATTTCTGTACCTTTTTACCAACCTATTAAAACCCTTTTTATTGTTACGTGTTATTTGGCGTTTGTCTCTACTAATCCCAAATCAAAATCATAACATTAGCATTTTTTTTTTTTTACTTTTCGGCGCACTTGTAGAATACCTAAAACACTGGGGCACAATTTAAATTTTAATGAAGAAAAATTAGTCATGAAACTTGAAAATAGGAAAATAATAAAGAAGTTTACTGAAATTAGAATTTATTTTGAAGACATGGCATTGTACATTTTTGTAGTGGTTTTAATTTAAAGGGATTGAGGAAGAAACTGCTATTTTTTTTAGAGAGGCCGAGAACAATGGATCCCTTGGGAGAAGACAAAATGGAAAGTTTATTTTTAACGAAAAGTTACGGCAATATTTGAATTAAAGTAGATGTATTATTTTCTTTTTTGTTAGTCCACCCAATATAAGGCTCAAGAGTCACTCAAGGTTAAATTACCTAAGCGTTGGATGCTTTATACTGCAGTGGAAATGGGAGAGACTTTAAAACAGTGTCTCTCAACCATTTTATTTCAGCGCGTACTTGTCGAATAAGTAAAACTCTGGGGCGTACTTTAGATTTTAATAAGGATAAAATTAGTCATGAAATTTGAAAATAAGACAATAATAAAGATGTCGACTGAAATAAGCATTTCTTCTCAAGACATTCCATTGTATATTTAATTATGCTTGTAATGAAACCTGTGCCTTTTTAAATATAAAAATAATTTATAAATTACTCTTCTTTTAACGTGGGGCGCTCCTGGCTAGCTTTCAGAGCGCATTATTGCGCCCGGGAAACGCTGACTTCGTCTGGGAAGATAAATTTAAATTTAGTCTTCTGTTTAGTTCTCAGTATCAACAAAATGTGAAAGACTAAAGCAGACCCCCAACTCACGATCACCTCACCACTATATCGCCGTGGATGGTAAGCTTTATTTTATTTTTCTTTCCTCTATTCGGTCAGTTAAGTGCCATGCATGATACACGCTGAGGCGATCATGTATCTTTCGATGCATGACTGACGAGGCAGATTTTTCTTCCTTCAGTAGGTTACAAGTTGCCATCCAAGACTATAGAACCCGGTCTGTCCTGCTATTTACCCATAGCTGGTGGGAGAAGAAGCGGATTCATACCTTTCCCAAGTGTATTAGCACGTAAGTGAATTTAATGGATTCGACTGGAATTCGAACTCGGCTTTTCGATTGCCTCAAACGGAGCCGTGATACATTACTCCACCGTCTCACTTTTCTTCTATTAGCATTTCTCCCTTTTGTGGGTTAAATATTTTTGGGAACATGTGCAACCATTATTTTTTTTTTATAATTGTATGTAAATCTTGTAGTGCACACGGAACAGGAAGTCCTCTTGACTGTTTAGACCAGTGATTTTCAACCGGTTTTGTTTGCCTTGAAAGAATCCTCTTCCTCCAGAACGCAAGCAATCATGGCCCTCCACAACAGACTACCCTTTGTAGATCAAAGCAATATTTGTCTACATACCATCTCCCCCAATCTCTGTTCTGCCATCCATTTACCCAACCACGTTAGGTAGGTTATCCCTCTACAACTCATGCCTTCAATATCTTGCGAATATCAAATTCTCTAAGAACTGTTTCCTCTTTACAAATTACAATTTGCTTACAAATAATAAATCCTGGTAGCACTTCTAGTTTTTTTTAGGACCGCTTCGCTGTAAAGATAAAAAAAATCCGGTATACGCAGCCTTATATAACGTTCTTTTCCGTTTTATTGTGCTGACATCCATCAGTATGGCTGATGCTAACCTCCAGGTAAGTGACTCGTTCTGCCTTCTTGGGCGATTATTCTCAGTTGTGATGAAATGAAAAGACTATATTGAATCCATTGCTTGGTCAGTTGCTGACAAAATTGGTTCATTGTGTTTTAGGAGACAATTTTTTCTCTCCAGAAGTCTTCCATTCGTCCTTGCTTTGAATATTGTTTCCACATCTCGCCTAGTGCTCCTAATCTATATGTTTAGAGAATCTTGATAAAATCCGAAGAAGAATCAGCAATATTATTGGTCCCGACATGGCATCTCGGATTCAGTCACTTTCCCACTGCTGTAAAGTTGCTTCCCTCTGCCTTTTCTATAAATACTTTCATGGTAATTGTTTCATATGAGCACTTCGCTAAGGATTGTGTTTTTTTTTTTATTACTAACATTATTTTATTTGGTTTCTTGTAAATAGTTTTGTTTTCATATTGTAAATACTTATTGGGGTTAGTTTTTAGAATTGTTGTTTTATTCCCCTCCTCTCACAGACAATGAATTGTATATTATATACTTAGGATTTTCATTGGAGACAATGAGGTATTATGGTGGATGTAGTAAGAAAGGTAAGTAAGAATGTGTTGTTTTGGCGTTAAGGATATTGTAGTATGTTTAGGTGAGTGTTTGTGGCTAGCTAAGTTTAAAGTTAAGACAGATGAAGACCGTCTTTTTCCCCATTCCCCATGTTGACCTTGTGCCATATTTTTTAAATATTACAAATAAATATCGCCCTTGAAAAATTTAAATGCAGTGTCAATCACTATCTACTGCCCTTCTGATTATTGTTCTTATGTTTTAGTAATATTTCTTATTCTTACACACCCAATAATTCCTCGTGTTTTAGTCTCTTGGAGTGAATACGATTTTTAAAAAATTCCTAAATTTCTCTCCGCATGCAGGCGGTTTGTTTCCAGTAAATATTATGGATTATTATAATATTACATTTTTTTTTTTTATTACAGAGATGTTACATTATTGTTCATCCAATACAGATCATGGGAGCCAGTCATAATACAGGGTGACTGAATGAGCTTGTTGAAAAGGTGTCTGAGGAGGATGCATATTATCTATATAATATAGAAAACTGCCGACTAGTTCTTCCTTGCTTCTAACGGAGTGCCCTTGAAAATGTTAAGATGGCCGTTATCGGGGAAAACCCTCTCGGCAATCTATTCCACTGGAAGACTTCCTCTTTACAAATGGAATATGTGTCACGATGGACGGATGTCCCCTAGAGAGACTACTGGGCCTTAAGCTCATACATGACATCAAGTGGAACTCGTATTATACATGACATCGTTTGAGCACCTCGAGGCGGTGTAATGGTTAGCAAGCTTGTCTCTTTAGAACAATTACGACTGAGTAGTGAGTTCGATCCTCACTGGGAGCTCTTTCGGCCCTGTGCCACATCTAAGCTACGCTTGGAATATCACTTATACATGACATCACTAAAGATGTAAATTATCAACTCCCTGTACCGCACCAGTAAGTACTTAACTCCACGTGTTATCCTCTGACTAGAGCCAGATTAGGCCAAGAATGGAATAGTTTTGTCGTATTTGGGTGGGTGCTACCCACACCACACTCTCCAGCCTCGACAGAGTCCAAAAGCGTCTCCGAGTGCTTGTCGGTGACGGATTATAATCCACTTTTCAACCTCTCACTCACAGGCAGGATATGGCAAACCTTTCGCTGCTCCATCGATACGGAAACTGCTCGGAGAAACTACAGTCCTTGCTTCCGCCAATTTTAAGCTCCAGGGCCAGGACTCGCCATACCACTTACATTGTAGCAAATCATCCACATTCTACCCGTATTCCACTGGTGGGAAGTATATATTTATTATTGTAAACTAGCAGCATGGCCCGGCGTTGCCCGTGCTTGATTCAAAAATCGTGCGACTCATACAGCAATCGCTATCACTTGACTTAAAATATTTTTGCCCTTCCTTGCCTTGAAAGAAGTGCCCTTTGCCGTGTTGATGTTGCTACATGCCTTACTTCTTGCCTATCTCACACTGCGAATTTTTTCTAAGCTCTATACTAAACATTAAATCTGTTACTAAAAAAGAACTAAACAAAATGAACACAAAACGATCAGCTTTAAAAAAGGACTCGTAACTGGAAAAACCGAATGAAAAAAGAATGTTAAAAACAAATACATTTTCACACCCAACCCAGTTCTGCGGAATCAAAATCAACGTAGAGTTTAAGCAAGCGAATGAGCCAATTGGAGTAAAGTGACATGCAGATTTAAATTTTTCCCACTTGTGACAAATGTAGCTATCGATTTGCTAGGATGCTAGGATGCTAGTTAACATTCGTGTCAGTCAGCTGTTGGTTCTCACGCTGGTCAATAGAATCTTCCTGCCTATTCGTGGCAGCCAGCTATAGGCTCTCACACTGGCCAGTAGAAAATGGCTCCAAACTACATGAAAACTGCCATAGACGCATGAAAAAATCGATTATTTCCACTATCGATGGAAGTTGGGAAATGCAAAGTCGGTCTTGGCCTTTCCGCTAACTTGGAGCATGTGCATGTAAATTTTGGTGCAAATCCGTCGAAAATTTCGTTACACACTATAGAAAAAAGTAGCAAGTATAGGTTAATAAAAAACGATAACGATGTAATTGGAGAGTACTTATGTATTTTTGAATGCACTTAAGAGTTTGCGGTTGTAGCATAATGTTCTAGAAGTTTCAATAAAGGTCTAGAAGTTTCCATAAAGTCCTAGAAGTTTCAATAAAGTTCTAGAAGTCTTCAGAATTTCATAGTATAATAATATACGATTTTAGAAATTTCGTGCTGGCGTGACATTTAAAAAAATAAACTGAATTAAACCCTTTGTCCTTATTTTGAACAAAGGATCATTGAATTATATTAGAGGAAATCAATTATTTTGCAAAAATAACCCTAACACACACACATACACACACACACACACACACATACATACATACATACATATATATATATATATATATATATATATATATATATATATATATATATATATATATATATATATATATATATATATATATATAATATATATATATATATATATATATATATATATATATATATATATATATATATATATATATATATATATATATATATATATAATATATATATAATATATAATTATTATCTATAAAAAAAATTATAACATAAGTATGTTATAAAATCACTAAAAAATAGCCATTTTGTTTCAACACACTCTGTGTCTTATCAAGTGATGATGTTGAAAAATAAAATAAATGGTTTTAAAAGTTTCAGATTAATTAACGATCCTACACTAGGGGAAACATTGTTACAAAAGCTAGAATAACCAATCAAAAACGAAGTATAGAAAGATTCAAAAGCTTGACAACGAAATCATGTTATAATAGCTATTCAGATCTTTAAAATACGTGTAATATTAAAAAGAATTATACTTAAATATATATATATATATATATATATATATATATATATATATATATATATATATATATATATATATATATATATATATATATATATATATATATATATATATATATATATATATATATATATATATATATATATATATATATATATATATATATATATATATATATATATATATATATATATATATATATATATATATATATATATATATATATATATATATATATATATATATATATATATATATATATATATATATATATATATATATATATATTATGACAATGTAGGGTTTTTAGCAGATATATTTGCCAAAATTACACAAAAATATTTTGAAATACTAAAGAGTAAATTTATTCAATAAAATCGCTATTGGCTTCACCTCCAGACGAATACTGAATCTCTTCTGGACGGTCTCCTTGTTTAAGTTGGTGAATGTTTCCATAATCCTTGGTTTCAGTTCATCTGTGATGTTACAAGGAGTTTTGTAGGTCTCTCGCTCAAATGCACCCCACACAAAAAATTCAAGGGGATTGCAGTAGGGGAGGAGTTAGGTGGCCGGATTTTTGGAGTGATGTGGTCGCAGACATTGTCCGACAGCCATCACTGGGTTCTTTGCTTGTGTGGCATGGTGCAGAGTCCTGTTGCCAGACATAGGGTCTTCTAGCAGCCACCCTCTTGACCCAGGGCAGCACTACCTGCCCAAGGCACTTGATGTAGGCCTCTCTGTTGAGTCTGAGGCCCTGTGGGAAGATTAATGGAGGCATAACGTCGCCATTATTAGTGATCACTCCAAACATCTTGGTAGTCACAACTGAACTCACACCCAAACACAGCTTTCGGTGCGAAGGTGAAATAGTGCAGCATGTCGTTCCCAAATTTCTGGCGGAGTAAGTGACGTAAAAGTGCTCTTTTTGTAACAGACAATCGCCAAATTATCCTAATATAATGTGCAGCCAACAAAATCAAAAACAGTCAACGGCATGAGCGAAATTAAAAATACAAAATGGCGACAATTTACCGCTTCCCATCCTGCATAAGAGAGAATGTTTCTAGACAATATCGGTGTAGTATTCAAATTTGACTTGATGTTAAGATCGAATTGAAACATGAAACTGATAGTCACCATACATTGTCGATTGTCCCTCTCTCTCTATATGTATATATATATATATATATATATATATATATATATATATATATATATATATATATATATATATATATATATATATATATATAGTGTATATATATATGATACAATATAGCAATCCGTATAGAATTTACAGGGGGATATATATCCAGGGAGAGCTCTATGTCAAAAGACAGAGCAAGATTATTATTAATTAAAGAATATGAAACACTTAAAATCCCATAGGTAATAAGTTTTATTTCATGAGAGCTCTAAAAAACAGCAACTCTCAATCTTTCAGAAAAAGACGGGATTGATTCAGATTGAAAATGAACTAAATACACTTTAAGCCCTTCCACCATCCTCAAATGACATACTGAGGTCAGTATGTCAAAATAGGTCAATACTCTCAACATTTTTTCCCCTACTCTCGAAAGAAGATATCAATATATTTTGTTTTTAACCCAGAATATTCATTTGTGATTTGTTTGAAGATTGAGAGCTGCTTTTTTTTAGAGCTCTCATGAGATAAAAATTATTAACTACGATAATATATATATATATATATATATATATATATATATATATATATATATATATATATAAAATCCTGAAAATGAATTAATGTCAGCATGTTAAATCTCTTAATACAATTTTAAATTTATTTATAAAAAAACACTGACATTATTATTTTTTTTTTATTTTCTTTGATTTCTGGCGTTTACACATTTCTTTCCGGGTCCCGCCCAGTGACCTAAGGTTAGAAATGGCATCATGACACTTTCCACTGACAAAAAAAGAAAAAAAAAATTACATAGATAAAGCCCTTCGTAAAGTGTGGGCTGTACTTGTCAGAACAATTTTTTGCATCTTATGAGGCATGGACTTCCAGGAATCCCTTCAATTAGTCTACTGCAATCTTTTCCAACCAGTCGTAGGGCTCCAACTACAACAGGGATTGTTGATGTTCCCATATGCCACATTTTCTTCTTCTTCTTCTTCTTCTTCTTATTATTATTATTATTATTATTATTATTATTATTGTTATTCCTTTGATTTCTTGTTTATTTCCGGGTCCCAACCAGAGACCTAAGGTCAGAAATGTTCTAGTGAATATTAAAAAAAGAATAAAAACCTAAGATCACACACATATTACATAGATAAGCACTTCGTAAAGTGTGAGCTGTAATTATGAGTACAGTTATTATTATTATTATTATTTTTATTTTCTTTGATTTCTGGCGTTTACACATTATTTTTCCGGGTCCCGCCCAGGGACCTAAGGTTAGAAATGGCGTCATGACACTTCCACTGACAAAAAAAAAAAAAAAAAAATGATTACATAGATAAAGCCCTTCGTAAGGTGTGGGCTGTACTTGTCAGAACAATTTTCTGTATCTTCTTGAGGCATGGACTTCCAGGAATCCCTTCAATTAGTCTACTGGAATCTTTTCCAACCAGTCCTAGGGCTCCAACTACAACAGGGATTGTTGATGTTCCCATATGCCACATTTTCGCGATTTCTATTTCAAGGTCCTTGTACTTTGACAACTTTTTGAATATCTTCAAAGATACATTGCAGTCGGCAGGGACTGCCATATCAATAAGGAGGCACCGTTTTGTTTCAGGTCTTTAATAACAATATCTGGGCAGTTGGCCTTGATTGTTCTGTCAGTGTATTGTGTAGTCCCATAGAAGTGTAACAGGTCCTATCTCCGTAACCGGGTCTGGGTGGTGTTCATACCAGTTTCTTTTCAGTTTTCTTCCCGTAGAAGTTGCAGATTTTCCAGTGCAGATATTGGCCCACTCTGTCATGTCGGGTTTATATTCAGTGGGTGCCAACACCGTACAACCTGCTACAAGATGATCAATCGTTTCTGGATATTTATCACAGAATCTGCATTTTGGGCTGACACAATATTTTAGTATATGTGCTTGATAATTCCTAGTTAGCAAGCATTGGTCCTGCGCAGCAAGGATAAAACCTTCAGTTTCCGCTTTCAACCCTGCACTACGTAGCCACTGATGGGTACGGGTTTCGTCTACGTCAGCTTGTTTGGTACGGGCAGAGTATTGGCCATGAAGCGGTTTATCTTGCCATCGCTTCTGTAACTGGTCTGTTGCATTCTGTCTTAGCTATCTTTTTTTAGGTATTTTGCAGTTTCAGCCGGTGTATTGTGTTGTAGTTGCATCTCTACGCCCATTTGGAACCCATTTTGAATTTGTTGGCTTCCTTCATTACGGGAGAGACGCTTACTACTTTCATGTTCCTTGACGCATACCATCATCCAGTCTTCAGTAGTTTCCAAATATCTTTGAGGCCAATTGTTGTAGTTTTGTAGGACAGTTCTAGTTGAACTAATCCTCTGCCTCCTTCGGATCTGGGCACATACAGACGGTCGACATCAGCTTTGGGATGATGCATGCGATAGCAAGTGAGTAGCTTTTCGTTTTGGCATCCAGTCGCTTAATTTCAGCTATGGTCCAGTTATGACATTAAAGCTGTATTGCACCACAGGGACAGCCAATGTGTTTATGGCTGATATCCTGTTTTTGAGTTCAGCTCAGTATTTAGTACCAGACGTACACGCCTGTAGTATTCTTTCCTTATTTTTTCCTTCATTTGGGGTGTTGTATGCCATCTCCTTGCTAATTCCTAGGTACTTATAAGCTTCACCATGCTCCAGTTCCCTAATCTTTGTGACAAAATCTAAATCTATTAGGGTGTTTCTGTAATTCTACCTTTCTTGAATGTTACTTTTGCATATTTATCTAATCCGAAGTCCATACCTATGTCGTCACTGAAGTATTTTACAATATTGAGGGGAGGCCTTTTCAACTCATTGTCGTCTTTTGGCAAAGAGTTTGAGATCATCCATGTAGAGTAGGTGATTGAATATTTTCTTATTTATTTTGTAACCATAGCTACTGTTGTTCAGTTCATGTGTAAGAGGGATTAAGGATAAACAAAACAGAAGGGGTGACAGAGAATTCCTTGAAAGATTCCACGTCGGATACTCAGACGGTTGGATATGGCAGTGCCCCGGTGTGACTAAGGTATAGTTTGGTGTTCCACATTCCCATGCTGTGCTTAAGGAAATTTTGCTCACAGGGGAGACTTTGTACATTTCCAAAGTCTTAAGGATCCAAAATGTGGAACACTATCAAAGGCTTTACGATAATCAATCCACGCTGCACTTAGGTTTCTGCGTCGTCTCCTGCAATTTTCCAAGATCATTTTATTTATCATTATTATTATTATTATTATTATTATTATTACTATTATTATTATTATTTTGTATATGTTATGTTTCCTGCTTTGTATCCTGTAGAGCCGGTTTCAAATTATGGTCCTTAAGCCCCATAGGAGAATTATCATTTAATTGATTGCACTTTTCTTAATATATGGGATATTCTTGGTAGGGTGATCTTTATGTATGTTGATGTTACATGGGACTCTGTTCGTAAAACTGTCCATTCCTTTTTTTGCAAGGTCCATAGCCCCGATTACTATGGTACAGTCTCAGTCTTCATTCCTCACATCTTGCTAATCTCGATCTCCAGATCCTTTTATTTGAACAATTTCTCGATAATTTTCATGGAGTCGTTTCTCTTAGATGGTACTGCTATGTCAATAACATACACTTCCTGAATTTCTTAACTTTTATGATAATATCAGGTCCGTTGATTTTTATTTCCCTGTCAGTTTGAATTAGTATGTCCCAGAGGATAGTTACATCGTTATTTTGGGTAACTGTGTCTGGTTGATGCTCATACCATCTCTCAGTGGTTAGTTATGTCTCGGAGTATATTCCTTTTTTGCTAGTTCTGGACATCCTGAGACAATATGGTCGACAGTTTCATCATATTTCCTGCACATCCTGCATTCGGGTGTTAGTTTCATCGTTGATTATGTGACAGTGAGAGATTCATGGATGATTGAAGTTTAAAAGCAGTAAATTCGACCTTGCTAACCGATCGATCCTCTGTGGCGAAATCGGTAAAAGCACGTCAGGCTATTTGACGGTTCCGTATAGGATACAGGTTCGAATCCTGTTGGAGGACGAATATTTTCTGTGAAAATTCCTCGGACATTCAGGCCGGTAAATGTTGTTTAATACTGTTTATTATAAACAGAGCATTTATTTAAATATTTTCTATCTATAAAAAGAATGTTAAACATAAAAATGTCTTTATACATATATATATATATATATAAGTTATTACATTTGAACATTTAAATTGGCACTACAAAAAAGCACATTTGTTTCTATGCCCAATTCAGACATCTCATTAGATGGTGATCAAAGATAGTTATAAACGATTTAGATGCATTTATTTTTTCGATCCACCATTATCCTGAGCTGACAATTACTCGTTGGAGAAGTTATGCTTTATTCTCCTCTGTCCCTCATGCCTTCAATCTGTCCTGTGAGTATCAAATTTTTCTAGCCCTCTTTCCTCATTATATACCCGAGAAATTTGAACTCTCCCTTCCTGATATTTAATATAAGTATCATTTTTTGTTTCCTCTAAAACTTCTTCGTTGCTCACAGGTTCATAGTTTTTCTTAGCAGTCTTCTGAGATTGTCCAGCATTCACTGTCATATTGGAGGTTTGATATTACGTAACACTTCAGTACTCTTTTATTTGTTTCTAACAAAATTTCCCTGCTACTTTACTTAACTTTTGGAAGTTATCTTTTGCTATCCCAATACGCCTTCGGAAATTAGTGTCGCGCTTTCCGACTTCCCAGACGTTTAATATATTGTACTTGTTTAATTTTGGCATCTCCAATTTGTAAGTTGCATCTTAGGCTAGCAACCATCTTCTTGCAATTGATGTTTAGTTCTTTCTTCACGCTTTCTTTCACTGCATTCTGTAGGAGTTCTTGTCGTTCGTCTGCTATCAACACTGTCTCCTCTGCATATCATTTGTTGTTAAGATTGGTAGGACTTCTAATTCTCTCAGAATCACCCTACTTTATATAGGTTGAATAAGTCCGCTGAGAAAACACACCCTTATTTACACCCCTTTCTATCTTCGTATATTTTAATCCATGTTCTATCCGTATGTCTGCGGTTTGCTGTCAGTATAGGCTCTAGATTATTTGGATATCCTTCCCAAATATGTTTAGGTTAAAAAACAATTCCAACAGATCTTTGTGGCGTGCTTTTAAACGCTTTTGGAACATCTTTCTGTATTTGTATTGCTTTTCTGATATTGTTGTAGAGTAATTTTCACAGTGGAAGCAGTGGAGGTATTTCACTGAGTCGGTCCTAAAGAAGGTTCGACGTACAAAACGTTAGGAAATTGAAATAATATTTAATGACGCAGCAATCTAGTTGTGGTGGTTGATACTTTAATGTCCGACATCGACTGACTCACCAACTCACTGAGAGTATTTAGTCACCCCCCACGAGGGCATCATGTGGCACAAGGCCGGTTTAACGTGGGATCTCCGAGCCCGAGGGCTCGGCTAAAAATATGCCCATTGAACCTGTATAAACGGGTTCAGGGTCGGATTACCACCCCGAAAGAGACTCCGCGCTTCGGCGTAGCCTCGTTCGGGTTCCTCTCCGCCCGAAGGCAGAGAGTTTAACCAGTCAGCTGGTCGTACGACTTCAGACTGAACTCAGACCAACTCGCTGAGCTCCCTGGCGACTGCTACTACTACTACTACTTATAATAGGTGGGAGAGTCTATTAACAATAGAATAGGTGTGTTCCCGTATAACAGATATATTCCTCAGCATAAATATTGCATTTCTTTTTCCAGTGTCTTTAACTCGGCCGCACTATTCTTTGCTTATTTCCTGATGAACATTTACACGGACATTTTTTGAGGGGCAGCTGGAGCTGGGGGGGGGGGCTTAGTTATTCCTTATCTATTGAAAAATCCAATCAACAACAAAGCTAAATACATCGCACTACTTAAATAGATTGGTCCACTCGCAAAAAATAGCGAAATATGTTTCAGCGCTTAATTTTTGTAGATCAGAATTCCGTAGACCTTGTTCCAGCCACGATATTTGTCACAATCGAAAAATATTGGCGTGCCCTTTTAATAATATCAATCCGTAATAATACTTACCCAGACACGGCAGTTATCGCAGAAAAATGTAAATCGTACCCGAACAAGAGAAATTAGGCCTGCGCCAGGCCTGTATATATATATATATATAAAGACATTTTTATGTTTATACGTTCTTTTTACAGATACAAATATTTAAGTAAATGCTCCGTTTATAATAAACAGTTTGTCCATTTCATGATATATATATATATATATATATATATATATATATATGTATGTACGTATATATATATATATATATATATATATATATATATATATATATATGTAATGACCTAACATCCCTAAGCTCGGTTAAAACAATATTAATTTAATCATAAATAATATTATATTTTTATTCAAGGGTCAAACGTCCAATAATGGTCACGCGCGTGTCTTAAAAAAAAAAACAAATCTGCACATGCGCAAAACAAGCACTCCCAAAAGAGTTCAACTTCATTTTATTTTTCGCCCAGGAAGAAGACAGGCGTGGCGGAAAATTACGATTTTTCACATTTTACTCAACATGATTCAATTTCAGATAATGGCCTAACAATCAGAAAAACAACAACAACAACAACAACAATAATAATAATAATAATAATAATAATAATAATAATAATAATAATACCTTTCTCGAATTACTTTCATCGGCCTACAATACCAACATTCCTTAAGAATTATATGTGGGCAATATTTCTCTGCACGTATGTTTCTGTCTGTCTCTCTGATTGCCTATCTATCTATCTATCTATCTATCTATCTATATATATATATATATATATATATATATATATATATATATATATATATATGTATTTATATCTATCTATCTACCTATCTATATATGTATTTATATCTATCTATCTATCTATCTATATATCTATCTATATATGTACATGTCTTTTCACGCCCCTATCTATCTATCTATCTATCTATCTATCTATCTATCTATCTATCTATCTATCTTTTCACATTTCCCCCTATCTCAATGTTTTCACGTCTCCCTCACTTTCTTTCTAAGATTTTCAACAATTTTCTCATTTTCTGGAGTCAAAGGCCAATGATATCCTACAGAACGAAATGCGTTACGCGAAAACTTTATCCACTATATCACACATTTTCCCCCTCCCCCTACACACACACACACACACACACACACACATATATATATATATATATATATATATATATATATATATATATATATATATGTCCGAGAAATTTTCATAATGCTATCAAGACTGTCTCCTCTGCATATCTTCTGTTCTTAAAATTGGTAGTACTTCTAATATATTTGTTTACATTTGATACGCCATGAGCAGACATGAATGTACGTGAGATATTCATTGATGATTGAAGTTTAAAAGCAGTAAATTCGACCTTGCTAACCGATCGATCCTCTGTGGCGAAATCGGTAAAAGCACGTCAGGCTATATGACGGTTCCGTATAGAATACAGGTTCGAATCTTGTCGGAGGACGAATATTTTCTATGAAAATTTCTCGTACATTCTCGCTGGTAAATGTTATTTAATACTGTTTATTATAAAGAGAGACTTTATTTAAATATTTGCGTAGATAAAAAGAATGTTAAACATAAAAATGTCTTAGTATATATATATATATATATATAAAGTTATTACATTCGAACATTTAAGTTACCACTACAAAAATGCACATTTGTTTCGATGCCCAATTCTGACATCTCATCAGATGATGATCAAAGATAGTTGTAAACGATTTAAAAAAAATGATAGTTACGAAACATCACTTCATTTTATCTACAGTGTAACCCGGATATAAGAGACCTGGGTATAAGAGAGATTTTCTCTGGTCCCAAATTAGTGCCTGTGTTAATGTATATAAAATAGACCAAACCCGGATATAAGAGACTTCTTCTCCGGTCCCGACAACTCTCTTATATCCGGGTTACACTGTATTTAAAAAATTAGAAAGGCATAAGAAAAACTTCCATTAAGGAAATATATAATTTTGCCATAACAGTAAAAGAAAAAATACACAGGTTAAAGCCGAGAAAAAAAAATGAGTGCAAGAAATCAATAAAAGGAAAAAGAAAGAAGAAAGAGAAATAGAAAAGAAGAGAAGTAAAATTTCCAATTGCAAAAAGAAGAGAAAGGAAAGAAAAGAGAGAACAAGAGAAGGTGTTGAGGATAATTTAGTCAATGAAAAACGTTAACATATATATATATATATATACACTACTACTACTGTACTGATGCGGCATTCACCCTGGGCGGATTGAGCCGGCTTCTTCCTGTTATGAGAAGAAGATTCTTGGGATAAATTACAGAATTAGGGTATCAAGGCCTACTCGGATAACGTTCTTGCTTGCCGCGGATTCCCACAGACGCAGAGACAGGAACGACCAGAAGCCGCCGGTTACCGATGCAGACGCTCCTGGATTTTCACCAGAGCCCTTGTTAGCCGGCCTGTGTGTCAGACCTGTCCGCCTTGGGTGGTCCCTACCAGGAACGAAGTTCCGGGCGGCATAGCTCTGACACTACTGTTTACATCCCCCCACCGACTGTGAGGTAAGGGTTGACTGGGGGGGGCTTACAGTACCAGGTGTTCCCAAGCGGTCCCCATCTAAGTACTGACCTGGGTCTACGCTGCTTAACTTCGGTGATCGTAATGAGATATATATATATATATATATATATATATATATATATATATACTCGTAGATGGTATATATATATATATATATATATATATATATATATATATATATATATATATATATATATATATATATATTATATTTGGATATATATATATATATATTTGGTTGATATATATATATATATATATATCCAACTAAATATGTTAGCTCTATCTCTGATATTGAGCGTTTTAATAATAATATGTATATAATATATAAATAATTATACATACTTATATTTATTTATACTTATATACATTTTTTCACATAATATATATATATATATATATATATATATATATATATATATATATATATATATAATTCCAACCTAAGCAAAGCAATAAATGCCATTACGATGCATGAAGCTGCTGGGATCACTCCCAGCAGCTTCATGGGAGAATTAGAAGAATTTAAGAGAAGGAACCGGAAACTCAATCTGAATGAGGAAACACGGTTTAAATCTCTACTCCTGGTCAAAGATGGGAAAGGAGTGTGAACCGAGCGATAGCGATCTACTCCTAATTGTCTGTTTATAAAGCTCTAACACTCACACAGACACACAGACACAGGCACACACACACACACACACACACACACACACACACACACACATATAATTAAGCCACTATACGAAGTTTAGAACGGCTTATGATCAAAACATACAGACATTCGCTGTCTGTTATATTTAACAATCTGTTAAAAGATATATATATATATATATATATATATATATATATATATATATATATATATATATATATATATATATATATTCCACTAATATTATCAATAACCTGGATTCTTCCTCTTGAATTTTTTTCTGAAAATATACATGTATGTGTATTTATATATTTTGCATATGTATGTATATTTACCACTAATATTATCTATCTATCTATCTATCTATATATATATATATATATATATATATATATATATATATATATAATTCTGTACTCACATAGTTATATTTTAATGCCATTTTTTCATTACGTAGGCGGTTATAGCTCTCCACAGTTTTCTCTAATATTTTTTTCATTCAACAATTGATTGATCGATTGCTTTGCTTATTGACGGTTTATCAATCTTTGTCGGTTTATTCTTAGATTGTAGGAACTTTTAGGAGATAGTAATTATTTAATTCTAAATAGCTGGCTGTAGAAGAGATTGGTGCCTACTTTTCCCAATGGTGTTTGCGGAGTAAGTGAACCCAAATGGAATTGAAGCTCGGCTACCCTGAATTTCACTTCAGAACTCTTATCCATTAACCAACCATCATCTAGGATTTCTAAGTGGTCACCCATTTAGGTACTGACTAGTCTCGACGTTGCTTAACTTCGCTGATTGTACGAGATGAGGTGTTTCAAACTGACATGGTCGTAAGTACCTGCATTTGACAAACATTTTTTGGAAAGATAATCTTCCCTTTGCCTTTTCCACAGTTTATAGATCTTCTTCTCTTAGACTGGCTGACAGTCAAGACTGGAGAATCCTGGCCTACCCAGGGCTTATAGGACATAGCTTAATGGAGTGGAAAAAAGGATGAGTGACTGTTTTCCTTCCATCTGCCTAGATGAACTTCAGTAGCTGGTGGATTTCCCCCTCCTGAACTAAAAAAAATTGCGCTAAAAATGTTTACGACCGCTGTCGCGGACGTAATTGTAGGCTAAAATTCGCACCTACCTGCTCGTGACGACGAAAATGAGGAAATAAACCGCGCTATTACATTTTCACTAAATAATCCCCCCCCCCCAACCCGATGCTTCCTGTCAGGGTTAGGTTAAGGGTTAGGAGTTAGGGTTAGTTGGTGTCTTTCCGAAAGGAATTTTTGCGAAAGTGAACGCAACTGGAGACACGGTGGAGTAATGGATAGCGGCTGGGATTGAAGAATCGGAGAGCCGAGTTCGAATTCTAGTCGAATCCATTACATTCATTTACGTGCTAATACCATTGGGAAAGGTCTGAATCCTCTTCTCTACCCCCAGCAATGGGTAAATAGCAGGACAAACCGGGTTCTATAGCCTTGAATGGCAACTGGTCTACCGCAGAAAGAAATGGCAACCTACTGCGGGAAAAAAATCTGCCTCGTCAGTCAATTAAGCGTGTATCACGCATGGCACTTAACAGACTGACTGAATGCACTGAATAGCCAGGGATTTGAACCCTGCTCCCCGTTTCTACCCTTTACCATCCGTTACAATGCCCGCATATCTACATATAGTTATAACGACATCTATAAAATACCCATCAATACGCAAACGTGAGAAAGTAGATAAAGTCATATATGAAGAAATGCTTTTTATGTACAGACATATACATACACACAGACACACACACACACACACACATATATATATATATATATATATATATATATATATAATACACACACACGTTCATATATATATATATATATATATACCTTTTGTAGGATAAAAAATTAATGCTTTCCGATGAGAAAGGTTGGACGAGATGTTAAGATTAAAAAAAGTGTTTCGTAAGTGAATAAGAAAAGGGAGAGAACTCGGATGGCTGGCTGTCAAGAACTGAATTACGAAATGAATTTTTACAAAAAAAAATGCAAGATGAAACAGAAGAGCTTTTTACAGAAAAAAAAATCTATGAGAAGATAGAAGCATCTAAACAATATATTTCAGCAATAAAGGCTACAATAAGATAAGTTTAAAAAAAAAGAAAAAAAAAGAAAAGAAAACAACAAAATACTCAATACCCGCGCGTGCGTTTGTATCCGTATCTACGATGAATATATGGATTCCGTTTGTTGTCAGATATTTCTATGCGCATTCATCGATGTCCAACAATGGCTGACGTGTCGCTCTCACAAGCCAAGTCCGATTCGAGTTCTCTTGGAGCTTGTACCCGGCAATCGCAAAATATGACATAAAATCTCTTTATTTTAAACGGATAGTCCGTTATCCTCATTTTCTTTTTTAAAGTTAACCTCTCGAAAAGCATCGACACAGTTTTTCTATTCCTAATATGCACTCAATACAAGCCACTATAGCCACTCAAGGTAGAGTAGTTTTTGAATCAGTTGTGCAATATGAACGTGACAGTTATTAAGTTAAGTGCCATACGCTATACACGCTCGGGTCAGTCAGCTATGTGCTATGCGTGGTACACGCTTAGGCGATCATGTATCTTTCGATACATGACTGACGAGGCAGTTTTTTTTTTTTTTTTTTTTTTTTTAGTAGGTTGCCATTTCTTTTTGCGGTAGGCCAGTTGCCATCCAAGGCTATAGAACCCGGCCTGTCCTGCTATTTACCCATAGCTGTAGGGAGAAGAGGATTCATACCTTTTCCAAGTGTATCGGGACGTATTAGCACGTAAGTGAATATCAGTCAGTTATGTGCCATGCTTGATACACGCTAAGGCGATCATGTATCTTTCGATACATGTCTGACGAGGCAGATTTTTTTTCCAGCAGTAGACCAGTTGCCATCAAAGTTATAAAAACCCGTTCTGTCCTGCTATTTACCCATAGATGGGGGTGAAGAAGAGGATTCATACGTAAGTGAATGTAATCGATTCGACTGGAATTCGAACTCTCCGATTCCTCACCCCGAGCCGCTATCTCCACCGTAGGTTGCCGTTTCTTTCTGCTGTAGACTGGTTGCCGATTTGGTTGCGTCGCATTTAAACAAAACATGATAAATCGTAGAAGAAGTCGTATTCAATAAGATGTGAAATTCCATAGATGGAGTTTCATTGAGAATTTGAGATCTACGAGCCTTCCCCAGCTGCACGTATATACTTTAGGATAGTGCGATCAGGTTTGAATTCAATGTTTCCTTCTCGTAGACTCGTTGCCACCCAAGGATATACAAACCAGTCCGTCCTGATATGCCCTACATAGCAGGAGGAAAAGAAATGGATTCCTACATTTCCCAAAGGTATTTGCGCATATATGACTTTACCCGACTAGAATTCGAACTCGGCTCTCCGATTTTTAATTCTGAGTCGATAACCATTACCCAACGCACACCCGATGGCGAGAGTAGGAAGGGAAAATTATGAGGATACAGATAACGATCGACCCTAGACTTTAAGTGGTTAATGTTGTAATTTTTGTGGGAAGCATCCAGTGGGGGAAGTCTGTTCCCCAAATTAGCGGTTATGATCGCAAGAACAAAGATGGTAGAAATTTCAATGGCTTCGGATGCAAGGTTCATTCTTGAAGATGAACTCCATCTCGTTCCAAAACAATAGCAGCAGATAACTGTTGGCAGACTGGCAAAAGGCTACATTTTGGAGCAGCAAATTTAGATCAAAGAGCAAAGACTTGTCAATCAGTACTCTACGGGAAAACCTGAAACATTAATCAATCGCTTTAAACAATGTTATTAACTCCCAAAGATGTAGCGCCATCAATTGATGTTTATTTGGAGATCAAAGGATTATTTGAACCAAGCTTCTCAAATATGCAGCACGCGGCTCGATGATCGCACGCGGCTCTCTGGTCGCACGAAGCTCGCTGGTCGCACGCGGCTCGATGATCGCACGCGGCTCGCTGGTCGCACGCGGCTCGCTAGTCGCACGCGGCTCGATGATCGCACGCGGTTCGCTGGTCGCCTGCGGCTCGCTAGTCGCACGCGGCTCGATGATCGCACACGGCTCGCTCGTCGCACGAGGCCCATGGACTGCGCCTGCGGTGATCATTTTTGCACCTAATATTTTCCTCAATTTTTACCAAATATAAGGATGTTCCTTGCCCCTTCCATACCAAGGCATTCACCCACCCAATGAGTAAATGACACGAAACAATCGACCCACAACACAACTAATAGTAAAGTAGCGGACAGAATGTAAATTTTACCCTGACTGGGATCAAATGAAGATAATTACAATCTTGTTTAACATCAAGTTTGAATCCAGTAAAAAAAAAAAAAAATGATCATTTTTCTTCGCTTTTTGTACTCATATTTTCCGCTGTCAAGCGCGCACTTCTCCGTGGTGTAATGGTTAACAAGCTTTTCAAGTTAGATCAATTACGTCTGAGTGAGTTCGTTTTTCACTGGGTGTGCTCCATACTCTGGGCTTTGTGCCACATTAAAGCTAAGGTTATT
>CAHIKZ030000687.1:630000-632500 GCA_903632075.3 Acanthosepion pharaonis
TTTCACATTTAACAATAATTTTTATTTAAATTTTTTTTATCACCAATGGGTTCTCCTAAGTGGGGTTTAAACAAAGTCGGACATACGTTAGAATTCATTTACGAAACAGAAACAAATAAGGCATTACATTTCCTAGATATTACACCGCAATGAAAATAGACTAAAATTAAGTTTCCATCGCAAATCAACTAATAAGAATGATCTCATAAATTTCTATTCTCACCATAACAACAAAATAAAATAAGATCCGGAATAATGATCGGATTCTATTTAATAGCACTCAGGACATGTAGCCCTCAATGTTTATATGAAGAGGAGAAATACATGGAAAATATTTTTAAGCTTCTGCAGTACCCTAATTAGTTCATATTCAGCGTGAAACAAAAGGCGCGTAAAATATTTTCAAAATAGAAAAGTCGACCATTCTGACAAATCTAACGAATATATTGTTCTACCCACCGACTCTATCACAACTACAATTGAAAAGAATTTAAGCTTTTCATAATATTTGTCGCAACTACTTCTATAAAAATAAAAGATTTAATTAATACAAACAAAATAATAAGAAGGAATTTACTCTATCACCTGTAATAATTGCCATGTGAAATACACAAAGGAAATCTCTAAGAATTTGAATAAAAGATTATATGAGCACAAAAGCTTCTTTTACAAAACAACATTCTCAGTGCATTAGATGTTCACCTTAATGAGTCTGACGATAACTTGATTAAAAAAAATGCTATTTTAATTGAAAGAGAAAGAAATTTACTAAGACGAAAGCGTATAGAAAGTGCTTTAATCACTAGATAATCCAGGGTAAATTTCCGTCCAAGTTCTTACAACATTTCACCTTAGTTGAGAGATCTTCTGGTAACACCATGTGTTATATTTAATAACAAAGGTGTTGGAAACATGAATAAAACAAAACAAATAAAAAAATAAAAAAAAAGAAACTAAATGAAATTGGCTAGACTATGTACCGAAACACATATTTAAAAAGAAAAAAAAAAATTTACAACTTTCGCGTCCCCCTCTCCTTCATGTACATGTGTAATAATTTCAAAGTAAACGTCACTTTTGTTCGATGAATAGCGAAACGTGTCATACGAAATTTTTTCGACTTTGTCAGAGATTTTCGTAAAATTCTGATATAAAATTATTTTTATATCGTTTATCCAAACACACACACACACACACACACACACACATACATATATATATATATATATATATATATATATATATATATATATATATATATATATATATACACAAGAGGGAAAACTATGCTTAGCCGACGCGTTTCGTCGTCTGAGAATGAATCAGCAAAGTATGATTTTTCCTCTTGTCTTCTTTTTTTTATTCATTTTGTCTCTTCTACAGACACATTCCATCTGAGAATATTTGAACACACACACACACACACACACACACACACACACACATATATATATATATATATATATATATATATATATATATATATATATATATATATATATATATAGGGAAATAAGTTATTGATATTTGGAAAAAAAAGTTCATGAAAGTACGTTTCGAAAATAATATCCCACAATGCATTTCGCTTCTATGGCTTTATCTGATGGATGACGAAATACGTGTTGTGTGTGTGTGTGTGAATTTTGTGTGCGTTTAAAATAATTAAATATTTTATTATTTTTCCCAAGCTGGCGTTGCTTGAGACTAAAAAAGTGAAAGAAAATGAATGACATTAAAAAAAATCGTTTAACATTTAATATTCTCCACCTTAAGTGTCCATGTTTTGAAATAGAAATCCTTCAGAATGGGTGGAAAATAAATTAAAGAAATGTTTTTTATCCCTGTATTCTCCATGTCGACATATATAATGAAACGATATATAAGTTTTATATATCGTTTACCCATATATATATATATAAAAAAAAAAAAACTACCTCAATCTACACCATCATCTTTCTCTATCTACATCTGGAAAATTACCGCACACTTAATATCCGTGGATATATATTCCACACACACATACACGCGCAGGATCACGCAAACACGCACATACACGCACATACACGCGCGAGACCTCGCAAACACACACATACACGCGCGAGACCGCGCAAACACACACATACACACACAGGATCACACAAACACATATGCACGCGCGCGAGCATATATTTCGAATACGAAAGCTGACCGGGGATTATGCATTCCTTAAAACGGAAAATGGAATAGCTGTTACGCCCTTCGTGGTCGAGCGGTCAAAAGCCCACTTTCTATAAAGAAGGATGCAGGTTCGATCCCTAACGAAGAGCACAATTCTTTATTAAGATTTTTCGAATATTATAACAAATATGTAATACGCTCTAAAACTACACACCGTCTGAAGCAAAACATGTAAACTTCAATAATTCATTTTTGGTTTTAAAAAATTTGTCAAATTTTAAACAATCAATTTAGATGTCAAAACAAAGCCTGAGTTCAAATTTTAGGTATTATCAATATGTTT
>CAHIKZ030000687.1:637500-647500 GCA_903632075.3 Acanthosepion pharaonis
CACAAGAAGGTTTACCTGCTTTTGACAGGTCTTGCTGTGTGTCTATCGACCCTCTTAACCAGAAAGAGCCAGGTGAGGAAACTGGTTTACTTACCTATGACGTAACCGTGTGGCAGGAAGTACTGGACTGCGTGATACCACTAACACTTTTAGTTAGAGTATTCTGATATAAAGACACGAATAAATAGTAATCCCAACGTGAAATCTCTACAGAATAACGGTCTTGTGCAGGACGAAACGAAGTGTATACCCAGTGGCAGAGATAGTTACGTTTATTTCCTTTTACTGAATCGGTGTCCGAAACCAGAATTTTCTCAATATTTAGGGTCCTTATCTTTCTAAATTTGTTTTCTTAGCTTGGTATTATCTTTTCGGATTGAGAAATCGGAGAGCCGAGTTCGAATTCCAGTCGAATCCATTACAGTCACTTACGTGCTAATACCCCTGGTATAAATCCTCTTCTCCCAGCCACCAGCTACCAGTAAATGGCAGGACAGACCGGATTCTATAGCCTTGGATGGCAACTGGTCTATCGCAGAAAGAAATGGCAACCTCGTCAGTCATATATCGAAAGATACATGATTGCCTAAGCGTGTATTACGCATGGCACATAACTGACTGACTGACGTTCCATTCGAATCCATTACATTCACTTACGGGTTAATACCCTTGAAAAAGGTATGAATCCTCTTCTTCTCCCCCAGCTATGGATAAATAGCAAGACAGACCTTGGATGGCATCTAGTCTACCGCAGAAAGAAATGTCAACCTACTGCAGGATAAATTCTGCCTCGTCAGTCATGTATCGAAAGATACATGATCGGCTAAGCGTGAATCACGCATGGCACATAACTGACTGATGGAAGGTAGTGAAGGAAAGCGAGAAGAAAGGTCTAAGCATCAATTTCAAGAAGACAGGATGTATGGCTGTCAGCAAACAGGAACAAACCAACATGCCATTTACAAAATAGAGATGCCAAAATCAATCAAGATTAAAAGACTTCCTAGATTTTAAGAAGTGTTTTAACAGAGGATAGAAATTGCGACGCCGAAGTCAGAAGGCGAACCGGTATAGCGAAAAATGCTTTCCAAAAGCTAAACAAAGTATTAAGAAACAGGAAATTTTCGGTAGCAACAAAGAAAAGTGTATGGAACTGTTATGTAACAGTGAATGTTGGAGAATATCTTCACAGATGAAGAAGAGACTTGAAGCCGCAGAAATGTGGTTCTACAGGAAGATGATGAGAATATCATGGACCGAACATATCAGTAACGCCGAAGTTTTAAAGAAAAATGAAGCAAAAAGGAAACATACTTAACTTCAAGAAGAGACAGGTGAAATTTCTCGGGCAAATAATGAGGAAAGAGGGCATGGAAAATTTGATACTCACAGGACAGATTGACGGCAAGAGGGACAGAGAAAAAAAACGCACAACCTACCTAGCAAGCTTGAATAACAAGGTTTAGGAGAGATAACAAAAAGACAAAATTTACTAAGAGCTACAAATGACAGGATATTGTGGAGAGCCATGATCGCCAACGTTTTGAAGGTACACGACACATTGAAATCGAAAAATTGAACTTGAGTTATGGTTTTACGAGTCAGTTCAAGACTTTTATATGAATGTCAAGAATATCCAAGATGTCATCTGTATGCAACCGCTTTCTGAAATCTTTGATTAAAAATGGCCGTGAGGGAATAGCGATTTTCTAAGCGTAGCTTACATGTGGTACAAGACAGAACGTATGGAGAACGCAGTGAGGATCGAACTCACTTCTCAGGCGTACTTATTTTAACGAGACAAGCTGACTATTACACCATGTCGAGGTGCCTTAGATGTTAGGGAATAAAGTATGTAGATCTAGGAAAGAAGCATCCTTTTTCGAATGTCTTTGACTGACGTCACAGGAGGAGACTATCCATCATTTTTTAAAAATGGTTTCGACCGAAGGGAACCAATAGATTTTAGTTAGCTCTATCCGACTTGGGAATTTGTGGACTGGCGAATAGACCCCCAATACGATAACTGTATCAAATAAAAGAAACAACATCACTTCAAGACTTTCAACATCAGTAACAACTAAAATAGTGCCTGTTACTAGAAGAGAAAATAATGACATAATCAAGATGTTGACATTCAACATAAGTGCTACATCGGCAAGTACTCAGATTGGAAAATTGGAGATTTTGAGGAGAATGGAACAATCTTTTAACTGCTGTTGTTCTCAGAATCACCGGGGTAGTAGCACCAGTTAGGGTCCCAGCTATAGGCAAATAGTGAACATTCAAACAAAAAAAAAACACAATGAAAGCATAAAAATACACATTTATCGTAAAATACCAGCAATATATTTTTATATGAAAGAACTATCAACAATACCTATTTATAGAAAAAAAATACCAACAATACTTATGTATAGAAAAATGACTAACAATGTATTTCATCAGTAGCTGGAGGTATTCAATTGCGCTCAAAAATATTTTGTTGAAAACATGAGTTATATTTCGGCATTAAATAACCCATAGAGGTGTTGATATGCCGCTAAAATAAATCGACCAAAAAAAAAAAACAAACAAGCAAACAAAATATCAGGAAGGGAGAACCTATCAATGCTGGAAACAGCAATTAAAGTGGACTTGAAAAACATATTTTCATTTTTGCTTTAATAGAAGGATATATATATATATGGATAGATAGATAGATACGTTATTTTATAGTAAACTCTCCGTTTTTTAATTAAACAATATAAATTACATTTATAGGCTAGAATTAATTAATGCTGTTTAATTAAAAGATATATCTATAAAAATAACGTATAAACAAAATATATTAAATAATTGTCGGACTTAATACATTTCATAATATATATATATATATATATATATATATATATATATATATATATTAAGCGGCAGTACTGATGGTTTCTGGTTCAATAAATGCCGAATGTTTTCTTATAAGGAAACAGCTAATATAATCAATACAATTATCAAAATAATTAGAAAACGTCTGCAATATGAACGATGTTCAAAATTTTAATTCGGTTCATTATCTATCTATCTATCTATCTATCTATCTATCTATCTCATCACTTTCATTATCTATCTATCTATCTATGTGTGTGTGTGTGTGAGCGTGCGCGTGTGTGTGTGTGTGTGTGTGTGTGTGTGTGTGATGGTGATCAGTAAGTCTGTGCTCACATACTGATGAGCAGAACAGGAGCAGTTTACATGGGAGTATAGATATTTCAGGTTCGATTATTTTCACCATATGAGAATCAAAGATTTTGTTTAAGATATTGGTGTTCGTCGGTTCTTTCGTTACTTCGTCTGAAATTAAGTAAAAACAAAACAAAAGAGAACAAAACAAAACAAAACAAAAAAGCAAAAGCAAATAACAAACGAACCAAAATTACAAAAAATAGAAAGAAAAAAAAAATCTCCTGGGCTTGCTAATTGAGCCATAAACCCTACCCCTTTGAACGCAAGGACTTTTAAACGCACGCACACATGCACGCAAAGTCTCGGATGTAGAGAGAGGTAGGAACACTTGCGCATGCGTACTCATTGAATTGACCCCATCGTCTGGGCGGCTTGGTACTGAAATTAATTGGCTTGTCGTTGTTGCAAGTCTTCAATTTCTCCATTTGCCTTTTTTGAGTTTGTCATCAGCACGCAAGAAAGATTGGACAGAAGCAAACGACATTCGACCTCTTCTTCGACCGCCATTACTCAGTATTTCTTTCTTTTTCTTCTTTTTTAGTCATTGTCAGAGTTAAGGTTTTTCTTGGTTCTCAGTAATTACAGTGTTTGCTTGCTTTTTTTTTGCTTTTTTTAATTTCATTTTAGTTTTTTCATTTCTTTCTTTACCACTTTCTCCCTTTTCATGTTACTGTATTGCGTGAGATTAAAATTCATTCTTTACAGATTGATTTTATCATTTTCTTCTTTTCCTTGCTGTCTTCATTTTCTGGCATTTTCTTTTTCTTTTCTTTTTTACATATTGGTCCTCTTTCAATCTCCGTCTGTTTCGTTTTCATGTTTGTTCACCATAAAGATTTTATATATTTTTTTTAATTCATTCATTCACGAATTCGTTCTCTTTGAAATATAAATTTTCTTTACGGCATTTCCTTTCATCAAAAAATCATTTATATTGCTTTCTTTCATTTTACTTTCATTTTTTTTATCTTTTTTCTTGCATTTTAAGCGTGTTTCTTTCACTTATTTTTCGTTATATTGGCTCTTCTTTTTTGTTTATTCATTTTATTGCACTTTCGTTATTATATCTTTCTTTCGTTAGATTGTTGATTTTTTGTTTCAGTTTACCTTTCTTTCTTTCTTTTTCTTTCCTTTTTAAGTTAGATTACTGATTTTTTCTTTCAGTTTATCTTTCTTTCTTTCTTTTCCCTTCGTTTTTAAGTTAGATTACTGATTTTTTCTTTCAGTTTATCTTTCTTTACATTTTTATTTTTCCTTTCTTTCTTTCTTTCTTTCTTTCTTTCTTTCGTTCTTTCTTTTTTTTCTTTCGTTCTTTTTTTTTTTTCTTTCGTTCTTTCTTTTTCTTTATTTATTATGTTAGACTGTTGATTTTTTTGTTTCATTTTATCTTTCTTTCTATTTTAATTTTTCTTTCGGTCTTTCTTTCTTTCTTTCTTTCTTTCTTTCTTTCTTTCGTTAGATTGTTGATATTTTATTTTCTTTTTCTTTCTCTACATTTTCCTCCTTTCTTTTGTTTTTTCTTTCTTTTTTTCTTTCGTTAGATTGTTAATTTTTTCATTTTATTTTTTTCATTTTCTTTTTTTCTTTTTCTTTTTATCGCTCTTTCTTTTTCTTTCTTTCTTTGTTTCTTTCTTTTGTCTATCTTTCTTCCGTTAGATTGTCGATATTTTGCTTCATTTTATCTTTTGTCTATAAATTTTCTTTCTTTATTTTTTCTTTGCGAATTATATTTCATTATTTACATTATGAAATTTTTCTTTCCTTCTTTCTTTCTTTCTCTTTGTTTTTCATTCATTCTTTTTTCTTTCTTTTCATCCATCTTTAGATTTTAATTTTTTTTCTTTCGTTATTCTTTCATTCTTGAAATTGTTAACTTCCATTGTTACGCAAATTGTTTTTACATTTAGTTTAATACCATATTGATATTAATATTATATTAATACTTTGTCTGTTTAGTGTGGAGGCTCCCATATTTCCTTTTTCAATATCGAATAATTGCTATGAATTCTGGGGGAATACAGTGGAGTAGTTTTTTGTTGCTTTCTCTACGGTTCTAAATTTAAAGTTATTCTTTTCCTACACTGGTTGCCAAACAAGCCTACAATGCTCAGTCTAAAGCATTATTCAATCCAAAACTGAGTTGTAGGGGTGGGAGAGAAATAGATAGATAGACAGATAGATGAAGAGAGAGAGAGAGAGAGAGAGAGAGAGAGAGAGTTGTTCTAATGGCATTTGTATGAAACGTACATAAATAATCGAATGCCTGATTTCAGTTTCGTCGTCAATAACCGTTATTCTGCCTTAACTTATATACCAAATGTTTGATTACTTTTCATCTGGTGTGTTGGTGAGTTTCACGATTAGCTGTAAACTGTATTACGAAGGAAAGAATCTATCTATCTATCTATCTATCTATCTATCTATCTATCTATCTATCTATCTATCTATCTGCTTCCTCTGTCTGTCTGTCTGTCTGTCTGTCTGTCTATCTATCTATCTATCTATCTATCTATCTGCTTCCTCAGTCTATCTGTCTGTCTGTCTATCTATCTATCTGCTTCCTCGGTCTATCTATCTATCTATCTATCTATCTATCTATCTATCTATCTATCTATCTGCTTCCTCAGTCTGTCTGTCTGTCTGTCTGTCTATCTATCTATCTGCTTCCTCGGTCTATCTATCTATCTATCTATCTATCTATCTATCTATCTATCTATCTGCTTCCTCAGTCTGTCTGTCTGTCTGTCTATCTATCTATCTATCTGCTTCCTCGATCTATCTATCTATCTATCTATCTATCTATCTATCTATCTATCTATCTATCTATCTATCTATCTATCTATCTATCTGCTTCCTCAATCTATCTATCTATCTATCTATCTATCTATCTATCTATCTATCTATCTATCTATCTGGCTGATGTTCGTCTCCGTGAGAGCGTCTCACTGTACCTTCTTGGCCTCACGTTTTCAACTGACTTGAAGTGGAACAACTACATTGAATCAATAGCGGCATCTAGTGCAAGGAAAGTTGCTTGACTGTGTCGTGCCAAAAGGTATTTCCCGTCAGACGCCTTACACAACTACAAATCTATCATTCGACCTTGCATTGAATACTGCTGCCATATCTGGTCACGTGCCCCTGCTGTTCATCTCGAGCTTCTCGACAAAAGCCAAAGAAATATCTGTTCTTTAATCCGTCCTGACGTCCGACATTTTCACGCAGACGTAATGTGCCTTTCCTCTCTCTCTCTTTTCTACAAATATTTTCATAGCTATTGCTATGACATGCTTTTTTTCCCTGCTACGCCCAACTACATTTGTTTGTTTTGTTTTACGTCATATCAACCTCAATGGGTTATTTAATGCCGACAATATTTTTATTGTTGGTAATATTTTCCAAAAATCTATTTCTGTTAATATTTTTTCCTTCAAAAATCTATTTCTGGTAAGAATTTTTCTTCGCTGGTAATATTTTTTTTTTTCAAAAAATGAATTAGTTTATTTTAATGTAACTACAACAACAAAAAACATTTCGATTTCATTTTTTGCCTTGAAAAACTCGGAAGACGAAACGCGTCAGCAAAATCTAAGATTTTTTTCCAATTGTCATTTTATACCAAAAAATGAATTGCTAATAATATTTGTTTTCCAAAAATGTATTGCTGGTAATAATTTTTTTTTACAAAGTATTTCTGCTCTTAAACCCTATTTTTACACTTTCATAGTGTTGACCCCAGTTTGGGTGTTCACTATTTACCCATAGCTGGGTCCCTAATAGGTACTACCACCCCGGGTCAGGGTGGAACTGAGAACACCAGCAATTAAGAGGTGGTTTCACGCTCCTCAAAACCTCCTGATCAGAGGCCTTGCTACCGGACGTAGTTTATCGTCTTACCCAGGACGGGCCCCGACTACTTGAATTTAAGTGTGCTAGTAGATTTGCATCTAGGTCCCATTCATTTACTGTTGAAATAGTTAAATGTAACCGCCACTTCTACTCCAACATTTTCATTGCTCGGACGTCACGACATTTGAACTCACTTCCTGTCACTTGATTCCCTGATAACTTCAAACTTAAAAAAAATTAAATGTACTGTCAATCGCCATCTTCTGTTGCGTTGATCCCTGTTCTTTTTCTCCTTTCCTCAATTCGCCCTACACCCATTCGTTTGTCTCACTTTCACTTTTTGTAACCCCCCAGCGTGCTAGTGACACCCCTGCCTTGCTTGGAGTGAAATGCTTACAAAAGTGTCTATTCATATACAGGGTGCATTCTAACAGTTATGTTTACCAAAATTTCACAAAAATATCTTGAAATACTGAAGAGTAAATTTATTCTATAAAATAACCATTGGCTTCAACCACGGCCTCCAAACTTCAGAATCTCCTGCCTCTCTTCTGGACGGTCTCCTTGTTTAAGTTGGTGAATTCTGCCACAATCCTTGCCTTCAGTCCCTCGCTCAACCGGGCCTCACATACTATAATAATACAGGGGGTTGCAGTCTGGGGAGTTAGGCGGCCAGATGTTAGGGGTGATGTTGCCGCAGAAATTGTCAGGCAGCCCTGACTGAGTTCTTCTGCTTGAGTGGCATGGTGCAGAATCCTATTGACAGACATAGGGTCTTCCAACACCCACTCTCTTGACTCAGGGTAGCACGTGTTGGAAATTTTGGGTACTCTGGTGTACTAGTGAGCCAGCCAAAATGAGCTGACTCATTTTATAGTTCACCAATAGAAAGGTTAACCAATCAGAAGGCTCGAAATATTCAATCCGACGTGTATAAAGGCAGCCATGTTTTTTCCCCAATATTCACTGCCAGCCTTTGATAACCCGGACGAGGCTCCGCCGAAGGGCAGAATCTCGTTCGGGGAGGTAGACAGACCCTGAACCCGTTTATACGCGTTCGAATAGGGAATATTTTTGGCCGAGCCTACGGGCTCGGATATCCCACGTTGATCCCGGCCTTGTGCCACATGTAACCCTCGTGATGGGTGGTGGCTAAATATCCCTGCCAGCCTTTGATATCGAAGACCGAAGAATTACGGAACAACTGCTGGTGGTATTGGCGATAGAGTCAGATTCAGTAAAGTGTCTGACTCGTGAGTGTTAATCTTTAACGTTGTTTCATTGAACAGATTACGTACTGAGCTGTATTCTATATTCATAGACTATGCTGAACATGGTCAACAGCACGTCGCCATTACTAGTCATCACGCCAAACACCACGATGTTGACTGGATATACCATACAACTTTTTTCGATTCCTTTGCGATGGCCTCAGATTGATACCCAAACACTATGCAATGTTCGTATTGGAGCTTCCGGTGCGAATGACAAGTACGACAGCATGTCGTTTCCAAATTTCTGGCGTAGTGAATTGTGTTATAGTGCACTTTTCCCACAGACAGTGCCCAACTGACCCTACTATACTGTACAGTCGGCAAAATCAAAGACAAACAAGGCGCATGCACGAAATTAAGAATATAAACTGGCGACAATTTACCCATCTCACCCTGTATACGCTATACAATGTATTGATTGATTTGTTTCTGCAGCTTATTTAACTTTTGCGGGTTTTTTTTAAGCAAGAAAATATTTCTTTTTAGATTGTAAAAACAGATTGGCGATGCAAGTCATACAAATTAACCCATAGCTCGGAGGAGAGGAGTTGTATTCATACCTTTCCCAAGGGCATTTAGTTAAGTAAATATAATAAACCCAAATGGAACTTGGTTCTCTGATTAACAATTACGAGCCAGTATCCATCAAACAACCCACATATGCAAGACAGAGCACCTCGTATTCCCAAACAGTCAAACATCGAAGTACTGACTAGGTTCGACGTTGCTTAACTTTGGTGTCGAACCTGCTATAAAAATCGGAAGTGAGTAAGAACGTTATAAGTTAGTGCGCATGCGTGACTGATTTCAACGTCAATCTGTACCAGGCGGTTTCACTTCGTGTAATTTAACTCCGTTACCATAGCAACAGTCCCAATGCTTCTTGATCAAACCTCGTACAGCAGAGTTTCCAACATACCAAATGTAACAGCAAAATTGTCCAAATCGTGTAACAGCATAATTATCCCTCCCACAAAATGTTTAAATTCTAAAAAAAAAAACAATAAATAGAATTTTTTTCACGTTTTCAGATAAGACGTTTGGCTATCTTGACACCATTTGTCGTAATAATCACTGAAAAACCCTTTGAATTATTCAGCTAGAAAGAGAGAAGGTTAACATTGCTTTGTGTTAGATTCATTGTCTTCCCAACTGAGCAATGGTGAGAGGAAAAAGATCATTCATGCTTTCAGTAATTGTACGAACATTCTTAATCTTGCTTCCATCTTCAAAGTCCATTCCAGAACCCTCAAGAAAACGGCGAATAAATTTAAAAAAGAGTGGACAGTCGAGAGGAAAACTTGATCAGGGGGTCAACCTTCGCACCCTGTATATGCTATGCAATGTATTGATTGATTTGTTTCTGCAGCTTATGTAGCTTTTGTGGGGTTTTTTTAAGTCAGAAAATATTTCTTTTTAGATTGTAAAAACAGATTTGTGATCCAAGTCTTACTAATTAACCCATAGCTGGGAGGAGAAGAGTTGTATTCATACCTTTCCAAAGAGGGATCATCATTTCACCTAAAAGCTAAAGAGACCAATTAGAAAAGATCCAACTCAATCCACCAGACGTTTGGCACGTCAGAAAGGAGGTTCCGATACGACAGTCCAAAGAGATGTGAAAAAAAAAACAAACTTTGAAATCGTAGGTGAAA
>CAHIKZ030000687.1:650000-722500 GCA_903632075.3 Acanthosepion pharaonis
TTCGGAAACGTTTACAGGGGATACATTTATATAATTAATATCACTGTAGGTCAAAACCATAAGAATCCTCTGACTTCAGCCACTCCGTGAAGCCGCAGGTGTGTCACCAAAAGTAAATATGTCCAGGTCCCTTGTGACAGTGTCTGGAAAACGAATGCGCCTGAAGTTCTCTTTCAGAATGAGGAACAATCAAAAGTCACATGAAGCAAGGTCTAGGTTAGAGATTCCGTACTGTCTTCACGTCCTGACAAGACAAGTCAGCAGCGACAACCATTGTTTAGTAGTGTGTGGTTAAAGAGGTGTTATAGCCGTCTCCCTCAAACTGGAAGAGCAAAGGTTTGGACATTCAGCTTATTTGATGCTTAGTAATGATAAATTAAAAGTATAATAAGCTAGTACAGTGATATATATATATATATATATATATATATATATATATATATATATATATATATATATATATATATATATATATATAGCGTTGCGACTTTGCACGTTCCGATATTGTACACAAGCGTCAGTAATAGCACATTCTCAAAAAACATCTTTCGGTCTACAAACAATTATTTCGTCTCCAAGTTTTAATTTTAAAAGGAAAAAAATATGCCTGAGGATGAATAAAGGATTATTCGGAAGTACTTACATTTTAAAAAAATATAAACTGGAAACAACAGACAACAGTTTTATTAAATGAGGATCACATCATTCTATGGATTAACAGTATTTTAATGCATACATTATATATTCCTAGCGATGGGATATCGTCAATAATAGCATTGCTGATTGATTCTATGCGTGATTATATCTTTTTGTATATATATATATATATATATATATATATATAGTTAAACCTAGAGCACCAGACAAACATACCAAGGTTTTCAAGGTTGGGTAGTCGCATCGGGGTTTTTTCTTTGGCCCATGAACTCGTATGCTGGACGATTATTTTCGGTTAACGTACATGTTCTTTGTTCTTTCTTTTTATATTTTTTATACCTTTTTGTTCCCTTTGGTATTGGCTTGTTTATTCGCAAATCAATACACGGAAGGTTTTCCCAGCGAGTATAGTTTCTTATACTTATAAGATTTCTATTAATATATATATATATATATATATTTAATGATATTATGCTCTACATTGCAATGAACACTTAAAAAGTAAATGCTAAAGAAATGTCGATTGTAAATCTATTCTTTATCTTCGCTTGCATATATATATATATATATATATATATATATATATATATATATATATATATATATATATATATATCTTAAAAGCCTGGAACAACCTACCTAGGTTCCACCTAAACGGATCTTCAGGGTAATCTGAAAAATGTCACCTTGTTAATAATTTGAAACGCTGTGGATATATATATATATATGTGTGTGTGTGTGTGTGTGTGTGTGTGTGTGTGTACACACACACACACACATATATATATATATATATATATATATATATATATATATATATATATATAGCCACAACCTTTCAAATTATTAACAGGGAGACATTCTTTCATTTTGTCACAAAACTACCTGTCAGAATTTAACGAGATTTTCACATTATAATCGGAATAGGTATATGTGCAGGCTGTATAAAAATTGTATTGTTCTGCGCAGCAGGAAACAAATGGTGGTCATTTGCAATATTAACACGATATAGATGTGTTCCAGACTATAAATGAGTGTCGTTATAACTGCACAATTATGTGTCCCAAATTTGACTTGACGTCTTCTGTGAATGATATAACATCTGACCTTTTCAAAGGCAAATCTACATTAGAAATATTCAGAATAATTGGAAGATATCGCCAAACTGTGAAAAGATTTGTCGCAGCTTCTAAGAAGGTACGTAAGCGGGCCGATGAGGCTCACTCGAAGGTTTTTTTCCAACGTTCTTTGTCTCCAATGAAATCTTAAGCTGTAAATAACCCAGGCCTGACAAGGGGAGCGCTTTTCAGAAACATTGGAGAAGCAACAGTGTCCAGATGTACACGCTGTCGTCTTCTAAAAATGTTCGGGACATCAGTGAAACCAATGACAAAAATGACAAAAGTAAACATACAAATGTTTTTAAAAAGCGGCAAAGGAGAAAATGACAGTTAACGCTTGACACCCCAACAAGGAGGAGGAGATTGGGCTGGTATTATTGGAGGTATCATGTTTGGTCTGTGGAGAGTGCCCGACGGTACGGAAATAACCTCAGATGTTTATATAGCCTTCCTCAAAGAGCACCTGGAATCTTGGCTAAAAAATAAAAAGAATCCCCTTCAGGATAACCATCGTATTTATGCAAGATAATGCTTCTTCACATTCAGCGCATAAAACTATGGAGTACCTGCGGGAATAAAGTTTCTGTGGACCTCGGAAGATGAACTGGCCTGTCAGTTTTCCAGACTTAATCCTAGTTGAAAATTATGTAGCATCCTGAAGCGAAGTTTTTATGAGACTGAAGGCCAATTTAGCAGCAAGGATGACTTACGACAGGAAATATTCAACCTATCAAGTGAAATTACATCAGGGAAGATCCAGAAATTGATATGTTCGATTGATCAGCACCTTTTCCAAGTCATTTAAAAAAAAAAAAGGATCACATATCTCATATTAACAAATCTACTAACCATTTTTTTTTTACGTTGTTTACTTTTTTATTTCGAATTAATTTCATCTTAGTTACTGTATGTATCCATAAAAATATGTAAATGAAGCAATTAAAGTGTTATTTTCCTTTTACAGAGATTTTTATTACACCTCGCTAATATTTTGACAAGTAAGTAAATTAATAAATGATCATAACTTCTGTTCCTTTTTCTAGAACCTTACAATCTTTACAGAGTAGGTGTATATATATGTTGTCAACAGTCTCTGCTAATTTCATTAAATTCCAACCAGTAGTTTCTGGCAAGGATGGAAAAGCGTCACCTCATTAATAATTTGAAACGCGGTGTGTGTGTGTATATATATATATATATATATATATATATATATATATATATATATATATATATATATATATGTAATAAATATATAACATATATATATATATTTATATTTATATATATAATATGGAGATTTACGTTGGTCAAGTGCGATGACTTAAGATGAAGATGGTGTGATGTTTCTTCATCGAGAACATTCAAGAAAGGAGTGGCAGATATTTTAGGATTAAATTGACATCATTATCCGATCGTTGTGTCAGAAGGTGAGAGTGGATATAAACGTACATATTCTTTTACTCGACATTCTTCATCTTTCTCTTTCTTTCTCGGCAAAGGGTCATAGCTAGCGAGCACAATACAAAGGGACCTCCCGTGTTTACTCTCAACCAATTAATCTAATTCCCGTTGTTATGGACCATTGATTTCCCTTAGCCTCTCGCCATCTACAGACAAGTCTCTGAACTTACACGAAAGATACACTTGCTGGAAGAGTTTGGTAGTTAGCGCAGTTGGACGGCTGTGAAGAGGTCCGAAATAGAACAGTGGCTCTTTCAGATTCGATAATGAAGTCAAGATTTTGGCTTTATGAAATATGAACATTTATGTCTTTGGAGAAACATCTAGGTCAGAAAATGAATACATTATCTATCTATCTATCTATCTATCTATCTATCTCAGTCTGTTCAAATCTATCTATCTCAATCTGTTCAAATCTATCTATCTATCTATCTATCTATCTATCTATCTATCTATCTATCTGTTCTCAATTAGTTTCTATCTATCTACCTATCTGTTGTGGGTTCCGTCAATGGAATCCTGCACAAATAAATAAACAACGCCAGTAATTGAGATAGAAAAATAAGTGTATTAAACGTAAGAATACAGACTTGAAGTGAAGATTAGTAGTCCAGGAATGCGGATTAGTAGAGAGTATATGTACAAGTGTCTGTAAGTAAAGCCGTAATCATCTCTCTCTCGTGCGCGCGCACACACACACTCACACAGAAATACACATATAGTATTTCCTCATAAACTTTGTACCAAGCAAATTTACGGACTACCGAAAATTCACAAATCGAGTGAAATAAAAGCAGGTATCCAGACACAAAAAGCTGAATGCATTAGTATCCCAAACATTAGTGACCTTACATTTAGACCCATAGTAGCAGTACTAGCCTGTCCAACTAGCAAACGCAGTAACCTAATGGGCACAATATTACAACCATTTATTAAGCAGATTAAAAGCTACATCAGAGACGAAATTCATTTCCTTAGCTACATATCACAAAAAGTAGATCCTGGAACACTTATGGTAACTTTTGACATTAGTAACCTATATAACAACATACCCAAAGAATTAGGCAAACAGGTAATCTCATTTTGGATTGAAAAACATCCAGAAACACTACATCCCAGATTCACTAAGTAATTTATTATCGATACCTAATTCTAAACAATAACACTTCTGAATTTGCCAACAAAAACTATATCCAAACCCTAGGTACTGCAATGGGAACGCAAATGATACCAACATATGCCACCCTAATATTAGCTTACCTAGAGGAAAACCTCTATGAAAAGACAGAACAAATAGATGGGTAAAATATAAAAACCCATTTCACTAAATCTTGGAAACGATCTTAGATGATTGATTCATTTTCTGGAAATCCTCATGGTGTGATATGAACCAATTCCACACGCTACTTCAGAACTTAAACCCAAAAATCAAATTCATCAAAGAATATAATTTCAACGAATTACCATCTTGAGATATGCGCATTAGAAATAAAAAAAACCACATAATCACAGATATCTACCATACACCTACAGACACCCAACAATACCTTCATTTCAAAAGACTCACCCTGAAATGCAAAATTATGGAAAATTAAGCATAGGTCGCCTGACGATTGCATCTAGCATGAAACAGCCTGTCGCTTCTAAGTGTTGACTTCACTGTTCACTTTTACAGACGCTATATCTCTGATATCGAGCCCTTTATCCCATAAATATGGCACACCTTAAGAGTATATTTCTTCATATATATATATATATATATATATATATATATATATATATATATATTTTCAGTTTACCTTTATTTTAATTTTTTTATCTATTTATTTATTTTTCCCTACATCAAAATGGATTACTCCATTATCTTGCCAGTAGCCTATAAATAAAGTCGGACAGATTCAATTTGTACCTGACGATTGTTACATGTATGAAACATTGAGTAACATAGATCGACGTGGATATATTTTTACTCTATTTTAAACTCAAACCATCGATTCACCGCTAAAGATGTCGGCAATATGCCCAGTTCCTTGTATCGTTCTAGTAAGCACCTGACTTCACCTGCTATCCTCTGCCTTAACAAGAGCCAAATTAGGCTGGGAATGGAGTACTGCTGTTATACATTGGCAGGAGCTGCCCAGGCGGTACTTTCTAGTCTCGATAGGGCGCAAAAGCTTCTCCATGCCATTGACTTATCATTTTCCACCCTACAACCTCTTTCCCTGAACTGAAACTTCGTAAGCCTCTCGCCGCTGTATCGCTATTTCAATGGAAAACTGACAAACTGCTTTCCTTCGTTCCTCCTGTTTTAACCTTCACAGCTAAAACCCGTCATGCCACGCCTAACTGTAGTGAACCCCACTTCATTCCGTTCGTATTCCATTGGTGAAATGTAAGCTCCACTCAGGCAGCTTCTTTGTGAAACCGACTCACAAAAGGATGCTTCTCCGATCATTACAATCTTAAAATGTTCACATCTAGGGTTAACCTTTATATTCCCCACATATTTGCATAACCTGTTTATATCACTTTTTAACCCTCTACCTCAGTGGCTCTTGAGCCTTGTACAAAGCGAACAACATAGTAAAATAAAACAAAAATGTCTAACAATTCTACTTATTCTGTGTGTCGTGTTCCTTCGGGTCTTTGGTGATCATGGCTCTCCACAACTTCCTATCCTTTGTACCTCTAAAGAATGTCGTTTTTCCCTCCGTGTTCTGCCATTGACCCAATCAATTACGTAAGTTACTCGCTGTCTCCTTCTCTCTTCTCAAATTCAATATCTCCTGTGCGTATCAAATGCTCCAAGCCTACTTTCCTCATTATGTGTCTTTTTTGCTCCCATTTTCCTAAAAACTTGCTCCTTACTCACGTGTTCTGACCATTTTTTTTCGCAGTATTCGTTTATAGAAACAAATTTCAGCTGCAGCAAGTATTCCTCCCTTTGGGTGGAAATTGGCCAGTTTCCATCAGATTCAAGATACACTTAGCGTAGCGAAGATATGGCACAAGGCCGAAAGCATGGAGCACCCAGTGAGGATTGAGTTCACTATTCAGTCGTGATTGATCTAGCAAGACTTGTTTGCTAACCATTACATAAAGTCGAAGTGCCTCGATTTATTAAGCGTGGCACAAGGCCAAAAGTATGGAGCACCTAGTGAGGATTGAGCTCACTACTTAGTCATAAATGATCTAGCAAAACCTTTTTACTGACTATTACATAAAGTCGAAGTGCCTCGATTTATTAAGCGTAGCGTAGATATGGCACAAGGCAAAAAGTATGGAGCATCAAGCTCACTATTCCGTCATAAATGATCTAACGAGACATAGTCGCTAACCATTAGGCCACATCGAAGTGACCCGTTTTGCTAGATATTTCGATCTTCATACTTGTTTGATTTTGAACTCTCCAATTTTTATCCTGCGTATTGGGCCGTTCCACTTGCTGACAGCCATACATTCTAGTCATTTCGAGTCTGACAATTATCATTTTAATTTCTTTGTATAAAATTACAAACAAGTAAGTCAAATTCATACCTCCTTCATTATGATAATTACGGTCCCAAAAGATATAAAGTAACTATAATTAAAACTTTAATTAACAAAGTTCACCTAATTTTCTTCTGGCGCAAAGAACTGGCCAGCATAAAACAAACACTAATTAATAATTGATTACTTAATTAAATAACAGACCAACAAATTAAAATTAACCTACAAATATGTAACTATAAAAAAAGATCAATAATCCTGACAAAAATAATTAATTTTTTCTTCTGTAATCAAATGCAAAATGATTATAAGCTAGATGAAAACGTCATGAAAAATAAAATACATAGATATATAAATTGGAATTATTATAAAGATTCTATTTAAGTGTATTAAGAATCTACACACCCCCAATGCAAAAGAAGAAATATAGATAAAAATATAAAAAATACAGGTAAAAAATATAAAAAAAAATACATAAAAAGTATAGATAAAAAATTCACGACAATATAGATAAAAAATATAATAAATATAAATAAAAATATAAAAAATATAGATAAAAGTATAGATAAAAAATACATGACAATATAGATAAAAAATATAATAAATATAAATAAAAATATAAAAAATATAGATAAAAGTATAGATAAAAAATACATGACAATATAGATAAAAAATATAATAAATATAAATAAAAATATAAAAAATATAGATAAAAGTATAGATAAAAATACATGACAATATAGATAAAAAATATAATAAATATAAATAAAAATATTAAAAGTATACATAAAAAACACTTTCAAAATAATCCAATATCTTTATTATTTCATTTATGATAAGTGAAAGGCATACAAAATATACAAACGCAAAAATCCAACAACATTATTAGCAGCAATAACAAAGAGAATACACTAGATAAAAGCATACATAATCGTACCTACTAACTCCATAACATCCACTATCAGCAACAATTCATCCAATTGAAACAACATCAAAATAACTACAACCATTTGGTGGTATTTTGTTGAGTTTTAATAAAAATGTCACAAGCCTCATCAATATATATATATATATATATATATATATATATATATATATATACAGTGCGTTCTGCTTGATTATGCAAAATAAATTTTTCATCTAACGTGTCAATAAATTTTGTTTTTTTCAGACTTAGTGCTTCTTACAGATTAAATTATACTTTCAAACAAGTAAATATGGTAAATATGGTCAATGAAAAAAAAGTTGTATAGTAACAAAATATGTAAAAAGGCACAGTTTCAAGTGTTCGGTTTGATTAACCAATCACCATATAAATCCTTAATATGGGTAAGAAAAAGAGTCTTACTGAAAACGATCATGTTGAAATTACTCGCATGCTTGGAAGTGGTCTGTCAATGCTAGAAATTTCAAAAAAGTTACATAGAGACCACCGTACAATCAAAGCATTCATCTTAGGCAGTAAATCATGCAGAAAGACACCTAAACGATCGCATTTGCGAAAGTTAACTGCCAGAGATCTTCGTAAAATTAAATATGAAGTCTCGAAAACAACTGCATGAAACTAGTAAAAAAATATTTGAAAGCGCTGGAGTGCCCAAAGTTGGTAAAACTACCCGTTGTGAGGTCCTCAACACCCTTGCCAAAGTGAAGAGTCCCATCAAGAGGCCCTCATTGAGCAAAGCAAACAAGATGAAAAGAGTTGAATGGGCACACAGTTACATAAAGACCAATTTTAGCAATGTGATTTTCACCGACGAATGCCTTACTACCCTTGATGGGCCTGATGAGTGGTCATCTGGATGGGTGTTAAATGGTCGACCAGCAGGAGTACGCATTCGTCGACAACAGGGTGGCGGAGGAGTGATGTTTTTGGCTGGGATCCGCGGAAATGAACTAATAGGCCCAGACAAAGTAGCCAAAGGGCTTAAGCTAAATTCAAATACATATTGTAGGCTTTTGGAAGATGCCTTTCTGCCCTGGCTTGATGAACAACCAATTCAGAAAAGAAGATCGTTGATATTTCAGCAGGATAATGCTCCAGCGCATAGATCAAGAAGCACCACCAATTGGCTATCAGACCATGGGTTCATAGGACAAAATTTAATGGTATGGCCTCCAAACAGCCCTGATTTAAATCCAATAGAAAATTTGTGGTCTATAGTCAAGAGGCGGATTAATGCTGAAAAAAAGCAATTCACCAGCTTAGAAGTCCTGAGGAAAGCAATTGTAAGTGCTTGCCGATCAATCAAAACTTCTGAAATTGAAACATTGACGTCCACAGTGGACAGACGCCTCATAACGGTTTTGAAGAATGGAGGATTATTCGCAGCCGCATTAACAGACTTAATTTTTTGTTTAACATGCTATACATATGTATTATGTAATGTAGGACTTAGAACACACGATGTATTGTCATATGCGCCACAATTCAATTAATAAAATTTAGTATAAATGTGTTTTTCTTGTTTTATTTTCCATTTGCATAATGAAAGTGAACACTAAATTAGAGCTTAAGTTCATAAATCATTAAAAAGAAGCCAGTTTTGTATATTTCGACAATTTAAATGATTGACAAAATAATAAAATTGTATCAACAACACTTAAGCTTTTATTCTTCAGAATATATTGCTTAACTTGGATATTTTTAGGTAAAAAATAACTCTGCATAATCAAGCAGAACGCACTGTATATATATATATATATATATATATATATATATATATATATATGCAGTGCTGTTCGATAAAAGTAACTCACCTGATTTTTTTTACTAAATGTTCGCTTCTCCGATGATAAGCGATATAAAATCCCAAGAAGAAGCTTTGAAAAAATGATGAAAGAATACTTTGCTGAGAAGCAGGTGACTGTTATGACATGGCCGCCCCAATCTCCTGACCTCAACCCCATAGAAAACTTATGGAGCATTATAAAGTACAGGCTCTCGAGAAAGCAGTTGAGCAACATGCTCCATGTCATATCACTCACCTGCTTTTCATCAAAGTATTGCTTCATCAATTTTGATTTGTGACAGTTCCATGAAAAGAAAAGCATCCCCCAGAACATTATACTGAATGGATGCTTGACAGTACTTACTGCTAAATTCAAAGAGCTTTCAAAGCTTCTTCTTAGGATTTCAGATCGCTTATCCTTTGAATTTAGCTCAACTTTCGTTTCATCGGAGAAGAGAACATTTAGTAAAAAAATCAGGTGAGTCACTTTTATCGAGCAACACCGTATATATTATATATATATATATATATTGGTGAAGATTTGTGAAATGGGTTATATAATCAACCTCCATTGGAATATCTTGTTCGAATTTTTATAAATTTTATTATCCTAGCCTATGCATCTCGTCTTCAAGGCAAATGTAAGAAGTTTCTAGAACAAGTGTTTCCAAACAAAAGCAAAACGCTGTTCATTTTGTTTATAGATATTTGTCGGAAGGTGGGCCCATCGGAGGACGGATCGCGTCGACCGGGAGACATTTTCCTTTTTTATATATATATATATATATATATATATATATATATATATATATATATGGCCCGACGACTGCTTTCAAGCATGAAACAGACTGTCGCTGTTGGGTGTTGACTTCAATGTCAACTTTTATATTTACATACTCTTTCCCTGATATTGAGCACTTTAACCCACAAATATAGAATAGATTAAAACTATATTTAATTCATCTATCTATTTATATGGAAATTACTGTCTGTTTGTTTAAATCAAGTTGCCGCCCAAACACGTGAACCAATATTGATGAATCTTTGGATACATGTTAAACTAACTTTCAGTTTGTTACTAGGCTAATAGATTTTAAAAAAAATCTATAATGAGACCACCAGGGCCCCAGATCGCAGCTCACCGCCAGGTCGACGCGAAACGCTATTTACATGTGTTTAAGCAAAGGGAGATAATTGGTCTCGCAACCATTTTAGAAATTAAGATAGACCTGTTACGAAATAATAGCTCTTGCAAAGCTTAAAATTCCAGACACATATGGATCTTTGTTCGATTTTAAAAATCTAGGGGGCGGCATCTGAACGAATCGCAGGTTATTTTCTAAATAAAATCTTAATTCAAGACATTAATTCAGCATTATCTTTCTCTGTAAGTGTGTTTACATTGCAAAAAATTAATTTGTTTGGATTGCATAAAAAATTAATTCAATTCAAATTTCGCCATGTGTATCATTAAATTCGCCACAAAATTCATATTATTAAATACAAAGAAATTGGCCCGATCCATTCAATGATTTAAACGTAAAATAACAGTAAAATTAAGCTTATTTACGAATGGAAACTTTACCTAAGCTCATATTTCAACCTACTCTTAAAAAGACATTGTCGTTGTTGTTGTCTGTGGAATAACAACCTGTTTGGAGGACAATTTCGTGCTATATGCTGTCTATGTAAAAAAAATCTAGTTGTGGAAATAGACATCCTTCTTAAAAGTCCAAATAGCCTTAATCGGCATGAGCCACGTACTCTTCCCTGTTAAGGTCTACTTTTAATTACGACAGTTTAATTAGACGATATCAATTTGAATCATGACGAAAAGTGGAACTGAAATCAAAACTTTAATAAAGAACTGTTTTTTAAACGTTTCACTCCATTCAATATTGAAATCTCTATATATAATCTAACAAGGCAATATGGCGCATTCTGGGCTTCAAAATCCACGAGCGACACCCAATAGTGGAGAATCTGACTGTTCATCTTATAAAATGGCCACCGTGTATATTTCACAGAAAATACTGCCCGAAACGTTGTTGAGAATACACCAGAAACCACTTTGACAGCTTTATTCAAATTGTGCCAAAGTGGCCTGTTTGTCCGGACACTGCTGTATGTTGAGGGTTCCATCTACTACATCTGGGCACACAATAGATGGAGCAGGCGCAAACAAGGAAGAGAGCTGGGAAGAAAACGCAGAATCATCGGGTGGGAGTACCCTGTGCACCCCAATCTGCAGGTGTGCTTCTTTCTGCGTCTGCTGCTTCAGACTGTCAGAGGTCCTACATAATTCACAGACCTAGGAAGATATAATAAAAAACTCTGATCGACCTACAGAGAAGCCCGCGCCAAACATGGACTACTGCCCATTGGAACTAGATTCTGTAAGAGGCAGCAGTCAGCACTGTACTAAATCAACTGCGGCAGCTATTTTCCATCATGTTGATGACATGAGGCTTGGGTGATCTCAAACTTTGGACATCCTACGAAGAATTCAAAAGCAAACCTCAGCGGAAATTCTCACGTATAACGATGCCATTTACAATAAGGCATTAATTGGCTTGTACGCCCAAATGCAAGCGATGTGAGGCTGTGAAATTGTCACATTTGGCCTACCTCAACCTAAGCAGGCAGCAAACAATCCCGCAATTGAGTCGTCGTCGGCATCCGTCCGTCTCGGGAGACGATGGAGTAGCGCTTCTTCACCGGTGTGTGGAAATGCCCTGGTGCCCATGAACCAAATCTCAGCTATGGGTTAAATAGCTCCACTGCCTTGTGGAAATCTTCGGGAGAATGAAAGGCCAAGGTGTAAACCCCTACACAAATCCGGAGTGGAGCCCCTAAGGCGGATGGACGGCATTTTGTGCTACCTTCCGGCAACTCCTGCAGCCGTGCTGGTACCAAACTGTATTGGTTCATCCTCTCCTTTGGACTCTACTAGCAAGGCCAAGAGGGGGAAATAGATGTCTGGGCAGCCTTAGTTCTCCATATATCCCGCAGTTGAGTACATGCGGGTGATCAGCTATGACACCGAGGGAATGACGGCGTATGTAACTGATAACGAACACAAACTGGAGGAGGACCAACTGGGTGTTTGTAACACGATGATTTCGAGCATTGAATGTGAAAGAAGCAATCTGTTCTTCCTCGATTTCTCAGGTGGAACTGGCAAGACATTTTTCATGAACCTACTTCTGGCTAAACTGCACAAAATGAAACATATTGTAATTGCATCAAGTGAGATAGCCACAACCCTGCTAAGTGGTGACCACGCAGCTCATCTGTGCTTAAATCTCCTTTAGAATCTGTCCAAGACAGGGGAGACAACCTGCAACATCAGTCGTGGTTCTATAAAAGGCAAACTCCTCAGTAATTGCAAATTGAGCATCTCGGATGAGGCAACACGCCACCTCCGGATCTTAGGCACAATACACTGCTCATGGGAGGTGAAACAGTCTTGCTTGCGAGAGACTTTACACAAACCTTTCTAGTGATTATATGAAATGGACAAGAGCTGACGAGGTAAACGCCAGTCTTACTATCTGTCGAGCAGTGTGAAAAACCAAACATGAGCTCAGATGAGGAAACTGCTACTTTTTTTTAAACAACTAGCGGCACTTTGGTTGGGGGTCTGTTTTCCTTTTGGACATATGGTATCTGATATAAAGGAACTAGCCTGAGGAATCAGTTTACAGACCACGATTGGCTGAGAACCCACGCCATTTTAGCTCCAAAGAATGTAGCAGTTGATGATTTGTACATCAACCTTCTGGAACAGTTACCGGGTGAGAATCGCAGTTACAATTCCATTAACGCTGTGCTAAACGCCGATGCACTTTTGAATAGCCTAACATCGGCAGGCTATTAAAACGCATTACACATTATTCGGACTATTACAACGTTTCGGCCGTAGGTGGTTGGAATGTCGAACTGAACCGTTTATTTCGCTCAGTGGGGTAGATGGTAATTCCACGTGCCATGTTTAATGGATGTCAGTTATCAGTTATCTCCTGTTAATTTTCCTGAAACCGTGCCTTAACCTGGTATTGAACTCACAATCTTTTGGTCCTGTCACTGGATCTAACCAACGCCTTTATTCACTGTGCCATGTGTCCTTGAGGATATCTGTGTATGAATTTCTGGGTATTATAAACCTAATGTCTTCAGCAACCATTTTTACCTGTGCTCATATTGCAATTTTTGCTGCTATCATTGCATGTTTTTACCAGATCTCATATTGCAACTTTTGTTGTTATTATTGCTTTTCTCTGGCACTCCTTATTACTGGTTCCCATATTGTATTCATTTCTTTGCTTGGTCGGCTCAGGAGATTTCTGTGGCCTATCATATATGCTGATTCATTAAGTTTACGAATTTTCCAATGGTGTTCCTTGTCTATGTTCTCAACCTGATCCCACAGAGGACGGTGATCTCCCTTCTCTCTCCATATGTGGTCAACCACGCCTGATTTTTCTACTTCCCCTCGTGTTACAGCTTTCTGGTGTTCTTGAAGCCTTACCTTGAGGGGGCGGCCAGTCTCTCCTTTATATTTCTTGCCGCAGCTGCACGGGATAGTTACTATTTTTCTTGTCATAATCAATCTTGCACATTTATAAATCTACCATCCGCCTGTGCATTGAATACCGCTGGGTCTTTAGTAGAATTGATCCTGACCTGGTATCTCGACATTTGTCACTTTTTCAAACGTGGCTCCCCTCTGTCTTTTCTCTATATATTCAGTTGTGTCTCTGTTCTTGGACATAGTGCGCTCAGGGGCGACTCCGTCAAAGAACAGAGTCGCAATTGAGGAAAATTATACTGAGAGATGCCCAGCCCTGGGGAACAGCTGCCCGAGGCAGCACCCACCCATTGCACCAGAGGGAGGGATCGGTACTCGCATCGAGGCCAGCGTAACCGACAGTTGCGGGGACTCGGGGAATTTTTATTCCTTGCCCGGGTGCACGCGCTCGGGCTCCCCACATTAAACCGACCTTGTGTCACAACCTGACCTCGTGGGGGTTGAGTAAATATCTGTCTTATCTATATATATTTTCATGGCAAATGTTCTGATGAGCTTTTTTCCCTAGTACATGAATTTAAGCTCGCTACTAGGTTGGTTATAAGATCTTACCGTTTTGCTGTTGAACTAGCTAGATGCAATTGTCAATTCTATTTTAATAGTTACTTTTCTCACCTGTGGAACTCCCTTCAGATTTCTTGCTTCCCTGCTAACTACAATCTTTAAAAATTTAATAGAAACGTCAATATTCATTTTCTGTCTTCTTGAACCCTATTCCTTTTGTCCTTTCCAATCTTTTCCTCGCTAAAGTCTTCTGATTCTTTTTCCTTTAGGCTGCGATGGGCTAGAAGCCATTGCGTCCTAATAGCATTATATTGGCGGAAAATGATTGAAAACAATAATATTTGTTTTAAAAATATTTTTAGAATTTTAGTAAAATCACAACTGGATTTATACATTTCTTTCTTGCTGTAATTTAGCTTCTCTTCCAGACATTAGTTCTTGTTTCAATTATTCTGAAGGAATATCAGTTAGTTATTATTATAGCGTTCATTGTAAAACAGGCAATTACATTTTCAACATACCCTTCTTCTAATATTAAAACAATTTAATTTTTTTAAAAATTTTACCAGGAGCTCATAAATTCTGATTGTTAACCATAGATACAGTGATCTCCTTAAATATCCATTAAAATAACAGATATTCTGTAATTACAGTGTAACCCGGATATAAGAGACCCGGATATAAGAGAAACCCGGATATGAGAGAGATTTTCTCTGGTCCCAAATTAGAGCCTGTGCTAATGTATACATATAGACCAAACTCGGATATAAGATAAACCCCGATATAAGAGACTTCTTCTCCGGTCCCGACAACTCTCTTATATCCGGGTTACACTGTATAAAGAAAAAAGAATGAGTAGGGTGATACTCACTCGAAATATTGAGTGTTTGTGGTTTCGCCTAAAATCTAAAATTAAAAAGAAACGCTCATAACCAATTTTAGCTACTTTTTGTGGCAAGAGCAAATGAAATAAATCCATTTATTAAAATCTTATAATTACAATTACTCTTTGTAATTAACGACGAGTAACTGTAATTATGAAATTTTAATCTGAATTTTCTGTTTTTATATCCCAGACATTTTTATTCAGTCAGTTACGCGCCATGCGTGATACACGTGTTAGGCGATCATGGAAATTTTGATACATGACTGACGAGGTAGATTTTTTCCCGCAGTAGGTTGCCATCTCGGTCTGTCCTGCTATTTACCCATAGCTGGGGGGACGGAGTAGAAGAAGAAGAAGATTCATACCTTTCCCAAGAATATTAGCATGGAAGTGAATATAATGGATCTGACTAGAAATTTGAACTCGGCTCTCCGATTTCTCAATCCGAGCCGCTATCCATGATTCCAACGGGCCTCCTTTTCCCATAAATATAGCATACTATATATATATATATATATATATATATGTGTGTGTGTATGTGTGTCGCACTGATATTCATCACTTTTACCTATATATATCAATCAGTTATGTGCCATACGTGATATACGCTTAGGCGATCATGATCATTAGTTGTTATTTCTTTCTGTGGTAGACCAGTTGCCATCCAAGGCTATAGAACCCGGTTTGTCCTGCTATTTACCCATAGCTGGAGGTAGACGAATCCGAGCCACATTATTTTATTAAATAAATATTTATTTTCAGAGATATTGCTTTATAATTTAATGTAAATAATAAATATTTTATCATAGTTTATTCAAACATTGTATTATTTATTTTGTAAATATAAAATTAGTCTCATAGTGAACTATGAGAATATTTTTGTAATCTTGTAAATAAATAATTTGTTGTTATAATTGTCATTGTTATATTGTTACAAGTCACATATTAAATTGTATTCTCATTTAAATTATTTTGTTATTATTCTGACATCTTAAATTTACGATGTTGAAAATAAAGAATTGAATCAGTAGTGTTTAACATTTTTGTTGTCAGTTCTCGAGTAATAATGTATACATTTAGTTTCAGTGTGTTATTAAAATTATGAAGATATTTTTTTAAAACAATAAAAATTATCGAGGGAGTAGATAGTAATAATGGTTTTAAGGGGAAAACCGGTTTTTCGGTTTGTTAATACGGTTTCTCGGTTTGTTAAACGCTGCCAACAAATTTGAATTTTTACATGTTGAATTATCGAGGGACTATACAGTAATAGGGACATCAAAAGAAAAACCAACCCTTTGACACATTTTTTTCGGTTAAGTTTCTTTGCCAAAAGCGTCCTGGGTAAGATGAAAGCCTTTAATCAGGAGGTTTTGTGGAGCGTGGGACCACCTCTTAATTGCTGATGACCCTGACTCGGGTTGGTAGCACCTGTTAAAGTCCCAGCTGTGGGCAAATACCTTCCAGACGGTTGCGTGGGCTCGGGCATTTTTTGTTCCTAGCCCGGGTGTACGCGCTCAGGCTCCTCACATTAAACTGACCTTGTTTCACAACCTGGCGTCAAAACGTGTAAAAATATGTTTTAATACCAGCAAAAATATCTTTGTAAAAAAAATTATTACCAACAATAAATTTTGGAAGAAATCATTGCCAGCAATAGATTTTGGGGAAAAATATTACCAGTAATACTTTTTTAAAAATATTACTAGCAATAAAAATCTAGTCGGCATTAAATAACCCATTGAGGTTGATATGCCGTAAAACAAACCAAACCAAACCAAACCAAACCAAATCAAACCAAAAAATGTACAAATCCAGTTTCATATGTTTGGGTTTTATTAAAATTCTAAATCAATAAAAATTTACCAAGTGTATTTTCAGTAAAAGCAGTATCAAGAGAAAACGTCCCTTTGACAAAAAGTATTTTCTGGTTCTATGTTAATCTTTGATGAAATTTTTTCTATATATCAAATGACTAATAATTTTAAAATTTTGCGTAAATTGCTCTCTCGAGTAGTTTGCTACACATTATTTATCATCTCTCAGTTGCGTCTCTGTGCGCTCAGGGCCGGCTCCATCAAAGGACTGAGGAAAATTATACTGAGAGGTGCCCAGCCCTGAGGAACAGCTGCACGAGGCCACGCCATCTCATTGCACCAGAGAAAGGTATCGGTGCACTTACCGAGGTCAGCGCAACAGACAGTTGCGTGGGCTCGGGCATTTTTTGTTCCTAGCCCGGGTGTACGCGCTCGGGTTCCTCACATTAAACTGACCTTGAGTCACAACCTGACGTCTTGAGGGTTGAGTAAATACAGAAAAAAAGAGTGTTAAAAGTTTTTTGCTTTATTTTGTAATCCATTTATTTAATGGAAGATTATCATGCATACACACATAACTTAGGTATCCGCTAAGAGGGGGTGATATACGGAAGAATGTGGACTGACCACAAGAAGGGTCGATTAATAACAGATAGATAGAAGAGGTTGGCTTGCGGTCAATATATGAGAAAGAGGGATCATAGTTCATGTTGGGCACGTTTTTAATCAATCTATCTGTTTCCATTTAGCTTTTAGATATCTTGGCCGGTTCCCAAGGTCTGGACTTGGTCCGAAACTGGCCAGTGTCCACAAAATTGGACGCTTGTCCTCGTGGTTAGGATCAGATCTGCGTAGGAGAGTGCTGTGTGCGTCACCAGGAATCCAAAACCTTTGCCGAATATAAACCAAATGAAACGTTGGATGGCGAAAATGCATGAGACACGGAGCAGGGGAAGTCTCCATAAAAGCCAATGAGTTGCAATGAGAATAATTGTGAAGCTGTCCCTCAGAAAAGGAAGGACTCTCCAAGTGAAGTCGCCATTGATGCCAGAAATGAGTTTGACTATTGTAACCTTTTTCTTCTCAGCATGGCGTCTATCAAATTAAAGCACAGTTTACCTCAGCATAAACTTTCAAATTCAGGCAATAATAATAAAATTTCGGCATTAAATCTTAAACGACTCAAGGAAGGCAGACAGGCTCTACAACCGAAATATATATATATATATATATATATATATATATATATATATATATATATATATATATATGCCAAAAGCGTATATTTTCTTTAATAAGATTTCTCGTACATTTAGGCACATAGACGAAAATAAATTTACTGTTTAACAAAATAATGGTGCGTCTAATCAAATACAGTATCTACTAAAAATAACATTCGCTTCAAATAATGTTCATATATATATATATATATATATATATATATATATATATATATATATATATATATATTTGGTTGGATAGATGTGAGTTTGTGACCCTGGGTTTCATGCTTTAGCGATCGTCAGACAAACTGATTAATTTTTAAAAAAAATTGGGTTTATGTAGATTGCGTGTATTGGTGTTATTGTGGAAGTGGTGGGGGAAACTTCGTCGCTTATGTCATCGTACTAACGCAAACATCGATTTATGCAGACACATATACATACTTGGTCGTCCGTCGGGACTCATACATATACAAACATATGTGGGCAGTTTCGGATATGACATATGTATGTATACGGGTGGTGTTGTGTCTATACATACGCATTTGTATCTTGAAATTTAAAGATTGAAAGTCTGGCGGAAATATATTAGCTCTATCTCTGATATTGGGCGCTTTCTAATAAGTACCGCGCAGATAATATATAAATAATTATACATATATATATTTATTTATATTTATATACACTTTCCACACACACACACACACACACACACACACACACACACACACACACACACACACACACATATATATATATATATATATAGAGAGAGAGAGAGAGAGAGAGAGATAGATAGATGGATAGATGGATAGATGGATAGACAGATAGAGTGTATCAAAAATACTTTTACAAAGTTTGGATGCGAGTTCCATACACCAAAACAAGGACAAAAGTCTATATGTCGGCAAAGCCTACGTTTTTGAGTTATTAAGTGTAAAGTTTATGGTAGACGCTGTTTAATGTAGAACTTACTGGCCTAAAATCCGTTATTCTTGACGAGAGAATCCATCCATTCAGCCATATATACACATATATATATATATATATATATATATATATATATAAATGAATGATAAAAATATAGTTTTATTCTACTTATGAGTTGAAGTACCCATTATCAGGGATAGAACTTATGTAAATATAAATGCAAACACTGAAGCCAACCCCCAGAGGCGACAGTCTGTTTCATGCTAAAACAATTGTAGTTTATATTGTGTTTAGAATGAAACAGAATATATATATATATATATATATATATATATATATATATATATATATATATATAAATTGTACAATGCAATAGAAATAACTTTCATATACTTCCCAGAAATGCCTCTCACATAATGGTAAGGCATTAGTGGTGATGGTGCCTTCATTTTGCTAATGTCTTAGCATTATTTGGAAGGTATTTCTGTCGTACCCTGTATAATTTAAAATATAGCAACACACCCCTTCAATACGTACACATTAATGGTTCTCCACAACTTTCTTTTTCTTTAATCTTTCCTTAATACTAATTACCATGGATGTTCTCAGGAAATGTAGTGAAGTGGTTCACTGTTTTCTTCTCTACTGTTTAGAATTCTACTTGACAACTTGCCCTATCGAGGCTAAAGAGCTCTGTTTGCTCTATTATTATTATTTTACTCATAGCTGATTACGTTTAACAATCAATATAAGACAAATATTAGTAAATAATACCAAAATAATAGAAAAAACCTCTCTGTTAAGAAAGACTAAAAATTCTAGAATCCGTTAAAATGCACAAGAAAAAGAAATCACATTAAATAAAATAGCTTTTCACACAATATTTTTTAATCATGGTATAAAAATATTTATTATGATTACAAAATAATAATAATTATATTTATACATATAATATATATAATTATACACACACACACATATATATATATATATATATATATATATATATATATATATATATAAGTATATATATACAAAGAATAATCACACATAGAATTAATCAAGTATCAATGCGATTATTGGCGGCATCCATCGCTAGAAAACATAATATATGCATTAAAATCCTGTTCATCCATAGTGCGAGTTTTGATCCTTGAAGAAAAACTTTGTTGTCATTAATTTTCAGTTTATTTGATGTTAAAATGCTAGTACTTACGGACAGTCTTCCATCCATCATCAGGCATGTGTTTTTTTTCTTATAAAATCAAAAACTTGAGACGATATACCTGTATGTCGACCGAAAGATGTTTTTGAATATCTGCTATTATTGACGGTTGTAAGATATCGGAACGTGCAAAGACGCAACGCTAAGTTTTTCAACATATAGAGTTATTATAAAACCCAGGTTGTTTGTGTTTGTGTGTGTGTGTTCATTTTATATATGGGATCGGATTTCCTATAAAACCGATTTCAACAAAACTTCACTTTTTTTTTTGGGAAGTAGTGTTTCTTATTGTCTTGCACACTTTTTCTTTATTTTTTACATTCAGAATGCTTTAAAAAATTTCATTTACAAGACAATTGTTCATAATAAAATTATATTCAATCGGTAGACTCATAACGATTGAAAACAATGTTTTTGTTTGGGTTTGACCAATTCGTAAAAAAAACAAAACAAAACAAAACAAACAAAAAAAACAAAAAACAAACAAACAAAAAACAAATTAAGACATGCGTGTCCGTCAACCTTAAACAATAATCTTTGTCAATTTTATTTTTCAGTCTTGATGATGGTGATGGTCGATACTTGATCTATCTCCTAGTTTTTACTAAGAAGATTTGAATACACAGGGTGCGATGGATAAATTGTCGTCTAAATGCCGCAACTATGAAAATAGCACTGATATCTCATTTTAACAGATGTATTTACCAAAATCACACAAAAATAACTTGAAATACTAAATGTATTCAATAAAATCGCTATTGACTTCAACCCCCGCCTCCAGATTAATTCGGAATCTCCTGCAACTCTTCTGAACAGTTTCCTTGTTTAAGTTGGTGAATGCTTTCATAATCCTTGAGCTGTTCATTTTGGCGTTACAAGTTTTGTTGGTCTCTCACTCAACTGCACCCCCCACATAATACTCAAAGGTTTGTAGTGAGGGGAGTTAGGTGGCCAGATGTAAGAGGTGATGTGGTCGCCGAAATTGTCTGAAAGCCATGATTGGATTCTCCTGCTCGTGTGGCATGATAGTACTGTTGCCCGACAGAGGGTCTCCACTAGCCACCCTCATCAAAAGCACTTGATGTAGGCCCCCGTGTTGATTCTGAAGCCATGTGGGAAATGAATGGAAGCGTAACATCGCCATCACTAATGATACTTCAAACACCTTAGTAATCACTATTAAACCCATTCAAAAATTCTAATCAGATTGAACCCAAAACTCTGAAATGTCCGTATTAGCTTCTGTGCAAATGCCAAGCAGTAAAGAATGGCTTTTCCAAATTTCTAGCGGAAAACTCTTTTTCACAGACGGTGTCCAGATATACCGTGCAGTTGACAAAATAAAAAAAAAAAAAACAACGCGCATGCGCGAAATCAAAAATATAAACTGTCGACAATTTATCCATCGCACCCTGTATATGCTATACATATTAAAACCTTTTTTCAGGTTATTCAAAGCCAGAATATATGCTTTTAGATTATAAAATTTGTTTTGCGATAATAATAGTTTAATGATACAAGTCTTACTAATTAACCCATAGCTGGGAGGAGAAGAGGTGCACTTGGCTCCCCTATTAATTATCCATTAAATCACTCGCATATCCAGTGTTACAGGACCTGGTATTCCCAAACAGTCAACCATCTAGATACTGACCAGATTTAAAAATCGGATGTGAGCAAAAACGTTATTAGTGCGCATGTGTAACTGATTTCAACGTTAATCTGTATCAAGCGGTTTCACACGGCGTACTTTAGTTCCGTTACCATAGCAACAGCCCCGATTCTTCTTGATCAGACCTCGTACACCGGAGTTTACATTTCCAACTCTCTCCACATGGCTTCGGTTATGTTAAGGTTAGGCAAATAGACGGGCTACTTTTGTAAGATTTTAATATCTTCATCAGTGAGAAACGGCCATGTTACACTCGATGTATAGAAAGATGTTCCATCATTTTGAAATATTTACCTTCTATATATGGGAATAATGAAGGACTATCGAAAAGTTCTAAATTTTTAGTTGTTCAGTATTGTCTGGGTTATAGTTCTCACTTGCCTGTCTTGGTTTCAAAAAGCGTCTGCACGGACTTGTGGGTGATTAATTATTTTTCCACCCTACAATCACTTTTCCCCAGACGAAACCTCAGGATCCTGTTGCTGCATTATCGCTATTTCCATGGCATGTGTTCTGACGAAAGACATTTCTTAGTCACACCACCCCTGTCTTTTATAACTGTGACCAGTTACAAATACGAGTCACCACCATTCCACTAATAATTATCAAGTTCCGTTTGGAGAGTTTCTTCCCAAGAACTATGGAGCAGGCACCCGACAGATTGTTTTATTAATAAATACAATATTGTCTTTCCTGTAAAACCCCATGATGTTCACTTCTTCCTTTTCTTATGCTCATACGACGCCTCTACCTTGAGTACCACTTGGGCCTTAATTAACATTAATATAAAACAAACTACATTCGATGTGGCACCAAACCAGTAAAACCCACCCACCAAATTTTACAGCAGTTGTGGTACATTTTCAATTTTTTTTTAATAATTTCGCCCCAATCAAGGCAATAAAGCCACTAAGACGCAAAGGATTACTGTGTGTTAGAGAACATGAGAAAACTACTATTAAGGAGATGGGACAATAAAAGAAGAAGAATTAAGAAAACAGAAAATAACGATTGACATTTTGATTTTTGAATATCAAAATTGACTGGGAAGCAAGGAACCGGAAGAGAGTTCCACAAGCGAGAGGTGCGATAGAAGAAACTGTTAGCATAGAACTTACGGTTACATCTAGTTATTTCAAAGTCTGTCTATATTTCCTCGAGGACACGTGGCACAGTGGATAAAGGCGTTGGTTAGATCCAGTGACAGGACCCAAAGAGTGTGAGTTCAATACCCGGATAAGGCAGTGGAGAACTTTCAGAGGGAAATTAACAGGAGATAACTGATAATTGACATCCATTAAACATGGCACGTGGAACTAGAACAGTCTACCCCAGTGAGCGAAATAAAGGGTTCGGTTCGACATTCCAACCACCTGAAGAAGACCGGAGCGTACAACGGCCGAAACGTTGTGATAGATATGGCGAAAAGGATGAGGACAATAGTCCGAATATGGTAAATAATATAGTTATTTCAACTATAAAATGAGACATTACGCCAATATAACACTACCCTTAAATTCATAAAGTCTAGGTACCATAGCGGAACTATCATAAGAACAATTAGCATGAAAGTATTTATAGAAAAGGCATAGGGAAGCTACATTACAGCAATGGCAAAGTGACTGAAGCCGAGATGCCAGGTCAGAACAAATATTATTGCAGATCCTTCTTTGGATTTTATTAAGAATTTCTAACTATATAGCAGGAGCACCGGATCATATTCAAAGAGAGTATTCAAAGCATGGACGAATTGTAGATTATTATTATTATTATTATTATTTAAATAAAGGGTGTTTCATTAAGACGGATCAAAGTTAATAGTAAGTAAATCACTGTTATTAGTGAAAATATATTTATTTCTCTATTGGATCACGTTATTTAAGTCATTACGGCAATTATGTGTGAAAAATAATATCGCCCAAATATCTGCCAAGGCTTCGGCAGCACACTTCCACTCGCTGGTCAAACATTTTGATGTCTCTGCATAGTTGCTCCTCGATCTCACCAATATACCTTATTATCTCATCTTTCAGCTGTTGAATTGTTGTTGGCTTGTTGGTATAGACCTTCTTTTTGAGATGACCCCCAAAGGAAGAAATCTAAAGGCGTCAAGTTGCACGATCGTGGTGGCCAATTGACTTCGCTGTTTCGAGAGATGATGCCATCTGGGAACTTCTCATTGCATGTTTGAATGTCCATTTTTGTAATAGGCTCCGATAACTTTAACACGTTGTTTGATTATTAATCTTTCCATGGTTGAAATTGCCAAAGACATAAGTAGTTAAATCTGAAAGAAAAAGAAAAAAAATCATTAGACACTTAAACTTAATTCACATTTAAAATTGATCCAAGTTATTGGAACATCCTTTATTATCATCTTGATCTGAATTTTTCACCAAAACAAAGTGTGGAAAATGTACAGGGAAGCTACTTCAGGGCGGTGGGAAAGAGACTGAAGCCGGTAAATGAATGTCAAATATTTGCTTTTAGGGAAACGTCTATATATTAAGATTAACATCAAAATCTTTCATATCCAAAACGCTCACAAAATAAGCATGCTTCTTCCGGGTGATCAGGGTAACATGCCTTCATATTTTACCATCCTCAACAATTTTATGTTGACTCATTCTTACAGCTATTTCATCCACTTCACGAAACTCACTTCCTATTTCGAAACTTAAACTCAGATTCACTGAAATGACAAGTTGAAGCCTATAAACTTGAAGGGGTCTGTGTTTGACCATTTAACATTATAAATTTCCATGCGTATCATAATCTAGGATGATATTAATCTTGATGAATGTCAAGTGGCTTTTAACATTTGCATGCCTTTTATTCTCAGCCTCAGGATGCATTCTGGTCTGCATTTCCGCTCGTAAAGTGTTCACGTGAATAAGAAAACTGACAATACAGTCTTGGATGACCAAAGATCCGATTTCTGAAAGTGCATTTTGAATACTTTCAGCTTCTCAATAAAAAATTTAAAAAGATATTATTTTTAATAAAATTGGCCCATATCTTTTTTCCCGCCACTGTAAATAAGTAAATATTATTAAAGAGTTCAAAGAAAAGGTCGTTGAATGAATTTTTGTAATTCTTCTTTTTTTTTGTAGAAGATATCACACACACACACACACACACACACACACACACACACACACATATATATATATATATATATATATATATATATATATATATATTTAACAAGTAAAAACTTGTCCTTAGCTGATTGATGTCACTTTCAGCATCCCGATTCTAGTGTTTCGGAGACGGAGACTACGGGAATTACTCCGTCCACTCGTCAGGGGTATCAGGAATTGACTGCTTATATTTCCCGATATTTCGTTTTTTATATAAACTTCTCATTGTTGCAAGATTTTTTACAGTGTATGTGTGCACGCGTGTGTCCATTCGTTCGTGTTCGACCATACGCCCGTCTGCGCCGAGTGTGTACGTCTACAATGTCGTGATTATTTGTCCTTTTCGTCGTTATTTTTTTTTCATTTCACACTCACTCCTTACTGATTTCTTTTCTCACTATTACTCTTTATCCCTTTTCTTTCAGTTGTTCATTTTTGACTTCCGGTTTTCCAGACATACTCTGTTGTTGTTAATTGTTATATATATATATATATATATATATATATATATGTTTTTATATATATATTTATATATATATATATATATATATATATATATATATATATATATATGTATGTACAGAGGGTACGATAGGAAAATTAATATCTTTTGTTTTTTATTTTGTCGACTGCACTGCTCATTTGGACACGGTCTGTAAGAAAAAGAGCTCCATGACGCAATTCACTCCACCAGAAATTTGGAAACGTCATGCTGTACTGCTTGGCATTTGCACCGGAAGCCCCAATACAAACATTTCAGAGTGTCAATCTGAGTACAGTGCAGAGGATTCGGAATGAGTTGGATGAATCTAATGGAGATTACGAAGATACTGCAGGGCTTCAGCCTCAACAAGTCCCTTGAGGAGGTAGTGCTGCCGGGGGTTAAAATGGTGAAAGAACTAGCAAGAGGACTCTGCACCATGCCACACAAACAAGATAACCCAGTCATGGCTATCAGACAATTTCTGCGACCACATCACCCCTTACAACATCTGTCCGCCTAATTCTCCAGACTGGAGCCCCATTGATCATTATGTGTGGAGCGTAGCTGAGCGAGAGACTAACGATTTATCAACTGAACTGAACGCAATGATAATGGCAGCATTCACCAACTTAAATGAGGAGACTGTCCAGAAGAGATTCGGGAGATTCTGAAGATGCCTGGAGGCCGTCGTTGAAGCGAATGGCGATTTTATTGAATAAATTTATTCTTTACTATTAAAAGATATTTTTATGTGATTTTGGTAAGTGTAACTTTAAAAATGAAATATTACTTTTATTTTCATTTTTTACGTAATTTCGACGACAATTTATCCATCGCACTATATATATATATATATATATATATATATATATATATATATATATATATATATATATATATGTGTGTGTGTGTGTGTGTTTTTAACTTATTTTGTCTAAACGTTATTTTTATGGATACTCATAATCAAGTAGATGCTCTTTTTTCAGGCTGGTAGATGTAGTTGGATAATAAATACAGTTTAATTAAAAAAAAAAACAGAACTCAAATATGAGTATCCATCAGAAAATTTTTTAACAATATAAATTTAAATAACATTATGTATCCATTTCCTATATATATATATATATATATATATATATATATGTTACGAAAAACTTGGTAATCCGTATGGGTAGTCCCAAGGAGGATGAAATCCCGAGAGCACAATGTAAATTCGGTGCTAATAATTTAACGAAAAATAGAGCACTTTAAGTCTCCATTGTAATAATTTATTTCACCAGAGACCTTTTAAAGGACGCTGGATCATCAGACATCACTTCCAAAATGTGTAACCAAAAATGAAATGAAAATTTACACTTTTGACGGGTAGTATTAAGTTTATGTAATTTAACAGAGTGGGTTGCGAGGAGTGGTGTGAGAGACATAGTCGAGTTTAGAGAGGGTTTATTTTAATATTCCTTTCTATCATACTGAGTATTGAGGAAGGAGGGACCAGACATGGAACTATTTAATCGGTCAACAACGGAAATGATATATATATATATATATATATATATATATATATATATATATTATGACTCTTGATTACTTGCGGAACATTGGGCCGCTTTTTTGGTGTTTCTGTAACAAGCCAGTTTTTAAGTGAGGAGGTTGTTAGCCTACTGCACAACCCCAACATAAAGGATCAGGTATTTCGTCTGGCCCCTACCCCACAGACCCGTTGGATTTGGTTGGGACATGCTGAAGGCCAAAGCCCCCATCCACATAGTTCTGAGGGTCGTTGAAGCCACGCAAGCATCTCTATCACGTCAAGTTGACACACCATTAGGATATATATATATATATATATATATATATATATATATATATATATATATATATATATATATATATGTGTGTCACCGGTACTGAAAATGTGCTCCCAAACTAGCTCATGTTCTCTCTAAACTGTCTCTTGCTTACCTGATTTTTGGGAATCCTCATCTCTTCTTCCAGGCTTCAAGAAGGGTGGACTGTCTGACCCTTCCAACTATCGACCTGTTAGCCGTCTACCACTTTTTGGTAAACTACTAGGACCCTAATCGACGCTGAAATGGTTAAGCTTCTCGCATCACAAGGCTTTTTTTAAACAAACAATATGGCTTTCGTTTCTTTAGGTAAACTGCTGATGTATCCGGTCATCCCATAAGTTCTGTCCGAATTTTGAATAAAGAAAACAAGTGACCAAATGTTACATTTAATTACAGATTCAATCAACAATGTATTTTCCCTGATTATCTATGACTTCCTTCCATCTATTAACAAGCATACTATTTCCATTACTGTAAAATTCTTTTGGCTTTGATTCGAAAAACTCACAAATGTCAGTTTTAACCTCTTCCTGTGTTACAAAAGCTGTTTCTTCCAAATGATTCTGTAAGCTATGAAACAAATGGTAGATGAAGAAGCAAGATCGGGAAAATAAGGTGGATGAGGAATTTTCTCCCAACCAAGTTCTTCGATCTTTTGTGACGTGATTCTTGCTGTGTGGAGTCGCGCATTGTCCTGATGAAATATCGCCTCTTTTCGATTCACTAGAGCAGGCCTATTTTTCCTCAAAGCTTAATTCAAACGCTCTAATTGCTGACAGTATATTTGAGCATTAATTGTTGCATTAGGTGGTAAGAATTCAAAGTGGATTATTCCTTGGCGATCCCACCAGATTGAAAGAAGAACCTTTTGCCCATGAAGTTCCCATCTCGGCTGTGGTTGGGGTCCTTCCCCTTTACCAAGCCACTGTCTACGACGCTTAACATTTCGATAAAAGATCCATTTTTCGTCGCCAGTCGCAAGTCTATCCAAAAAAGGTGAAACAAGTTGGAAAGAATGGAGAGAAGAGCAGATGTCAACTCGGGATTTGAGGTTGTTTTCAGACAATTCATGAGGCACCCATTTTCCAAGTTTAGGAACTTTTCCAAGTTGTTGAAGATGACGATGAACAGTTGTATGGTTTGAACTGAGAACCACTGTCAATTCCTCAACTGATAAAGCAGGATTTTCTTCAAGGGCTGCTTCAGGAAGCTTTTCATCAAACTGAACTGGACGTCCGGTTCGATCTTCATCTTCAAGGGTGAAATCTCCACCTCTGAATTTTGCAAATCATCTTCTGCAAGTTCTTTCATTCACATTTTCCTCTCTATAAACTGAGTGAATGTTTCTAGCCGCTTCGGCTGCTGAGTTTCCTTTTATGAACTCATAAAGCATTACGTGCCTCAAATGATTCTTGGGTACTTCCATGTTAGCAGGGATTTAATCAAACAAAATTTTATTTTATTGTTCTCTGAAATAAAATTTGATCAGTTTAGATGCATCTAAACATAAAAATAATGTTCAGCTCCATTAGACATTATAAGATACTCTTTAAATTTCATTCATTTTAAAAAAAGGTAAAATTCGGACAGAACTTATGGGATGACCTGATATTACCGATTTTTGAGGAAAGTGTCTATTAAGTTTTTGACAATAATGGTGATACTCGGGTTGTTCCTTTGGATATCTCGAAAAAGTTCTACAGGGTTCTACCGGCCTTTTTTTACAGGTTGAAAAGTTATGTTGTCTCCGCACGAATTTTTGAACTGGTTCAGTCTTTCTTATAATCGATAAATAAAAGTTGTCCTGAACAGCCATTCTTCTACATACTTTAGTACAAGTGTCTCTCAGCGGTCTGTTCTTGAACCTACTTTGTTCTTAATTTTTATCCTTGACCCTTCTGATAGCACTAGCTCTCAACTTAATCTTTATGCTAATGAAAAACCATTTACTCTTGTTTCGATAGTAAGTCTGATCAGATTGATATGGTCAACTTTTTGGCTGGTATAATAAAATGAGCAAAGGATGACTTGCTAATTTTAACGCCTCCAAAATCAAACTGCTCTATATTGATCATCTGAGAGACCTGTTTCTGTTTTCCATTAGCATGGCTGATGCTATCCTTCAGGAGAGTGATTCTGTTATGGTCCGGTTCCTTGTACCCCGGGTGATAGTCCAAGGTAGAACCAATAAAGAAGAACGCGAAAAGGTATGGAATAACACAGATATATTACCAGCAGGAATATATACAGAGAAGTAGAAGTGTTAGTATGAATAATCAGGTTTAGTAGAGAGAACAATGTAGTCTCGACCAGACAATTACTGCAAGACAATGGAATAATGATTATTCCAATGTCTTGCAGTAATTGTCTGAACGCGACTCTGTTTCGGACTGCCTCTGACTCGACTCTTGACGAGTTGAACTACTGACGATATTCAGTCACCCCCTCCCCGAGGGTGTCATGTGGCACAAGGCCTTGTTAACGTGGGCATTCCGAGCCCGTGGGCTCGGCCAAAATTATGCCCATTGAACCCGTATAAACGGGTTCAGGTCGGTTTACCCTCCCCCACGAGGGTGTCATGTGGCACAAGGCCTTTTTAACGTGGACAATTCCCAAGCCATTAGGCTCGGCCAAAAAATAGCCTATTTGAACCCGTATGAACGGTTTTACCTCCCCGAAGGAGACTCCGCCCTTCGGCGTAGCCTCCTTCGGGTTCCTCCCGCCCATAGGAAGAGAGTTCAAACCGATCTGTCGGTTCAGAGTTGAACGACTGACGATATTCAGTTACCCCCCCCCCCACGAGGGTGTCATGTGGCACAAGGCCTTTTTAACGTGGGCATTCCCGAGCCATTAGGCTCGGCAAAAATAAGCCCATTTGAACCCGTATAAACGGGTTCAGGGGCAGTTTTACCTCCCCGAAGGAGACTCCGCCCTTCGGCGCAGCCTCCTCCGGGTTCCTCTCGCCCGTAGGAAGAGAGTTCAACCGAACACTCGCTCAAAAAGTGAGCGACCGACTCCTTGCCTACTCCTGAGGTGCAGTATTTATTAAATATGGAATAATCTATTATTATTATTATGGGTAAGATCCCATAACAGATTCATTGTGTCTCCTTGGGATAACATTCTCGGCTGTCATGAATCCATTGTTAGGTATGCTGCTAAGAAGATTGATTTATTGTGTCGTGCAAGGCAATTTCTTTATCCAGAATCTATGTTACATATCTATAAGTCTACCATTCGTCCTGGCTTCGAATATTGCTGCCACATATGGTCAGGTGATCCTGCTATAGAGTTAGAGAATCTCGATAAAATCCAAAGACATATCAGCACTATTATTGGTCCTGACCTGGCGTCTCGGTTTCAGTCACTTTCCCCTCGCCGTAAAGTTGCTTCCCTGTGCCGTTCCTATAAATACTTTTACTGTAATTGTTCGGTGGTCCCTTCGCTGAGAAACCTAAACCTATGAATTTAAGCGCAGTACTAAATTTCCAACAAGGGATCATCTGTTTACCGCAAGCAAGGCAGTACAGCCACTAACAAGCAAGGTGTTGCAGGGATCGTCTTGTCGTGTCATCTTCTTCGCGCCCGGAAAAACCGAGCACGCGGGAGGGCACTGCTAGTGCGGTAGGTCGGCGTCTTGCCTGCTGCCCGTCACCTCGGATCCGCGACGTGTATCGGGAACCGACCCGTCTTGAAACATGGACCACGGAGCGGTTACAGGGTGTGGAGGAATTGGGAACAGAAACATTAGTAATGAGTAGAAAGAGAAAAAAGCAGCCAGGAAGACAGTAGATATCGATTGACATTGCATTTAAACTTTTGAAGATTAAAGTTGGATGGAAAGAATGGCGCCGAAAGAGAGTTCTACAAGCAAGAAATGCGAAGAGAGAAATGCCAGCACAGCAGTTACGGCTACATCCATCGTAAATTGATGAGATCTCGCCGACAGTCTAGTATTACGTTTGAATTCATACAGTCTAGATACAGTAGCAAAGGGCTCACTCGAACAGTTTAGCAATGTCCTTCCTATTTTTGTTTTGACTTAATAGAAAAGCACTTCCCTGCAATAAACCGATTAGCAAAAATATTCAACAGAAATAACATAAAAATAAGTTACAGCTGCATTGAAAATATATCGCAAATAATAATATGCCACAACAAAAATGTAACAACCTGCAATAACACAATCAAAGACCCTAAGTGCGACTTCAGAAATAAAACAAGATGTCCACTCCAAGGAAACTGTAAACAAACGAATATAACATATAAAGCCAAGGTAAGTGCAGACAACAACACAATGTACTATATCGGTGCCACTGAGGGACCATTCAAGAAAAGAAAAGAGAACCACAACTTCTCATTCTCTGATAGAAAATACGCAAACAGCACTAAACTATTCACATATAGCAACTAAAAGAGAGAAATATTACACCAAGAATAAGCTGGAAATTATTAGAAAAAGCACCTACAACATACCAAAGAAAAGTTTCCTTTACCTACACGAAAAGGTAGCAATTATTTTCCACATCCAACAAAAGAAATTACTAAACATAAGAACAGAAAAATTTTTTAAATGCAGACGTGAAAACAAATACTTATTTTTCACAACATATACAAAAGCGATTAAAAAAAATACCAACCAACATGCTACATAAACTACCATTGACCCTAAGAACACTAAAAGAGAAACCACTGACACCATAACACCATCATTGTTTTCTTTATTCAAGCTACCATCATGATAATTATTATTATCATAATTTCACCACTACAATCTACTATTTTTACCATAACTATTTGCTGCTACAACTGTTATTATCATCACCCATTCCTCCCACCATTGCTACCGTACCAATAACACCCCCACAAACTGTTACCACTTACAGTTCGCCACCGTCATTGCCCCCAATTTTGTAAATATTGTAATCATTATTTCAGTCTTACTATTAATTTATTTATTATTGTAATTATCATATCTTTCTGGCCATTTATTCCCACGTATCTCAACATTTCATCCATTATTTCATTACCACTATTGCACCACACAATTACCATTTAAGAATTAGTCGCATTATACTCCCTGCCCCCAGCAAAATTAATACCACCGCATAAATAACAATAAGTATTATAAATTAAAATTTCTACTATTTATATAAGCGCAATTGTCAAAAAACAAGCAAATAAAAAAGCATTTAAACAATAAGAAAAACCCATTAAAAAATACAAAATAACAACAAATTTATCATAGTCTTACACAGACCCCATATTAAGTAACGCAAAACAACCCAGACGAACAGAAGGTATGTGAACACTTGTGCATACCTATATGTGTACGAGAAAAAAAAAAATTCCGTGAGCAAAATAGACGAACGATCTATAAGTTGACACCGCCACTTTTGAAGAAAATTCGCTATGCAATTTCAACAATGAATACGGCGGCGAATTGCGTACGTATGCACGCAACAACGGGTGGATGCGCATATACGGCCAGCCCCATATTGTTCATATATGTTTATGTTTGTGTGAGCTGCAATGCGTGGACGTGCATGTGTGTGTGTGTGTGTCTGCGTACGTATGAGTGGCGTTACGACGACAATTTTTCCTCCCATAAAACACCGATCTACGCAACCGTAAATAAATCCAAAATTTCAAAATGAATCAGGTTGTCTGACGATCGCAGAGAACGTGAAACCAAGGGTCACAAACTCACATTAATGATAGCTCTATCGCTGATACTGAGCGCTTTCCAATAAGTACCGCGCATATATAATATATAAATAATATATATATAAATTGCATCTATATATATATATATATATATATATATATATATATATATATATATATATATATATATATATATATATATATATATATATATATATATATATATATATATATTATATATATATATATATATATATATATATATATATATATATATAGATAGATAGATAGATAGATAGAGAGAGAGAGAGAGATCGATAGATAAATAGATAGAGCTAACATATTCAGTTGCGTTGATGCAAGTTTGTGACCTTGGGTTTCACGTTCTCTGCGATCATCAGGCAAACTGATTAATTTTGAAATTTTGGATTTCTATCTATCTATCTATCTATCTATCTATATATATATATATATATATATATATATATATAAAACAATGGGTAAATTCAAAATACTGAGCGCTTTCCAATAAGTATCATGTATAATATATAAATAATATATAAATGCAATATATATATATATATATATATATATATATATATATATATATATATATATATATATATATATATATATATATTACATATACAATTTATACATATATATATATATATATATATATATATATATATATATATATACACACACATATACAATTTATACATACATACATACATATATACATATATATATATATATATATATATATATATATATAGATAGATAGATAGATAGATAGATAGATAGATCGATCGATAGATAAATAGATAGAGCTAACATATTGCGTTGATGCAAGTTTGTGACCCTGGTTTTCACGTTCTCTGCGATCATCAGGCAAACTGATTAATTTTGAAATTTTGGATTTCTATCTATCTATCTATATATAAAACAATGGGTAAATTCAAAACTCTACATTGCTCGAGCTTGGCAGATGATCTGACATCCGACCTTTCTTTAAAGGCTTAGTGGGGGGAAAACTGACTGGTCACATTCAATGCTTGACTAGTGACATTCTATTGTTACCGAGCTGTCTCTGAATGAATGCTTTCATATGGAGAACGCGTGCATTTAGTGCTTTCTGGGATATAAAATCAACGGCGATTTCAAGTGGAACTTATACATACAATCCATCACTAAAGATATTGAAAAAAAAATGGTTGATTCGCTGTACCGTTCCAGGAAGTACCCAACTCCTCCTGCTTATCTTCTACCACGACAAAAGCCAAGTTAGGTCTTCCCTTTCCAGTTTCGGTAGAGTTTAAAAGGGCTTCTACATCCTTGTCGTTGACAAAACAACTTCTTTCCCACAGACGAAACATCGTAAGCCTCTCGCTGTTGCACTGCTATTTCCATGGAAAATGCTCAGGCGAACTAAATTCCTTAGTTCCACCAGTTCTTCATGTCTAAGACCCGCTATGCCAATATACATTGTCCTCATTTTCGTGGCCATATTTATTACAACGTTTCGGCCTTTCAGTATCTGTCATATTTATTTACATTATTCGGACGTCCTCATTATCGTCGCCATATTTTTCAACGTTTCGGCATTTCAGTGTCTGTCTATATTTCTGAGATGAGGTATTATGTACATTATTTACATTATTCGGACTATTGTCCTCATCTTCGTCGCCATATTTATTACAACGTTTCGGCCTTTCAGTATCTGTCTATATTTCTGAGATGAGGTATTATGTACATTATTTACATTATTCGGACTATTGTCCTCATCTTCGTCGCCATATTTATTACAACGTTTCGCCCTTATATCTGTCTATATTTCTGACTATTTGTATATTATTTCCTCATCTTCATCTTCGTCGCCATATTTATTACAACGTTTCGGCCTTTCAGTATCTGTCTATATTTCTGAGATGAGGTATTATGTATATTATTTATTTTCGGACTATTGTTCATCTTCGTGGCCATATTTATTACAATTCGGATCTGTCTATTTGTACATTATTTACATTATTCGGACTCATCTTCGTCGCCATATTTATTACAACGTTTCGGCCTTTCAGTATCTGTCTATATTTCTGAGTATTATGTATATTATTTACATTTTCGGACTATTGTCTTCATCTTCGTGGCCATATTTTTACAATTACAGTATCTGCCTTCTATATTTCTATAGATGAGATGAGGTATTATGTATATTATTTACATTATTCGGACTATTGTCCTCATCTTCGTCGCCATATTTATTACAACGTTTCGGCCTTTCAGTATCTGTCTATATTTCTGAGATGAGGTATTATGTACACTATTTACATTATTCGGACTATTGTCCTCATCTTCGTCGCCATATTTATTACAACGTTTCGGCCTTTCTTTCTGTCTATATTTCTATATTACATTATTTACATTATTCGGACTATTGTCCTCATCTTCGAGCCATATTTATTACAACGTTTCGGCCTTTCAGTATCTGTCTATATTTCTGAGATGAGGTATTATGTACATTATTTACATTATTCGGACTATTGTCCACATCTTCGTCGCCATATTTTTACAACGTTTCGGCCTTTCAGTATTGTCTATATTTCTGAGATGAGGTATATGTACATTATTTACATTATTCGGACTATTGTCCTCATCTTCGTCGCCATATTTATTACAACGTTTCGGCCTTTCAGTATCTGTCTATATTTCTGAGATGAGGTATTATGTATATTATTTACATTATTCGGACTATTGTCCTCATCTTCGTCGCCATATTTATTACAACGTTTCGGCCTTTCAGTATCTGTCTATATTTCTGAGATGAGGTATTATGTATATTATTTACATTATTCGGACTATTGTCCTCATCTTCGTCGCCATATTTATTACAACGTTTCGGCCTTTCAGTATCTGTCTATATTTCTGAGATGGTATTATGTATATTATTTACATTTTCGGACTATTGTCCTCATCTTCGTCGCCATATTTATTACACCTTTCGGCTTTTTGTATACGTCTATTTCAGGTGGTTGGATTTTAATTCCAACCACCTCGAAAAATCGCTTTGTACGACGGGCGAAACGTTGTGATAAATTTGGCGACAAAGATGAGGACTATAGTCCGAATAATGTAAATAATGTACCGTGTCTCTTAATCTGTAATCCTCTACTTCGAGTGGCAATCGAGCCTTGTTCAGGGTGATCATCATTTAAAAAAAATGTTCCAATTGACATTTACTGGACGTTTACGCCGACGAAATAGTTGATGTGTGCACAGTTAGATGATAGGGAACGCGCTTCGACATTGATGCCGATGATGCTCGAGTGTCAAGACTCGTTTACGTGCGTCGCAGGTAGGGTTTTATTAATCTCTGGCGAAAATGCTTCCCCGATCATTATAATCGTAACTTATTCACGTCGAAGGATAACCGTTATCTACCCTACATATCCGCATAAACCGTGTCTCTTACTCTATAATCCTCTACCCAGAGTGGCTCTCGGGACTTGTTCAGGGTGAACATCATTTTTTAAAAAATCTTGGATTTTAGTAATCTCTGGCGAAAATGCATGGCCGGTGGTGGCGGTTAAAATTTTGTGTTTTGTAGCTGAAAATTTGCTTTACCCAACCATGTTATTGTGTTCTCTGGATCTGTTGCCGAAAGGATTGTTTCTGGAGCTTTCCCACACACGACCGTATGTCTCATTGTCTATATATTAGCTTTTTTCTTCTTCTTGAGTATGTCCGTTTTGATTATTTCTCTATCAATTTTAGACTATCCATTTATCTACTGTGAGCGTTCGTATCTGATAAAAGCTCTCGTTTCACTGTAATATTTATAGAGCCATTCATATGGAAGAAACTGATTAAGCCGAATGTAAAATACAATCAGTTCATCGCAGATCGAAGAAAAATGTGTCCCGTCACGTGATTCGTATAAAACCGACATTTCCTTTTTAATTTCCCATCGAACTTTCAGTAAAGTCCAACAACCGGGATTGTACCGACTGAAAACACAATGATATCCTTTACAAAGAAACGTAATAGCATTGGCGGTAATAATACTTGTACATATATAGAATCGGAGACGCCGTAGTCATATTAGAAGTTAAGAAATATTGAGCCTGTTTAATACTTGGATGGGGAATACCAATTGCTGTAAGTTACTTGATAAACCTACCAAACCTGCGACTGATACAATCTCGCTACTAATGCTATATGTAGAGGTACCTCTGGACAGATAAGTCCAAAAACCTACTTGGAACTGGATGGGTAGAGAAACGACTGATTTTCTGTTGATATTTGCAAATCACAATTTAGTTTTGAAACTAGGGTATAGTAGGATATAGGAAGATTGTCTAGCCCCAATTAAAAAATCATAAACATTATTTTATCTCGAATTAAGTGCTAAATATTGGTACCACGAGGCAAACCCATATATTTATATTTACTAAGTTTAAGGAAGTTTGCAATGTGCTATTGTTCAATATATTTTAACATCCATTCTCCTGATCTGGAAGCTTCGGATCAACTTTTTGTTCTTCGGGCAAAAAAGAGCCGAAATATAATATCACAGTTTATATAAAACGTAAAATAAAAGCAATATTGGCGTCTGAATATGAATTCGTTTTTTTTAAAGAAGCGGACATAAAATAGATAATAAAAAGACATTACAATTTTAATACAATTCTATAACTGTAAGCCCGGCAACGTTAGTTACGATCTTATTTCCTGCAGTGTTCGTATTAACCATTGTTGTCGTCTGACATCACACATTACGATAAGTTAGTCGAGTGAAACCAGAAATAAATTTATGGGATAAATCTACATAATCTTTTTTGGCAGACCTCAGAGTTAAACACCGAACAGAATATGAAGATATAAATACCAAGACATTGCTTGATGATTATTAAAGTTCGTTTAGGCTGGAGGTGACCACAGCTCTGCACAACTACCGAGTTTTTGTTACTATTATATCATATATTCACACAAGTATGTTGCTTGTTTTCTTCTTACTTCTGTCGTCTTCAGTATGTGCTATGAATGTCTGATTCTTGTTTTGTCTTTCAGTAAGTTCATCAGTAAGTATATATAAGTAGAATTTTCCTGTAGATTATTATAAAAAAATACATATCAGTCGATGAGAACAAGAAAAACAAATTAATTATCTACAATAATAAAATTAAATTTCTAATTCCAGTACGAACACGTTCTATACATCGGGGTTGAATAAGACTAACTCCCCAACATGAGGTAATTTTGGATTTCGTTGTCTAATGATATATATAAATCAAAATTTTAATAAATTTTATAAATTTTAATAAAATAATTTTAATAAAATATAATAAATGTATTTATTTAATATTAAATAATTTAAATAATTAATAATTTAATTTAATTAGTTAATTTAATAATCTAATTTAGTAATTTAATTTATTTTTCATAAATTTTTATATATATATATATATATATATATATATATATATATATATGTGTGTGTGTGCGTGTGTGTGTGTGTAATATAAAGGGTTAAAACACTAATATACCATGGTTATTTGTAGGTCTGATAAATTGGATCGTGATTACGATTACGTTTTAGCCTTTTTTATTATATTCTTGCTCTGTCCTGGACATTCAGCTCTACTTGGACTCGATCCTCTTGGAAATTCATATATATATATATATATATATATATATATATATATATATATATGTGTGTGTGTGTGTGTGTGTGTGTGTGTGTGTGTGTGTGTGTGTGTGTCTGTGTGTCTGTGTGAAAAATATATAAATATATACCACTAATATATATATATATATATATATAAATATATATATATATTATTTATATATATTTTTTTTGTGTGTGTGTGTTTTGTAGAAAAATAAAAACAGTCAGGTAAATAATGGAGTTCTTTAGTATTTTTTTTTTACAAAAAAGTGTGGAGCTTAAATTATAATTATATATATATATATATATATATATATATATGTGTGTGTGTGTGTGTGTGTGTGTGTGTGTGTGTGTGTGTGTGTGTGTGTGTGTGTGTGTTTTTCTCGAAAGCACTAATCATAATTTTCTAAAATAGACTCATCAGATCAACGATTAAGAATGGCTTCAAGTGAATAAACTTTCTAGGTCTCTGATATACAGCTTGTATGCATATACATGTTTGTCTGGACATAATTACTAGAGACGGTAATATGTGTGTTTATGTTGTAGTTTTGTTGAAGTTATATTTTTGAATATAGTTTGATTTCTTTAAGAAATTATCGGATATTATATGGATTAAGAGTACTTTCATGTTACTTTTTCGTTTTATTTTGTTTTGCTGAAATCTAAATATTTGAACACAATTTTATGGCTTCAACTAAATATAATCGCATGCCTTCGACGAGACATAGAATGTATTGTTGGTCATTTTGCTATAAAAATATTCTTATTCTTTCATAGTGTTTTGTTTTTGCTTGTGTGTTCACTATTTGCCCATAGCTGGGACCCTAACAGTTGCTACCACTCCGGGTCAGGGTGGACGTAGAAACAACAGTAATTAAGAGGCGGTTCCACGCTTCTCAAAATTTTCACTTACTGCCGGGTGTAGTTTATCGTCTTACCTAAGACTACCTAGCAAGGTGATCATGCTAATAAGACTCAAGTGGCTACTGGGTCTGAAAGAGAACGAGAAAACATTAGAATGAACCGGAAACACAATCCTGAAAAAAGAAAGACGGGTAAAATCTTTACTCCTGTTCAAATGACCAGGGAGGAGTGAGAACGGATCGATAGGCGAATCTATCTACTCCTATTAATGAAACAGCTAATATTACCATTGTCCGTGTTATTCTCAACATCCTCCGGTAGAACCAGATTTCTGACGCTTCAAGTTTATACTTCATCTGAGAAGATGTTGTTCTGTGTAAATACAGAACAATCTCATTGTATTTCGATATTAAATAACAGTTCAGTGTTTGTTTCTTTATAACAAGATTTTTCTATCTCTTAATAATTTGCTTAGTTTAGAATGAAGGAGATTAGATATTAAATAGCAATTGAGTACGGCTGTTTTTTTTTCTTGGGAGAAAGATTGGCTTGTATCAGTATTTTCTTATCTCTTAATAGTTTACTAAGTTTCTCGGAGATTAGAGTTAAAATGCAAAACTAATATTTCCAGAGACGAAAAGAGATTTTTTTTTATTGAAATTGGGCGCGAATGACAAAGCGATATTTGAATATTTTCAGAAACTTATTGCTATTTAATCCCTATTACGAGAAAACATTTCACTAAGACGGAAATGTATAGAAAGTGCTTTAACTGCTAGAACATCCACAGTAAATTTGCATCCAGGTTCTTACAACGCTTCTCTCTTCTTGGCTGATCTTTTATTATCATAATATGGGATATTTAATAACAAAAGTGATGGAAACACAAACAAAAAGAAAAAGAATACAAATAAAATAGGCTGGATTATATACCCAAAACACATATAAACAAAAAATATTAATTTTAATTTTAAAATTCCTGGCGTCCGTCGTTCGTTCGTGTGTATGCGTTTTCGCAACTACATAACAAACTTAGTCCGATGAAGTCAGTAAGGGCGGAATGCTTCATACAAAAACATTTCCACTTTTTCAGATATCTTTTCCCAAAATTGTTCTTAAAATATATATATATATATATATATATATATATATATATATATCGGCTGCAATGAGCAAATTGGCGCCATTTTATATTTTTAATTTCGCGCATGATCATTGTTTGTTTTTGATTTTGTCGACTGCTCATTTTAGTAGGGTCAGTTGGGCACCATCTGTGCGAAAAAAAGTGCACCATGACGCAATTCACTCTGCCAGAAATTTGGAAACGGTATGCTACACTGCGTGGAAACTCCAATACCAACATTCCAGTGTATTCAGGTGCCAATCTTAGGAGAGTGCAGAAGATTTGGAAACAGTTGCATGCGTCAAATGGTCATTCCAAAAGTATGGCAGCTCGGAAAACACACTCGGCACGTTCTGATAACAAAAATTTGATAAGGGACTCAGACTCAACACGCTACATCATCCACAGGAAATTCTTCCAACGCTTCTCTATTCTTGGCTGATTTTCTATTATCACAATGTGGGATATTTAATAACAAAAGTGATGGCGAAAAAAAAAAAAAAAAAAAAAGAATCGAAATGAAATCGGATAGACCCAAACACATAATTAAAAAAAACAAAAACAAAATCATCTTTAAATTTAAGATTCCCAGGGTCTCTCGTTCGGGCGCATGTGTAGTTGCATCAACATAAACATAAACTTAGTCTGATGAAGTCCTAAATGTCGAAACGCGTTACACGAAAAGTTTTTCTACTTTGTCATACATCCTTTCTCTAAAATTATCCGCTCTGAGTATGACTATAAACTACATTCGTTCGTAGGGCCTATGATCGTGAGGTTTTGAGGAGCATGGAACCACCTTTTAATTGCTGTTGTTCCCAGGTCCACTCTGACCCGGGGTGGTAGCACCTGTTTGGGTCCCAGCTATGGGCAAATAGTGAACTGTATAAACTAGTGTCAGAACACTATGAAAGTATAAAAATAGTTTTTTTTTATAGTAAAAATACCAGCAATACACTTTTGAAAAAAAAAGAAAACATTACCAGCAATTATTGAAAAAATACCAGCAATCCATTTGAATCTCGACAAAAAATACTCTTTACCAAAATGCTTCAATGGAACTTCATCTACAAACTGATTTCTTACATATACAATATATATTGTATTCATACGAACCTATCCTAAAAATTTTGTTGGCATTAAATAAACCATTGAGACTGATATGCCGTAAAACAAAATAAACCAAACCAAACCAAACCAAAAATTGATTTTGATATCCCTATTAATAACCACAGATAATCTGTGGACGAGAAAGACATTCTCTTTATACAATCTTTTTCTGAGTAAACAAAACGCTGAAAAATTTACAGTGTACTGTTTCTCGATATCAGCCTTGTGCCAAACTTCAGCGAACCAGGGCGAGTAATTGATGCTTCTGATATAGCAGTACTGTCCCCCAAGAGCGAACTACCGACCCAGCAACAACGAAGTAGAAATAAGACCGCTTTACTCGTCCTTCAACATTTAATGAAATGACATAGATCAGATATTTCCCCGCGAATAAATCTTTAATCTGAACAATATTATTAACACGAAAAGCGATTCGGTCCCTTACGTTCTGGATAAATTTCATCCCGCATCTTCCCCGTTGCTGGGGAATTGGAAAAAGGGAAGATGCTATATAATGCGTTGATTTGTGAGGGTCAAGATGAGATCGAACCTGACACCTTGGTAATTACATTACCAACGATCAGCGTTGACAATCAGAATCCAATTTTATTCCCTCCGACAAAGAGTGACAAGTCGACATGTCATGGCTGTCCATAAAAGTCAGCTCGCTTCTTCTCGAAATTCATTTTACGCTTACAAATATTTAAATCTTCAATCCAGTACTTATTTGAGATTGGCAAATGCATAAGAACCGCTAACCGTTCACTTACAGGCATTCGCGCCGTGTGGAACCGTAAAAGAGTCGATAATTTTGTTTACATTTAGTTCTACACAGGTAAATATGAGATCTTCTTTTATCGACCTTGTTCCTTCCGGAAGTAGGCAACGATAGCTCCCCACAACTTCTTATCTTTCGTATATAAAGAATTCAGTGAAAAATACCTACTGCGCCGTTTAATATTTGAGCTTAACAAATTTAATAAAGTGTTTCAATAATAATCATGGGTTTCAATAATATTCATGTTATTTTTTTGTGATGTGAACGAACACTCGTTGCCACTTTCGTAATGCTCGTTGTAGTAGAGACTTTGTAATCGCAGATACAACTATAGTAACGCCGTGGAACAATACTGGTGTCTGACGCCTTCAAATAACACTCGCGCTAATATTACTTGCTCGATAATACTCGCTCGAATAGTAACCACCGAATAGTTATCCGTATAGTAATCCGTATAACATCACGTGATCTACTTATTCAAAATGGGATCGCCTGTCTGGTGATCTGTGTTCAAACTTCAGTTTCGGCAGCGAAACTGGAGTCCTATATAACATTATTTAAAGAAGTAAGAGGGTACAAATAAAAAAGATTAAAAATGGATGAGGTTTCACATTTCTCTCTAGCAGACTATAAACACATGACAGCGTTATTTCCTATTTTATCTTTATTTTCCTTTCTTTACTTTATTAATATGATCATTTACTAAGAGCAACTGTTAGAGGGTCCCAGCTATGGGTAAATAGTGAAACCCGAACGAAAAAAACAAAAAAACAAAAAAAAAAAAACCACCATGAAAGTATAAAAAATACACCTTTATAGTAAAATGACCAACAATAAAGCAGAATGGCCAACATTAGAATTTAAAAGTTGGAATATCAACAATACATTTTATAACAAACTGACCAACAATACATTTTATCTGTAGTTGAAAGCATAGAATTGCATTCAAAATATTTAGATTTCGCCATTAAATAACCCATAGCGGTAGATATATCACTAAACAAAATCAGCCAATCAACATGAAAGAATTCTTTCATGTCATTAATCCATATAATATCCTAAAATTTCTTAAAGAAATCAAACTGTATTCCAAAATATAACTTCAACAAAACTACAACATAAAACAGAGATATCACCGCCCAGAGTAATTATGTCCACACAAACATGTATATACACAAAAGCTGAGTATCATCTACCATCTACTCAATTGTGAAATAAGAATAACAGATATCATATTTTTATTACTTCGAGGACCCCAAGAACATTAAATACATTATTCAGATTGTTTCCCTTATCTTCGCTGCCATATTCACGACATTTCGACGGTTGTACGCTCAGGCCTTCTCCAGAATCTGTCTATATTTCTGAGATGAGGAATTGTAATTATTTATATTATTTACATTGCGAGGAGTGTTGTCCTTATCTTTGTTGTCATATTCAAGTTTCGGGTGATTGGAATTTTGAACCGACCCATTTATTTCGTCCACTAGGGTAGATTGTTCTTGTTCCACTTGCCATGCCTCTTCCAGATATATCAGTTTCAGTTATTTCCCTTTAGTAACTCAACTCTCCAAGATTTTGTTCACTTCTGCTGTGACCAGGGATTGAACTCACAACTCTTTTGGGTCAAGTCAATGGATTACTTCAATCAACACTTTCATCCACAACGGCCGAAACGTTGTGAATGTGGCAATAAAGATGAGGATAACAGTCCGAATAATGTAAATAATACTCGTAATCATAATAGCTCATGTCAGAGATCCAATCACCTGAAGAAGGCCGGAGCGTACAATGGCCGAAACGTTGTGAATATGGCAATAAAGATGAGGATAACAGTCCGAATAATGTAAATAATACTAGTAATTATAATAGCTCATGTCAGAGATCCAATCACCTGAAGAAGGCCGGAGCGTACAATGGCCGAAACGTTGTGAATATGGCAATAAAGATGAGGACAACAGTTCGAATTATGTAAATAGCGTAAATAGTTACAATCAGAAATTTTGCCATTATTTTTCCTTCTATTTATATGTGTTATCCCTTCTAGTTGTTGATATTTTTTAAAATATATTGTTTCTGGTTTTTGGTACAGTTCCTTGTTTGTAAGTCTGCATCGCCAGTCCAAGTTCAAAGAAGGAAGTTCATCTCTAAAACCGACAGACTTTATTTGGTCGAAACCATTTTTAACCATTGATCTGAGAAAACGGTTGCATACAGCCGGTAATTCAGATTTATTTTATTGCTCTTCCCAGTACTAATAAGTTTTTCCTTTCTACGTTTCACTTACTATGGAATACCAACAGCATGATTATTTCATTATTTTCTATTCCTTTTGCATGCGCAATCCAATTTAGTTGTAACTACAGTTGAAAGTCCTGAAGTAATGTCTCTGTTATTTGGTTCAGTTCTTTGTTAGTGATTCTGTAGCAACAGTCCACAAGGTTCGAAGAAAATGATCTTTGCCAAGACACTCAGGCTTCATTATTTTCTCTTTTAGTTACGTCTGTGTTATGGTAATTTACCCACATACTCATAGACTCTCCCAACTATAAATAGGAGCAGGTACTGCCTTTTGTAGAGGGAAGTTTCCAGCAGTCAGCTCTGACAGTCGGACCGAAGATTCTTGCTGTAACACTCTCGTTTGTATGTGTTTGTATGACTGTTTCTGTTATATTTGTTTAAATCTATTCCTGTCTTGTGTCTTTATTTCTAGACTTAACAAGACGACAACAATGTGGTATCTATTTCAGCTGTTGCTGCTGTAGAATGTCCTCAAGTGATGTCTTTTCCATTATTTGGTACAGTTTTTTGTGATTCTGTGGCTGAGAATACAAATGGAAACTTATACTTAATATACATCAGAAAGAGGGAGTTGAAATTTCTAGGGCACATAATAAGAACAGAGGGCTTGGAAAATTTGATACTCACAGGACAAAACTGAAGTCAAGACGGAAGGAAGAAAACAACGCATAACCTACCTAGCCAGCTTGAATAAATGGATGGCGGAACAGGGTTCAGAAGAGATAACAGGGGAAAAGTATAAATCCTCTTCTTCTCCCCCCAGCTATGGGTAAATAGCAGGATAAACTGGCTTCTACAGCTTTGGATTGCAACTGGTCTACCGCAGAAAGTTTACTACTGCAGGGAAAAATCTGCCTCGTTCGTCATCTATCGAAAGATATATGATCGCCTAAGCGTGTATAACATATGGGACATAACTGACACACACACACACACACACACACACACACACACACACACATATATACATATATACATAAATATATATATATATATATATATATATGTATTATATAATAGAAATCTTATGAGTATAAGAAACTATACTCGCTTGGAAAACCTTCAGTGTGTTGATTTGCAAATAAACAAGCCAACACCAAAGGGAAAAAAAGGTATATAAAAAAGAAAGAACCAAGAACATGTACGTTAACCGAAAATAATCGTCCAGCATATGAGTTCAAGGCCCAAAGAAAAAAAAAACCCGATGCGAGTACCCTAAATAACTAAATAAAGTGCTCTATACAATGAGTAGAGCAGACCTAGTTAAAACTAAAGAGCCACACAAACCTACCAAGGTTTCACCTAAGCGGATCGTCAGGGAAGCCTTCATTGTTTTAAAACAAAGCCTTCCTGATGATCTGCTTGAATTGAAAACCTTGTAGGTTTGTCTCAACTCTCTAGGTTTAACTATCTATCTATCTATCTATTATATATATATATATATATATATATATATATATATATATATATATATATATATATGCGTGTATATGTCTGTGAAAAATTAACTGTGGCCTGTTTCCTGGGATTCCTTTCAGTCTCTCCCTATTTCATTGATTAGTTAAGAGTATTGGTTGATCCTGATACTTTCTCGTTGTAAATCCTTGCCTGGGCAATTTCTTGCTTCGTCTCGTTTGCTAGGTATCCTGAATAAAAAGGGACATACCGTTTCCATTCTCTTCGTGTTGCGGTAAATAAATACCTACTGCTACAGATTAAAATCCGATATGATCACACTTGCGAATAGCTCCGAAACTTATAGAACGGCCGAAGAGAATCAATGTTAGGCTTTCTTTCATCAAGAGCACGTAACTCCTACTCAAACCTTTTATCGATGCCCAACACTTTACCTGCACTTATTCTTTTAAAGGAGATACGATCGTTCACGCTTGAAAAGGATCGTATATATGTGCGCAATAACACAGTTTAATGAAAAAAACCCATATGCCCGAAATGCGTCCACGAAAAAGCAGAGGTAAGTGTTCTGTGTGGCCGATATGCATTAAAGTTTTCCTCTCTTCACTGGAGAAAATTTTCATTCTTGCTTTAATTTATTCCTTTCCTCTTGGTGTATGTTGTTTTTATTGCACCAATCAGTTTTCTTTCTTTCTTTCTTTCTTTCTTTCTTTCTTTCTTTCTTTCTTTCTTTCTGCTGCCTTTTCCCCCTCTCTCTCTGTAGCTTGTCATTTACTTCTCTTTTTTTATCGTTTACTTTGCAATGGTCGTTTCCTTTTTACTTTCTTTGTGTTTTATTTCTCCTTTCTCTTTTTCTATCTTTTTTTTTCATAATCTTTCATTGTTTTTAAATCATTGATTTCTTGTTTACCTTCCTCCCTTCCTTCACTCACATTCTTTATTCTTCTCTTTCTCGACTTTCATTCATTCATTCATTCATTCATTCATTCTTCCTTTCTTCCTTCTTTTCTCTTTAACTTTTCCTTCCTTCCTTCCTTCCTTTATTCTAACCTTCCTTTTTTATCCTTCTTTCCAACTTCCCTTCCTTCCTTCATCTTTCCTTCCTTCCTTCGTTTTATTCATTCGTTCGTTTTCCTTCCTTTCTTTCTTTTTTCTCTTTAACATCCTCCCTCCTTTTACCCTTCGTTCCTTTTTATCCCCCCTCCACCTTTTCCTTTCCTTCCTTCTTTCATTTATTTATTCATTCATGCATTCATTCATTCTTTCATTCATTCCATTTTTCTCATATTCTGCCTTTTTTTATCCCTCCAACACCTTCCTTCCTTCCTTCCTTCCTTCCTTTTTAAATGTTTCTTCCTTCCTTTTTCTTTTCTTTCTGCCTATTACGATTTTTAGATATTCTTTCATTTATTTATTCATTCTGCAATTCATTTTTTTTCTTCTTTTTCTCATATTCGCTGTTTTTAAATGTTTCTTTCTCTTTCTGCCTATTACGATTTAGATATTCTTTCTTTATTTCTCTGAAATTTTCTTCTTTTTTCATGGTTTTCTTCGTCGATTCTCTGCATTTTCTTTTTCTTTCCACTTTTGTTTCCCATTTAACCTTACTAAACGTTCTATGGCAAATCGAAAAAGTTTTTTTTCATCCTTCCTTCCTTCCTTCCTTCCTTCCTTCCTTCCTTCCTTCCTTCCCAATGCCTCCCCACCTTCCTTATCTCATCAATCAAATGCTTCCAACCAAGAAACGCCGCTTCTTCATCTCCTCCTTCCAGTTTGACGACTTTTAATGCTTCCAGTGCAAAGTCCTTAAAACAACGCATGCGTACTGATGCGGAAGCCAAAGAGACAAACGATAATAAAGATGGGACGAACAGCTTTCTGGCAATATAGACAAGGTATTTACATCAAGTAAGGTGGCAGCTTCAATATTGGTTCGTTTCGATGCATTTGTCGATTGGGTAGCGTATGATTTGGTGGCTTTGGTAGCATTTCGATGAAAAGGGTAGCGACTGAGTTCAGAGGTGAGGTTCGTAAAGATGGAGGTTTGCCATTTTTTCTCCCTATTTCATATATAAATGACATTTCCACTTCTCTCTCGCTGTTGGTTCGTCAGTGTTATCGGAAAAGCAGAACGCTTAAAATTACTGGGTAATTTTTATGATGATCCATACGTTTGCTCATCAAAGTGCTTAAAGAAAAAAGAAAACACGATTTTTTTTTTTTAATTAATAATTTTATTTTGTTTTGATGTTCTTGCGCTTGATCCCAACACGCTGGTCTGATATACGCTTTGATCCCTCTAACATAACAGATCAAACAGGTCGTCATACAATAAAGGGTAGAGGGCTAAATCAGATATTAAGTTTGAAATATTCCTGAGTCTATATATTTCATCTTATTCCCTCATAAAATGAACATATTTTAATAATCAAGAGCCTGACAGCAACCGCCTGCATATGGATAGAAAATGAATCCAGCAGGTATAAAAAAAATAGAAAGGAGGTGGGGAAGAGAAGGACCTGTCTTCTAACCGGACCTAGACCTATTCAACCTATACAACAGGAATTCATTATTGGCGGTCACACTCTTAAGAACATATGATATACAGATGACACAGTGTTGACAGCAGATACGGAAAGAAAACTACAGAATGTAGTAAAAAAAAGCGAGAAGAAAGGATTAAACATTAACTGCTAGAAGACAGAATGCATGGTTGTTAGCAAAAGGGTGAGCCCAAAAGACAAATCGGGGATGACAAAATGAAACAAGTACAAAAATTTGAATTGAGTGGAATCTCGGTTCGTAACCCGAAATATTCGTAAGCCGAAACTATTTTTTCAATAGGAATCAATGTAAAATGAATTATTCGTTCCTGACCCTAAGATGTTTGCTTATTTAAAAGTTAACAACAGTACTTTATGCACAAGTTTATACACAAAAACTAATGAAAATCATATAATACACAAAACTAATGAAAATGATTATATCTAAGAAAACAATACTAAACTGATAAAATACAGACGAACACTTCAATGATACCGTACCTGTATGTAGGAGAGTTGATGGAGTAAGTAGAAGGGGAAGGAAAGAGATGTTATTGTTTGGAAAAGGGAAGGAAATACATGATCGTCTCTTTATTTATAAGAATAGCATAGATCGTTGATTTTGCCATATGAAAGTGAGAAGGAAGAGACATTATCATCATAGAGACATCATCAACAATTGTTTTTCTTTTAACTTTTCTTTTTTCTTTACCAGTATCACTTTCTTTAACGTTCTTTAGAGCCATGACTGAGGACTAATGAAGAGAAAAAGGCAAGTTCAATAAAACTGGGAAAGCAAAGCACATCACAATACACGAATGTATACAACATGGCGGTCGACTCAGAAATGATTCCGTTCGGGATAACTCGGTTCGGCAATGTTCGGGAAGCAAAATTTTGTTCGATAACCGAGGTATTTTCGCCTCGAATTTTCTGTTCGAAAACCGATTTGTTCAACATGTGATATATTCCAGAACCGAGGTTGCTCTGTGAGGTTAGGCGGTTATGAAATCTAAAAACAAAACAAAACAAAAAACAAACAAAAAAAAAAATAAAAAAACAATACTAAACTGATAAAATACAGACGAACACTTCAATGATACCGTACCTGTATGTAGGAGAGTTGATGGCGTAAGTGGAAGGGGAAGGAAAGAGATGTTATTGTTTGGAAAAGGGAAGGGAAGACATGATCGTCTCTTTATTTATAAGAATAGTATAGATTGTTGATTTTGCAATATGAAACTGAGTAGGAAGAGACATTATCATCAACATTTGTTTTTCTCTTAACTTTCCTTTTTCCTTTATGATTATCACTGCTAGCTTTCTTTGGAGCCATGGCTGAGGACTAATGAAGAGAAAAAGGCACAATACAATAAAATTGGGAAAGCACAGCACACCACAATGCACGAATGAATATAACATGGCGGTCGACTAAGAAATGATTCCGTTCGGGTTAAATCGGTTCGGCTCGGTTCGGTAATGTTGTTCGAGAACCGAAATTTTGTTTGATAACCGAGTCATTTTCTTCTCGAATATCCTGTTCGAAAACCGATTTGCTTGACATGTGAGACGTTCGAGAACCGAAGTTGCTCTGTAACTGGGAAATGTTTTAACAGAGGACGGAAAGTGCGACACTGAAATCCGAAGGCGCATGGGAATAGCCGAAGATGCATTCCAAAAGCTAAGCAGTGTATTAGGAAACATGAAAACTTCGTTAGTAACAAAGAAAAGTACTGCATGGAAGTGAATCCTGGACAATCCCCACACAAATGAAGAAAGTATTTAAAGCAAAAGAAATATGGTTCTCTAGAAGGATGCTTAGGATACCATGAACAGAATAGGTTAGCAACGACGAAGTTTTAGAGAAAATGGAAACAAAAAGGAATCTTATATTTAACATCAAGAAGTGACAGTTGAAATTTCTAGGGCATATCAGGAGGAAGAGGCTTGGAAAATCTGGTACGCACAAGACAGATTGAAGGCAAGAAGTACAGAGGAAAACAACGAAAATAAAACAATTTTAATGTCATTTTTATAGATTTAGTGCAAGATTATTTGATTTGGTTTTTACGGATTATCAAACTTTTGCTGGATATTTAAAGCCAGAAAATGTTTTTTTTTATTGTAATTGGTTTGGTTTCTTTTGTTTTACGGCATATCAACACCTCAATGGGTTATTTAATGCCGACCATTTTTTGTTTTAATGCTGGTAATATTTTTATCTATCTATCTATCTATCTATCTATCTATCTATCTATCTATCTATATCTATCTCAGTATATAGGGGTTTGGTTTGTATTGTTTTAGGCCATATCAACCTCACTGGGTTATTTAATGCCGACCAGATTTTTACTGCTGGTAATATTTTTTTCCTTCAAAAATGTATTTTTCTTTCAAAAGATGTATTGCTGGTAATATATATATATATATATATATATATATATTTATGAATAAAATGACAATAGGAAAATTTGTAATTGTCATTTGTATTCATAAATATTGTCTTCTTTACTAGTTAAATCGGAGAAATTTTCATACATACATACATATATATATATATATATATATATATATATATATATATATATATATATATTTAAAAGTGTATTGCTGGTAATATTTTCGTTTCGTTTTCAAAAAAATGTATTGATGGTTATTGTTTTATTTTTTCAAAAATGTAAAAATGTATTGGTGTTAATATTTTTTGTTTAAAAATTGTATTGCTGGTAATATATATATATATATATATATATATATATATATATATATATATATATATATATATATACAAGTATATGATTGGTATATACGGAATGAATTCCAATAACCAACAAATACTATTCTTAAAAGAGTGCTCAATACAAAGTAGAGCAGATATAATTATTATTTAAAAAATTTATAACATAAATATATTATAAAATCACTGAAAATAACCATTTTGTTTCAACACAACTCTCAGTGTCTTATCAAGTGATGATGTTGGATGTGTGTTTATTTTATTAACATATTTATGTTATAAATTTTAAATAACAATTATATATATATATATATATATATTTAAAATGTATTGTTGAAAATTCTTTTTCAAAAACTATTGTTTTTTTGGTAATTGTTTTTTTTTTTTTTTAAATGTATTGATGCAATATTTTTCCAAAAATTTATTGCTTTTAATAATGTTTTTCTTCAAAATTAATTGCTGGTAATAATTTTTTACAAAAATGTATTGCTGGTAATAAAATCCATTTTTACACTTCCATAGTGTTTTGACCCAAGTTTGGGTGTTAACTATTTGCCCATTGCTGGGACCCTAACAGGTGATACCACTCTGGGTCTGGGTGGACCTAGGAACACCAGCAATTAAGAGGAGGTTCAACGCTCCTCAAAACCCCTACATCAGTGGTCTTGCTGTCAGATGTCGTTTAACGTCTTATCCAGGACGTTGATGTAGTTTATCCTCATGCCCAGGACGTTTTAGATTGTGAGACTTTGTTTCGACATAATAAATGATTTTCTGATATATGTCCTACTAATTAATATGTGCCCTACTTTAGAAGGAATGGATAAAAACAAACTTAAATAGGGAACAAGGGAAAACCCCCTACTGCTGTTCAAAAAACCGGACAGGAAAATATATATATATATATATATATATATATATATATATATATATATATATATATATATATATATGTTAATAAATATACTGCTATAAATTTAGACAAAATTTCTGCCCTATTAGCGATCGTGAAATTAAAATTATAAAGCAGGCACAAAAACCTATATTATTCCATTATGGTTATTTGGGACCAAAATAAGTAAATCAGACTTTAATATTGCTATGGGAGCATATGATTCAGCAAAGGCATGTGAATTAGTTGGAATCCTTATATTGTGGCGACTTAGATTTATTTTCGACATTAAGGACACTGGACGGTGTAATTTTCCTCCGTAAAACAAGTCCACCAAATACAGAACTATTGAGAAAGGAAGGAATAAAATTTTTCAATATTAAAATATTACCACTACCACCAACGTTAAACTAATCAACTTTCTCGATATGACCGTAGACTTGAATAATGTTTATTACAAACCATATACAAAAGATCAATATAACCATAATCAATGAAGGATCAAACCATCACCATAATATTCTAGATAATTTATATAAATCAGTCCAAGTTAGATTATCTACCAACTCCAGCAATAAGGAAATATTTGATAATAATAAAATTAAATATATAAAGGATTTAGAAATAAGGAGTCATGAAGTAAACTTGGAGATTTTTTTTAATAAATTCACCCCAAGTAAGTCAGGAATGTCACTAGTATACAGGGTGTTACAGAAAGTGATGGATAGATAAAAGACTGGGGCTAGGGGGGGGGTGGCGATTGAGGAAAGAATAAAAGATGTACAGGGTTCAAGGCGACAGAAGATGGCGGCTGACGTTGATTTAAAAATTTTGAAGATTGTAGTTTGCTGGGAAGCAAGTAAAAGGAAGGGAATTCCATTGCCGGGAAATGCGAGAAAAAACTGCTGGAGCAGAAGTGGCGGTTACACTTAACCGGTAACAGAGTGGAGCCTAGACGCCAGTCTAGTAGAACTCTTTAACTCATGTAGTGGGGGCACTAGCGAGAAAAGCTCACCAGAGAAGTAGCCATGAAAATATTTGTAGAAAAGACAGAAAGGAGCCATGTCACGTCGATGAGAAAGTGACTGAAGTCGAGATGTTAGGGCAGGGTATGTTACACCGCAGATCCTTCTTTGAATTTTGTCAAGAATCTCGAGATGAATAGCAAGACCAGATTTGGCATCAGCATTCAGTGCAAAGACGAATGATAGATACATTCTAGCCCGACACAGAGAACCAAGTTTCCTTGCAGTAGATGCCGCTATTGATCCAATGTAATTGTTCCACTTCAAGTCAGTTGAAAACGTGAGGTCAAGAAGGTTCAGTGAGACGCTCTCACGGAGACGAACATCAGCCAGATAGATAGATAGGTTGAGAAAGCAGATAGATAGATAGATAGACTGAGAAAGCAGATAGATAGATGGATAGATAGACTGAGAAAGCAGATAGATAGATAGATAGATAGATAGATAGATAGATAGATATTTCTTTGGCTTTTGTCGAGAACCTCGAGATGAACAGCAGGGGCACCTGACCAGATATGGCAGCAGTATTCAATGCAAGAGATTTGTAGTTGTGTAAAGAGTCTGACAGGAAATACCTTCTGGCACGACACAGTGAACCAACTTTTCTTGCAGTAGATGCCGGTATTGATTCAATGTAGTTGTTTCACTTCAAGTCAGTTAAAAACGTGAGGTCAAGAAGGTACAGTGAGATGCTCTCAAAGAGTCGAGCATCAACCATACTGATGGCGGACAGGAAAGTTTCTCTATGGTATTTAAATGAGACTAGCTTAGCTTTGTAGGCATCAAAATTCACAAGCCATTTCCTGTCCCAGTTAACCACTCATTGGTCGTCCTTTTCAAGAGCAGCGGCCAGGTTAACTGTCAGCTCTGACGGATTTGCTATTGAGACAGGAGTAAATGGTAGTGTCATCTGCATAAATACCTCCTTGGGAATTGATGATATCAGGAAAATCATCGATGAAGATCAGAAACAGCGTAGGGTAAAAGATAGAGCCTTGGGGGAGACCCGCACTCGTGTGAAAGCCTGTGGAAACGAGCCTGTTCAGAACGATCTTCATTTCCCGATTTGATAGGGACGATTGGATTAAATGAAACAATCGTCCTGTAAAACCCTAACCTTGAAGTTTGCGTAGAAGAACAGTAGGCCAAACCCTGTCAAACGCATTGGAGATATATAGAGCCACAGCTCGAGCTTCGACCAGGCAAAACGGGAGCCATATTGTTTGCTAGAGAGTAGGTCATGAGATATAAGATGTTCATTCACTTCTGCATTGATTAAAACCTCGAATACGTTGCCGAAAATCGGTATGAGACTAACAGAGCGATATTTGGAGGGGTCGGAAGGTTCTCCAGCGTTTCTTAAAACAAGAACTTAAGAGAAGGACTTCCTACAAACTGGAAAGCAGCAAAACAATAGTTTTAGATTTTGGAGAGAACTAGAACCATCTTGGAAGCCCATTTCTTTCGGACGACGGATGGGATTCTGTCACATCCACTTGCCTTATGGAAGTCTAATTTAGAAATGATGTCCGAGAACAGTGACGAAGATATGCACATCTCACTCAGTAGAACCTCAGTTGTAGGGGAAAAAAATCAATAAATTAATTGTTCCCTTCCTTTTCTTGATGTTTTAGTCAGTAGAACTTCTTCGGGTTTTCTTACTTCTGTTTATCGACAAACGATATTTACCGGTTTGTACATCCGTTGAGGCTCTTTTTGTCCCGTAAAACGTAAAATAAATTTAATTAAGTCCCTTACTCATAGGGCCTTAATGATCTGCTCCAAAACCAAGCTAGATGATGAACTCAAGTTTATTGATAAGATTCTCTGTAACAATGCCTATCCGTTGGGAATTGTTCAGTCGGTAATTAAGTATTAATTTTCGGAATTCAATAACGTTAAACCGGCTATAGTGCAAATATGTACCTGCGCCTTCCTTGGCTAAGTAGTATCAGTGATAGATATCCTAAGCGGGTTTCTTTAGCAGTTCGACATTGTTACTTTGCTGCTAACACTCGTGTTGATTTTTCTGCTGCTTATATTCTTCCATTCATGCGGAAAGACGTTCTTCTACCTCATCATAATAGTTCTTTGATTTATTCACTTATTCGCACTATGTAGGAAGAACGACTCAAAGGTTGGATGTCAGAACAAATTAGTATGTACTAACAAAAATCCGAAACTTTAAGTATTCACCGTCAAATTTCGACAAACACATACGGGTCTTCCATAGCGGATCGCCTGATAAATAAACATAATTATCCCGTTAATTTTAGTGTGGACTAGTTTTCTGTTCTCAGTAAGCCCCACTCAAGTTACCACTTGAAAATATTGGAGGCCATATATATTTCTTCTATGAAACCATCATTATGTAAACTGAAGGATTTTGTTCTGGGCCTTCAATTAGTTTCCATTTAAGAATACTTACCTCTACATATTGTCTATCTTTTTATTGATAATTATATATTTATTAACCTCGATTTAGCTCTGTTCAGCGGGGTTCGAATCCGGTTAGCTAGTTTTTAATTTTTTCCTTTTAATTGTTATCAAGAGTAGTAGTAAAAATAAATTTTGTCAAATTATGGCGATGTAATTAAATAAATATACCGTTTAATAAATAAAATAAGAGCATCTATTCAAATATGAGTATCCATTAAAAATATGGTTTAAATAAATAAATTAAAAATATGTCGGATTTAATCCATTTCCTACACACACACACACACATATATATATATATGTATTATACAGCAAAAAAACGAAATTACCTCATGTAATTATGGTGGTCCTCCTCCGCCTTAGATTGACTGTCTCTGAATGGGGGGTAATGTGTTAATCTTAGATTACATACTTATACTTGATGTGAAAATAATTTTACTAGTAATGTAAATATGTATATTACTAGTAATATACATATTTATACTTGATGTGAAAATAATTTTACTTACTGTAAGTGATTCTAATACATTTATTTGTTTTAAAACGAAATATAGTATATTAAATTTTTTTTTAAATCGTAGTTAAATAAAACGTATTCTAACCTAAACACCCCACAAAAAATCTGTATGTATACAAATAGAAAACAATGCCGTAAGAATTTTTTGCCGTTAATAATAATTTAAAAAAAAAATCCAGACGACATGCATTTAACGGATGTCAGAATTCATTGAAGAATACATCCCTACCCCCTACCAAAACGTAACTAATAACTGATACATCAAAATACAGCGATAATGAACACGCAGACACCCCTTGTCTAGTGGAAGTGGATTTATCTGTATCCTTGGAAACGTGAATTATGATTTTTGCTGTTTCTTTAAAACCCAGTAATTTTAAAAATAAGTTACTCCAAAATTCGCTTGTGGATGAAATGGAACTAATGACTTTAATTTAATTGCAAATTTAAATTCGAAGCTTTTAGCTTCCATTTTTGAAACATGGTTAGAACTGTGTAGCGAAAAAAAACATATTTTAAATCAATTAATTTATAATATTAATGCTCTGTAAATGTACATTGAGCACTATTTTGTAAAAATAAGAATATCTATAAGAACACCGGATTATATATCTTTCTTTTATATATATATATATTTCTTTATATATATATATATATATATATATATATATATATATATATATATATATCTTTCTATATATATATATATATATATATATATATATATATATTATCTTTCTTTCTATATATATATATATATATATATATATATATATATATCTTTTTTATATATATATATATATATATGTGTGTGTGTGTGTGTGTGTGTTTGTGTGTGTGTGTGTGTGTAGAAGGAAGAAAGGAAAAAAAGAAATGATGGAAAAAATGATGTACATAAAAGAAGGGGGAAAAAAGAATAAAAGGTAGAGGATAAAAGGAAGAGGTAAGAAAAGAAAGAAATGTTGGAAGAAAAGAAGAATGTCTACCAGTATCTGCATTTATAAAGTCTCGTCTACAACGAGCATTTCGGAAGTGATAACCAGCATTCGTTCACCCAACGAAATTTAGAACGAGTGAGCGTCTAACCTCACAAAAAGAATTAAAGAAAGAAAAATGAAAGCAATAGCGAAGGAAAGATAAAAGCAATGAACGATAGGCAGCAAGGGAGGCAGAATGGTAAATATGATAGAAAAAAAGAAAGAACCAGAGAGAAGTATTCAACCAAAATAAATCTTGAAGGAAGAGAAAACAAGACAAAAAAAAGGAATAATCTGCAACGTTATTGGTCATGACCTGGTATCCCGGCATCAGTCACTTTCACACTGCCTTAAATTAGCTTCCCTGTGACTTTTCTATAAATACATGCATGGTGATTGTTCCAATGAACTTTGCTTCATGTTTATATAGATACGAATTTAAGCGCAGTAACTGATTGAGCACTCGGTGTCATCATCTAGATGTAACCGTACGTTGTTTACTAACAGTTTCTTTTCTCGCACTTCTCGCTTGTTGAACTCTCTTCCGTCTCCATGCTTTCCAGTCAACATTGATGATTCAAAATTAAATGCAATGTCAGTCGTTATCAACCGTCTTAATTCCTTTTGTTTTATTGTTATCGTACTTTGATAATGTTTTTCCTGTCTTTTATTCTCTCACACTCAGCAGCTCCTTGTGTCTTAGTGGATTTATTGCCTTGCTTGGAGGGAAATGATAAAAAGAAAATGCAAAAGATGCCAGCGCAAAAGATGCCAGCGCAAAAGATGCCAGCGCAAAAGATGTCAGCATTTTTTATGGAAAAAGAAAGATCTTATAACATATTTCAACGCCATTACGCTTTGTATCATAAAATGACCTCTTGGAAATGTCTTTATGTCATGTTCTTACTTTGTGCCATTCCTTCGTACTGTTTATTGTTCCCTTTTCATCATGTGAAGAATTTAATCTCTCATCCATTCTTAATTTCCTTGCCTAATGTCTTTTAGTAATGATCTCGTTTGCTGATGTTGCTAAAGCTTCTCTAAATGTGTCCCACTTCCAGTTCATAAAAAGGCATCTTTAACTTTGAGAATTCTTTGAGGAATATTTCCCCACTCTTGACCTAGTGACCAGAGAATGAAAATTGCTTAACGTCAAACAAGAGAATATCTGAAGTAGGCAAATAAGTGGAAGCATTTCCGATTTCCTTAGAAACAATAAGCGTTGAACAGCAATGCAATATAACGTCTCCGAGATGACACTGGATGTTGGACAAGAAAGAGAAAACTTGAGGCAAGAAAAATGTGATTATACAGAAGTATGCCGAGAATCTTATGCAATGGACATGTGAGTAATTAGGAAGTTTTAAGGAAAGTGGAAAAAAGACACTTATAGTTAAAACAATAAATAGGTCTATGGCATATAATGAGGCAAGCGAGTTTGGGTAATTTGACATTTCACTTGACATATTTGAAGACAAGAGAAACGGAACTTAACAGAAATTGAGCTACCTAATAAGGTTGTGAAACTGGGTGGCATAACAGATTTACCTAAAAGAACGGTCGAGTAGGGCATTTGTAAAAGGTACCGCATTGGAATAGCAAAAGATTCTTTCTAAATAGCTAAGCAAAGTTCTTAGAAACAGAAAAAAATTCGTTAGAAACAAAGAAATAATGAAAGAAAGAGTGAAGCGGAGAGCAAGTAACAAAGAAGGAATATGAAATAAACTAGATGAAAAGAAGGAGGAAAAAGATGGAAGAACTTTTATGAATAAAAGTTAAGTACAAAATAAGAAAATGAAGTAAAAAGAATACAAATGAGAATGAAACGAAGAAAGAAGAGAAAGAGAAAAAAAGAAACAAACACGGAATTAAAAGAAAAAAATAATGAACATATTAATAATTTGAAGAAAAAAGAAAAAGAAAAGAAAGAAAGAACAATAGTATAATGTAAGTTTTGATGTGACTATTCATATAACCAAAGTAATGCTTGTGACAGGAAAAGGATAACCAAACAATCAGGTCATTAACAACAAAAGACGGTTCCGTACTACTCGAATGAAACTCAATAAACGACGGTTGCATACTATCAGGTTTTCTAAATGGCGGTGAATGTCGGACAAATATTACAAATTAAGCGAAATCTTGAGGCAGTAGACATGTGGTTCTACAGAAAGATGCTGAGACTACCATAGACGAAGCCTATAAATAAGGAAGTTTGAATGGAATTGGAAGTAAAAAAGAACACTTATACAAAAGACTGCTTAAATTTTTGGGTCCCTTAATAAGGATAGATGGCTTTGAAAATTTGACACACACAAGATATATCGAAGACAAAAAGGGACGGGATGAGGCATGATAAGCTTATGTAAATGGATGGTAGAACAGGAAATTGGGTGGGGGTATTACAAAAAAGTCAAACATTATTAAGAGCTATAAAGGATAGGAAGTTGAGGAGAACCATGATCGCCCACGCCCTGAAGGAATATAACACATAGAAGAAGTAGCATTATATTGTACGATTACGAATAATTTTCATTGTTCGGTTGTGCAAATTCTTTTTTCACGATTGCACAAAATCTTACACTCCATTGAAGCCGTTCCTCCTTCCTTTCTTTTTACATAGAATCTGTGATCGTTGGAACGTACAGCCTTGCATATAGTCATTGATCATCGATTTGATTTTCTATTTTATTCTTAAATCTTATGTCTCAACCTTTTAATATTTCTTTTTATAAAAGAGATGTTTATTTTGCTTGCTGAAGTCTTTTGGAAGATACCGCTTTCTTCTTTTTTCCTTCGTTTATTGAGTTTCATTCGAGTAGTACGGAGCCGTCTTTTGTTGATAATGACCTGATTGTTTGGTTATCCTTTTCCTGTCACAAGCATTCCTTTGGTTATATGAATAGTCACATCAAAACTTACATTATACTATTGTTCATTTTTCTTTTCTTTTTATTTTTTCTTCAAATTATTAATAAGTTCATTGTTTCTTTCTTTTAATTCCTTGTTTGTTTCTTTTTTTCTCTTTCTCTTCTTTCTTCGTTTCATTCTCATGTGTATTCTTTTTGCTTCATTTTCTTTTTTTATACTTGAATTTTATTCATAAAAGTTCTTCCATCTTTTTCCTCCTTCTTTTCATCTAGTTTATTTCATATTCCTTCTTTGTTACTCGCTCTCCGCTTCACTCTTTCTTTCATTATTTCTTTGTTTCCTTGGTTCATTCTGTCTTTTCTTTTCATAATTTTCTTTTCTTTTTTTTCTTTTACTTTTTCTTCATTCATGTCTTTTGTTATTTGCTTCGTTTCTTTTCTCTCTTTTCATCTAATTTCCTTCTCTTTTTCATCTAAGTTTCTTCTCTCTTTTCATCTAAAATTATTTATCTACTTTCATCAAATTTCTTTATTTCTTTTCATCTAATTTTATTTCTCTTTTTTCATTTAATTTCCTTTCTCTCTTTTCATCTAATTTCTTTCTTTTCATCTAATTTCTTTCTCTTTTCATTTAATTTATTTTTCTCTTTTCATTTAATTTCTTTCTTTCTATCTAATTTATTTCTCTCTTCTCATCTAATTTCTATCTCTCTTTTCATCTAATTTATTTAATCTAATTTCTTTTTTTCATCTAATTTCTTTCTCTTTTCATCTAATTTATTTCATTCTTTTCATCTAACTTCCTTCTCTCATTTCATCTAATTTCTTTGTTGCTGATCATCTTATTTATTGTTCTCTTTTCATCTAATTTCATTCTCTTTTTCATATCATTTCTTTCTTGCTTTTCATCTAATTTCTTTCTCTTTTCATCTAATTTCTTTCTCTTTTTCATATCATTTCTTTCTTGCTTTTCATCTAATTTCTTTCTCTTTTTTCATCTAATTTCTTTTTCACTTTTCATTTAATTTCTATTTTTTTCCATCTAATTTCTTTCTTTTAATCTAATTTGTTTCTCTTGTTGGAATAGCTACATGGGCACATAGCCAAGTGGTTAGAACGTTGGCATTTTGATTATGAAACCTAGGTTCGGATCTCAAAATGGCCGAGATGCTTCCTGACTGGCGGAGTCGATATCAGCGTGCAGTTAAAATCATGCAGACCTTTGGAAAGTGCCTGAAAACCATACCAGGGGTTGACCCAACGGCTTGTGTGTAAAATCGGGAAGACGGAACCCTCGATAGCTGTGCTAGCACGGTCATAAGTCATCGTGGCCGAGGGGTTGAGCATGCTGGCTTTATTCAAATTGTTGATCAAGCTCTTTCCCAGAAACTGTAACTAAGGTCTGCGCAGCATAGTTGCAGTATAAACCACAGGTAGGCTCTGTGGGTGTTGAGCAAACACAAATGCTCCTGAGCCGCCCCAGAAGATGGATATCCTCGTATACGAGTGGCCAGCTAAACTGCTAGATATAATCTTTAGTATTATTGTAATAATTTATTTTTTGGTCGGGGAAGTCGCTTTCGGATTCCGGTGTCCCGGCAACATACATTCTTGCAACGTTCTTGCAATGTATGTGGCAGGGAATGTAACACCAGTCATCATCTTCTGTCTTCTTGAACTCTATTCTTTTATTTCTGTCCCCCCTGCTCAGTATCCCATGGCTTCTTAGGGACATTAAGATGCAATTATAAAAACAATGTCAACATTTTTCTTACTTTTTTTTTCTTTTCACCTAATTACTTTCTTTTTTTATTTTCCTCCTTTATGTTCTTGCTTTTTCTTTCTTTCTTTCTTTCTTTCTTTCTTTCTTTCTTTCTTTCTTTCTTTCTTTCTTTCCTTTTTTTCATTCTGACTTCTGATTTTTAATTTATTCCGACGTCTTTTGTCAATTTCCTTTTCTTTTTTTTTTTGTCCATGTCACATATATTTACATTTATTCTTCTGATCTAATTTCTTTCTTTTTTATTTTCCTCCTATATATTCTTTCTTTCTTTCTTTCTTTCTTTCCTTTTTTTTATTCTGACTTCTGATTTTTAATTTATTCCGACGTCTTTTGTCAATTTCCTTTTCTTTTTTTTTTTTGGTCCATGTCACATATATTTACATTTATTCTTCTGATCTAATTTCTTTCTTTTTTATTTTCCTCCTATATATTCTTTCTTACTTTCTTTCTTTCTTTCTTTCTTTCTTTTATTCCTTTCCTTCATTCTGATGTTTAATTTATTGTAACTTCTTTTGTCACTTTTCTTTTTTATTTGGTCCATGTCACATATATTTACATTTATTCTTCTGATCTAATTTCTTTCTATTTTATTTTCCTCCTATATATTCTTTCTTTCTTTCTTTCTTTCTTTCTTTCTTTCTTTTATTCCTTTCCTTCATTCTGATGTTTAATTTATTGTAACTTCTTTTGTCACTTTTCTTTTTTATTTGGTCCATGTCACATATATTTACATTTATTCTTCTGATCTAATTTCTTTCTATTTTATTTTCCTCCTATATATTCTTTCTTTCTTTCTTTCTTTCTTTCTTTCTTTCTTTCTTTCTTTCTTTCTTTCTTTTATTCCTTTCCTTCATTCTGATGTTTTTTGTAACTTCTTTTGTCACTTTTCTTTTTTATTTGGTCCATGTCACATATATTTACATTTATTCTTCTGATCTAATTTCTTTCTATTTTATTTTCCTCCTATATATTCTTTCTTTCTTTCTTTCTTTCTTTCTTTCTTTCTTTCTTTCTTTCTTTTATTCCTTTCCTTCATTCTGATGTTTAATTTATTGTAACTTCTTTTGTCACTTTTCTTTTTTATTTGGTCCATGTCACATATATTTTATTTATTCTTCTGATCTAATTTCTTTCTATTTTATTTTCCTCCTATATATTCTTTCTTTCTTTCTTTCTTTCTTTCTTTCTTTCTTTCTTTTATTCCTTTCCTTCATTCTGATGTTTAATTTATTGTAACTTCTTTTGTCACTTTTCTTTTTTATTTGGTCCATGTCACATATATTTACATTTATTCTTCTGATCTAATTTCTTTCTATTTTATTTTCCTCCTATATATTCTTTCTTTCTTTCTTTCTTTCTTTCTTTCTTTCTTTCTTTCTTTTATTCCTTTCTTTCATTCTGATGTTTAATTTATTGTTATAACTTCTTTTGTCCTTTCATTTTTTTATTTTTAATGTTATATTTACATTTATTCTTCTGATCTAATTTCTTTCTATTTTATTTTCCTCCTATATATTCTTTCTTTCTTTCTTTCTTTCTTTCTTTTCTTTCTTTCTTTCTTTTTTTCCTTCATTCTGATTTTTAATTTATTTAACTTCTTTTGTCTTTTTTTTTTTTATTTGGTTGTCACATATATTTACATTTATTCTTCTGATCTAATTTCTTTCTTTTTATTTTTTCCTATATATTCTTTCTTTCTTTCTTTCTTTCTTTTCTTTCTTTCTTTCTTTTTTTCTTTTTTTATTCCTTTCCTTCATTCTGATGTTTAATTTATTGTAACTTCTTTTGTCACTTTTCTTTTTTTTTGGTCCATGTCTTATTTACATTTATTCTTCTGATCTAATTTCTTTCTATTTTATTTTCCTCCTATATATTCTTTCTTTTCTTTCTTTCTTTTCTTTCTTTCTTTCTTTCTTTCTTTCTTTTTTCATTTTCCTTCATTCTGATGTTTAATTTATTGATTAACTTCTTTTTGTCACTTTTTTTTTTTTATTTGGTCCATGTCACATATATTTATTTATTCTTCTGATCTAATTTCTTTCTATTTTATTTTCCTCCTATATTCTTTCTTTCTTTCTTTCTTTCTTTCTTTCTTTCTTTCTTTCTTTCTTTCTTTTTTTTTATTCCTTTCCTTCATTCTGATGTTTAATTCTTCTTTTGTTTTTTCTTTTTTTTTTTGGTCCATGTCACATATATTTACATTTATTCTTCTGATCTAATTTCTTTCTATTTTATTTTTCCTCCTATATATTCTTTCTTTCTTTCTTTTCTTTCTTTCTTTCTTTCTTTCTTTTTCTTTCTTTTATTCCTTTCCTTCATTCTGATGTTTTAATTTATTGTAACTTCTTTTTTTGTCCTTTTTTTTTATTTGGTCCATGTCACATATATTTACATTTATTCTTCTGATCTAATTTTCTTTCTATTTTATTTTCCTCTATATTTCTTTCTTTCTTTCTTTTTTCTTTCTTTCTTTCTTTCTTTTTTTTCTTTCTTTCTTTCTTTTATTCCTTTCCTTCATTCTAACTTCTTTTGTCACTTTTCTTTTTATTTGGTCCATGTCACATATATTTACATTTATTCTTCTGATCTAATTTCTTTCTATTTTATTTTCCTCCTATATATTCTTTTCTTTCTTTCTTTCTTTTCTTTCTTTCTTTTCTTTTATTCCTTTCCTTCATTCTGATGTTTAATTTATTGTAACTTCTTTTGTCACTTTTCTTTTTATTTGGTCCATGTCACATATATTTACATTTATTCTTCTGATCTAATTTCTTTCTTTTTATTTTCCTCCTATATATTCTTTCTTTCTTTCTTTCTTTCTTTCTTTCTTTTTTCCTTTCCTTCATTTTTTTAATTTTATTAACTTCTTTTGTCACTTTTCTTTTTTATTTGGTCCATGTCACATATATTTACATTTATTCTTCTGATCTAATTTCTTTCTATTTTATTTTCCTCCTATATATTCTTTCTTTCTTTCTTTCTTTCTTTCTTTCTTTCTTTCTTTCTTTTATTCCTTTCCTTCATTTTGATGTTTAATTTATTGTAACTTCTTTTGTCACTTTTCTTTTTTATTTGGTCCATGTCACATATATTTACATTTATTCTTCTGATTTAATTTTTTCTATTTTATTTTCCTCCTATATATTTTTTCTTTCTTTCTTTTTTTCTTTCTTTCTTTCTTTTATTCCTTTCCTTCATTCTGATGTTTAATTTATTGTAACTTCTTTTGTCACTTTTTTTTTATTTGGTCCATGTCACATATATTTACATTTATTCTTCTGATCTAATTTCTTTTCTATTTTATTTTCCTCCTATATATTCTTTCTTTCTTTCTTTCTTTTTCTTTTCTTTTCCTTTCCTTCATTCTGATGTTTAATTTATTGTAACTTCCTTTTCTTTTTTTTTATTTGGTCCATGTCACATATATTTCATTTATTCTTCTGATCTAATTTCTTTCTATTTTATTTTCCTCCTATATATTCTTTCTTTCTTTCTTTCTTTCTTTCTTTCTTTCTTTCTTTCTTTTATTCCTTTTCCTTCATTCTGATGTTTAATTTATTTAACTTCTTTTGTCACTTTTCTTTTTTATTTGGTCCATGTCATATATTTACATTTATTCTTCTGATCTAATTTCTATTTTATTTTCCTCCTATATATTCTTTCTTTCTTTCTTTTTTCTTTCTTTTATTTTCTTTCTTTCTTTTATTCATTTCCTTCATTCTGATGTTTAATTTATTGTAACTTCTTTTGTCTTTTTTCTTTTTATTTGGTCCATGTCACATATATTTTACATTTATTCTTCTGATCTAATTTCTTTCTATTTTTATTTTCCTCCTATATATTCTTTTCTTTCTTTCTTTCTTTCTTTCTTTCTTTCTTTCTTTCTTTCTTTCTTTCTTTCTTTTTTCCTTTCCTTTTCTGATATTTTAATTTATTCCTTCTTTTTCACTTTTTCTTTTTTATTTGGTCCATGTCACATATATTTACATTTATTCTTCTGATCTAATTTCTTTCTATTTTATTTTTCCTCCTATATATTCTTTCTTTCTTTTTTCTTTTTTTTTCTTTCTTTCTTTTATTCCTTTTTTGGTGTAACTTCTTTTGTCACTTTTCTTTTTACATATATTTACATTTATTCTTCTGATCTAATTTCTTTCTATTTTATTTTTCCTATATATTCTTTCTTTCTTTTCTTTCTTTCTTTCTTTCTTTTTCTTTTTTCTTTCTTTCTTTCTTTTATTCCTTTCCTTCATTCTGATGTTTAATTTATTGTAACTTCTTTTGTCTTTTCTTTTTTTTTGGTCCATGTCATATATTTACATTTATTCTTCATTTGATCTAATTTCTTTCTATTTTATTTTTATATTCTTTCTTTTTTTTTCTTTCTTTCTTTTCTTTCTTTCTTTTATTCCTTTCCTTCATTCTGATGTTTAATTTATTGTAACTTCTTTTGTCACTTTTCTTTTTATTTGGTCCATGTCTTGATCTAATTTCTTTCTATTTTATTTTTCCTCCTATATATTCTTTCTTTTCTTTTTTTCTTTTCTTTCTTTCTTTCTTTCTTTTTATTCCTTTTCCTTCATTCTGATGTTTAATTTATTGTAACTTCTTTTGTCCTTTTTTTCTTTTTATTTGGTCCATCCACATATATTTACATTTATTCTTCTGATCTAATTTCTTTCTATTTTATTTTCCTCCTATATATTCTTTCTTTCTTTCTTTCTTTCTTTCTTTCTTTCTTTCTTTCTTTCTTTCTTTTATTCCTTTCCTTCATTCTGATGTTTAATTTATTGTAACTTCTTTTGTCACTTTTCTTTTTTATTTGGTCCATGTCACATATATTTACATTTATTCTTCTGATCTAATTTCTTTCTATTTTATTTTCCTCCTATATATTCTTTCTTTCTTTCTTTCTTTCTTTCTTTCTTTCTTTCTTTCTTTTATTCCTTTCCTTCATTCTGATGTTTAATTTTCTTTTGTCACTTTTCTTTTTTATTTGGTCCATGTCACATATATTTACATTTATTCTTCTGATCTAATTTCTTTCTATTTTATTTTCCTCCTATATATTCTTTCTTTCTTTCTTTCTTTCTTTCTTTCTTTCTTTCTTTCTTTCTTTTATTCTTTCCTTCATTTGATGTTTTAATTTATTGTAACTTCTTTTTGTCACTTTTTTTTTTTTATTTGGTCCATGTCACATATATTTACATTTATTCTTCTGATCTAATTTCTTTCTATTTTATTTTTTCCTCCTATATTCTTTCTTTTCTTTCTTTTTTTTTTCTTTCTTTCTTTTTCCTTTCCTTCATTCTGATTTTAATTTATTGTAACTTCTTTTGTCACTTTTCTTTTTTTTATTTGGTCCATTCACATATATTTACATTTATTCTTCTGATCTAATTTCTTTCTATTTTTATTTTCCTCCTATATATTCTTTCTTTCTTTCTTTTTTCTTTCTTTCTTTCTTTCTTTCTTTTATTCCTTTCCTTCATTCTGAAATTTTAATTTATTGTAACTTCTTTTGTCACTTTTTTTTTTTATTTGGTCCATTTCACATATATTTACATTTATTCTTCTGATCTAATTTCTTTCTATTTTATTTTCCTCCTATATATATTCTTTCTTTCTTTCTTTCTTTCTTTCTTTCTTTCTTTCTTTTATTCCTTTCCTTCATTCTGATGTTTAATTTTTCTTCTTTTGTCACTTTTTTTTTTTATTTGGTCCATGTCACATATATTTACATTTATTCTTCTGATCTAATTTCTTTCTATTTTATTTTCCTCCCTATATTTTTCTTTCTTTCTTTCTTTCTTTCTTTCTTTCTTTCTTTCTTTTCTTTCTTTTCTTTTATTCCTTTCCTTCATTCTGATGTTTAATTTATTGTAACTTCTTTTTGTCACTTTTCTTTTTATTTTGGTCATGTCATATATTTACATTTATTCTTTGATCTAATTTCTTTCTATTTTATTTTTCCTATATATTCTTTCTTTCTTTCTTTCTTTCTTTCTTTTTTTTTTTTAATTTTTTGATTTTTTTATTCTTTCCTTCATTCTGATATTTTAATTTATTGTAACTTCTTTTGTCACTTTTTTTTTTATTTGGTCCATGTCACATATATTTACATTTATTCTTCTGATCTAATTTCTTTCTATTTTATTTTTCCTATATATTCTTTCTTTTCTTTCTTTCTTTCTTTCTTTCTTTTTTCTTTTTTTCTTTCTTTTTATTCCTTTTTCTTTCATTTTGATGTTTAATTTATTGTAACTTCTTTTTCACTTTTCTTTTTTTATTTTCCATGTCATTTATTCTTCTGATCTAATTTCTTTTCTTTTTTATTTTCCTCCTATATATTCTTTTCTTTCTTTCTTTCTTTTCTTTTTTTATTCCTTTCCTTCATTTTGATGTTTAATTTATTGTAACTTCTTTTGTCCTTTTTGGTTTTTTTTATTTGGTCCATGTCACTATATTTACATTTATTCTTCTGATCTAATTTCTTTCTATTTTATTTTCCTCCTATATATTCTTTCTTTCTTTCTTTTTTCTTTTCTTTCTTTCTTTTTCTTTCTTTCTTTTTTCTTTTATTCCTTTCTGACTTCTGATTTTTAATTTATTCCGACGTCTTTTGTCAATTTTTTTCTTTTTTCTTTTGGTCCATGTCACATATATTTACATTTATTCTTCTGATCTAATTTCTTTTTCTTTTATTTTCCTCCTATATATTCTTTCTTTCTTTCTTTCTTTCTTTCTTTTCTTTCTTTCTTTCTTTCTTTCTTTCTTTTTTATTCCTTTTTTTTCTTCTGATTTTAATTTATTCCGACGTCTTTTGTCAATTTCCTTTTTTTTTTTTTGGTCCATTCATATATTTTTTATTCTTCTGATCTAATTTCTTTTTTTATTTTCCTCCTATATATTCTTTCTTACTTTTCTTTCTTTTTTTTCTTTCTTTCTTTCTTTCTTTTTTATTCCTTTCCTTCATTTTGATATTTAATTTATTGTAACTTCTTTTGTCACTTTTCTTTTTTATTTGGTCCATGTCATATATTTACATTTATTCTTCTGATCAATTTCTTTCTTTTATTTTTTCCTATATATTTTTCTTACTTTCTTTCTTTCTTTCTTTCTTTCTTTCTTTCTTTTTTTATTCTTTTCTTTCGTATTTTTTTGTCACTTTTTCTTTTTTATTTGGTCCATGTCACATATTTACATTTATTCTTCTGATCTAATTTTTTTTTTTTTTTCCTATATATTCTTTCTTTCTTTTCTTTCTTTCTTTCTTTCTTTCTTTCTTTCTATCTTTCTTTTCTTTTTTCTTTTATTCCTTTTTTCATTCTGATGATTTTTTAATTTATTCCGACGTCTTTTGTCAATTTCTTTTCTTTTTTTTTGTCCATGTCACATATATTTACATTTATTCTTTTAATTTCTTTCTTTTTTATTTTCTCCTATATATTCTTTCTTTCTTTCTTTCTTTCTTTCTTCTTTCTTTTTTTCCTTTTCTTTCATTTTGATGTTTAATTTATTGTAACTTCTTTTTCACTTTTCCATATATTTACATTTATTCTTCTGATCTAATTTCTTTCTATTTATTTTCTCTATATATATTTTTCTTTCTTTCTTTCTTTCTTTTCTTTCTTTCTTCTTTCTTTCTTTCTTTCTTTTATTCCTTTTTTCATTCTGACTTGATTTTTTAATTTTTCGACGTCTTTTGTCAATTTCCTTTTCTTTTTTTTTTGGTCCATGTCAATATTTCATTCTTCTGATCTAATTTCTTTCGTTTTTTTATTTTCCTCCTATATTTTTTTTCTTACTTTCTTTCTTTCTTTTCTTTCTTTTTTCTTTTTCTTTTCTTTCTTTATTCCTTTCCTTCATTTTGATGTTTAATTTATTGTAACTTCTTTTGTCATTTTTTTTTTTTATTTGGTCCATGTCACATATATTTACATTTATTCTTCTGATCTAATTTCTTTCTATTTTATTTTCCTCCTATATTTTTCTTTCCAGTTTTTTTATTTTTTTCATTCTTTCTGATTTTTTAATTTATTCCGACGTTTTTTTGTCAATTTCCTTTTCTTTTTTTTTGGTCCATGTCACATATATTTACATTTATTCTTCTGATCTAATTTCTTTTTTTTATTTTCCTCCTATATATTCTTTTTTTTTTTTTTCTTTCTTTTTTTTATTCCTTTCCTTTAATTTCTTTTGTCTTTTCTTTTTTTTTTTTGGTCCATGTCACATATATTTACATTTATTCTTCTGATCTAATTTCTTTCTTTTTTATTTTCCTTATATTCTTTCTTTCTTTCTTTTCTTTCTTTCTTTCTTTTCTTTCTTTTTTCTTTTATTCCTTTCCTTCATTCTGATGTTTAATTTATTGTAACTTCTTTTGTCTTTTCTTTTTATTTGGTCCATGTCATATATATTTACATTTTTATTCTGATCTAATTTCTTTCTATTTTATTTTCCTCCTATATATTCTTTCTTTCTTTCTTTTTTCTTTCTTTCTTTCTTTCTTTCTTTTTATTCCTTTTCTTTCATTTTGATGTTTAATTTATTGTTTCTTTTGTCACTTTTCTTTTTATTTGGTCCATGTCACATATATTTACATTTATTCTTCTGATCTAATTTCTTTCTTTTTTTATTTTCCTCCTATATATTCTTTTCTTTTCTTTCTTTCTTTCTTTCTTTTATTCCTTTCCTTCATTTTGATGTTTAATTTTATTGTAACTTCTTTTTTTTTTTTTTTATTTGGTCCATGTCACATATATTTCATTTATTCTTCTGATCTAATTTCTTTCTATTTTATTTTCCTCCTATATATTCTTTTTTTTCTTTCTTTCTTTCTTTCTTTCAATTTCTTTCTTTTTTTCATTCTTGATTTTTAATTTATTCCGACGTCTTTTGTCAATTTCCTTTTCTTTTTTTTGGTCCATGTCACATATATTTCATTTATTCTTCTGATCTAATTTCTTTTTTTTTTTTTCTCTTATATATTTTTTTTTCTTTCTTTTCTTTCTTTCTTTCTTTCTTTCTTTCTTTTTTATTCCTTTCCTTCATTTTTGATGTTTAATTTATTGTAACTTCTTTTGTCACTTTTTTTTTATTTGGTCCATGTCACATATATTTCATTTATTCTTCTGATCTAATTTCTTTCTATTTTATTTTTCCTCCTATATATTCTTTCTTTCTTTCTTTTCTTTCTTTCTTTTCTTTCTTTCTTTCTTTTCTTTCTTTCTTTTATTCTTTTTTCATTCTGACTTCTGTTTTTTAATTTATTCCGACGTCTTTTGTCAATTTCCTTTTTTTTTTTTTTTTGGTCCATGTCACATATATTTCATTTATTTCTTCTGATCTAATTTCTTTCTTTTTTATTTTTCCTATATATTCTTTCTTTCTTTTCTTTTCTTTCTTTCTTTTTTCTTTCTTTTTTTTTATTCCTTTCCTTCATTTTGATGTTTAATTTATTGTAACTTCTTTTGTCTTTTCTTTTTATTTGGTCCATGTCACATATATTTACATTTATTCTTCTGATCTAATTTCTTTTCTTTTTTATTTTTCCCTATATATTTCTTTCTTTCTTTCTTTCTTTCTTTTCTTTTTCTTTCTTTCTTTCTTTCTTTCTTTCTTTTATTCCTTTTTTTCATTCTGACTTCTGATTTTTAATTTATTCCGACGTCTTTTGTCAATTTCCTTTTTTTTTTTTTGGTCCATGTCATATATTTACATTTATTCTTCTGATCTAATTTCTTTCTTTTTATTTTCTCCTATATATTCTTTCTTTTTTTTCTTTCTTTCTTTCTTTCTTTCTTTCTTTTTCTTTCTTTTATTCCTTTCCCTTCATTTTGATGTTTAATTTATCGTTTCTTTTGTCACTTTTTTTTTTATTTGGTCCATGTCACATATATTTACATTTATTCTTTGATCTAATTTCTTTCTATTTTATTTTCCTCCTATATATTCTTTCTTTTCTTTCTTTTTTTCTTTTCTTTCTTTTCTTTC
>CAHIKZ030000687.1:727500-764983 GCA_903632075.3 Acanthosepion pharaonis
CGTACCTTAACCATAGAGTTGGCTTTATAGAGATAGATTCTAATGCCATTTCCTCAAAGTATTCGATGTATATATTCGCCATTGCTGGTGATAATGGCGAGCCCATTGCTAAGCCCTCATCCTGTCGATATATGTGTGATCCCATTCCGAAGTGTGTTGTTTGTGTACAGAAAGTCACCATCTCCATCAGATTATCTATTGGAATACTGGTCCGTTCTTCTAGGGAAGTGTCAGAGGTCAATCTGTCTCTGACTACTGAGAGTGCCTCCTCCGTGGGTACCTTGGTGAACAAACTCACCACATCCAAGCTCACCATCTGATTGGATAGGATGGGAGCATCTTTGATTATTTCCACGAAGTGGGCAGAGTTTCGGACATATGAAGGAGACTTTCCGATCAATGGGTCAATTATATCTACAAGGAAGCGACTCAGAGGGTGGCACACCAAGCCTTGACAACTAAGAATGTGATAAATATGGCGATAAAGATGAGGATAATAGTTCAAATAATGTAAATAATGTACATCATACCTCATCTCAGAAATATATATATATATATAATATATATATATATATATATATATAGAGAGAGAGAGAGAGAGAGGGGGAGAGAGGTGAGAAGGAGAGAGATAGAGAGAGAAACGAGTAAGGGTGGGGTGAGAGAAAGAGAGAGGGTGGTAAAGACCAAATTGAAAAAAAAAGAGACAAAAGATTTCGAGATGAAAAAAAAGAACCCCAGAAAACAGAGTATTATATATATATATATATATATATATATATATATATATATATATATATATATATACTGATATTTCTATATAAATATAGAAATTGTTTTGATGAACTCTCCTCTATGGTACCTAGACTTCATGAATTTAAGCGTAGTACTCGATTGGCGGGAAGGTCTCATTGTTTTATTGTTAAAATGTCTAGATGTAACCGTAAGTTCTATGCTAACAGTTTCTTATAGCGTACCTCCCGCTTGTGAGACTCTTTCGGCTTTTTGCTTCCCAATCAACTTTGATCTTCACAAATTTAAATGCAGTATGGAATATTGTTGTTATATATGGTCTATGCCCCGCTGTTCATTTCGAGGTTCTTAAGAAAATTCAAATACGGATATACAATGTGATAAGTCCTGATCTGGCATCTCGTCTACAGTCACTTTCTCAAAGATGTGATGTGGCTTCCCTCTGTCTTTTCTATAAATATTTTCATGGCAGCTGCTCTGATGAGCTATTTTCACTGGCACCCCATCTGAATGAATTTAAGCGTGCTACTAGTTTGAAATCTCGGTCCCACCCTTTTACTTTCGAAACAGGTAAATGTAACCATCTCTTCTACCCCAACATCTTTTTCTCTCACACTTCCCGACAGTGGAACTCCCTTCCTCTTACTTTCTTCCTTGATAGCTATAATCTTCAAGGATTAAATTGTAATGTCAATCGACATCTTCTGATGCCTTGATCTCCATCCTTCTTTTCTCCAATCGCCCCCTATAGCCAGTTTTTCCCTTACTTTCACTCTCTGTAGCCCTTTGCTTACTAGTAGCAGTGGCACTCCGACCTTGCTTGGGGTGAAATGCTTAAAAAAATGTCAATCGTTATCTTCTCTCTTCTTAATTATTCTTCTTTTATTGTCCTTTCTCCTTTAGAGTAGTTTTTCTAACATTCTCTAACATTTAGTATCCCACTTTGCGTCCCCAAGGATTTATTGTCGTTCTCCTTAATAGAGTTTTTTTTTTATCATATTTTCTCACAATCGTCTTAGTGGCTTTATTGCCTTGCTTGGGGTGAAATGATTAAAAACGGCATATACAGAACAATATGGCTAGAGAGTTTACTTGCAATTAAGAATCAGTGTGCCCATTGAGTAATTGAACACCTCCACGTGCGGCGTTCTATCGTTGAGGGAGAACGTGAAGAGAGAGTTTATTTTCCTTCCTTTTATACCGTATTTACCACGTCACCTAGCGGGCGTTGAGAGAAGTTAGACATTGTACCAGGATTGTAAGTCTTTCTTTTAAAAAAATGCAGGCAGGAAAATTAAGGGATTTTGATTTGAATTTAATTAGTTGTGATAGTTAAAAAGCTCCCATTTAAACTTAATTAAAATAAATAATAATTTCAGAGCATTCAACCCGATTTCTTGACTGCTTACTGCCTAGTAATAAATTTGAGTAATTAGCGCGCCGGAAGGTGTCGGGAATTACCATAAATTTATAGCGAACCGGATACGTAAACACAAGCAAAAATGAGCGGGAAGAGATTACTGATGCTTCTCTCTTGCACATGCGCATTAAAAACATTAACGTGTGTCGTTTAATAAGACTAAGACACTGGCCTCCTCTAAAAACTTTCATCTCTTATTTCCGTAAATATTATTGTTTTAATCATTATATTTTGAAAAATCTCATCCATAAATTTAATTTTCCCAAACCTTCGTATCATTGTTATCTCAATCAGGGAAAATTTGAAAAAAAAAAAAAAAAAAAAAAAAGATTTCGTTATTAAGAGATTCAGTTGTTAATTAAATTCTAATATGGCGTTTAATATCGGTATTTTAATATTCCGTCTAATATCTCCGTTCTATACGTCAAATATCTGCATTCAAATATTGAATCTGATATCTGAATTCTGATATTCTTCCTAATATCTGCATTCTAAGATTCCTTAATATGTCCATATATATATATATATATATATATATATATATATATATATATATATATATATATATATATATATGTGTGTGTGTGTGTGTGTGTGTGTGTGTGTGTGAGAGAGAGTGAAAATATATAGAAAATAGGAAAGAACTCGTTAGGTAAATAATACAAAGTTCTTCAGTATTTTTGTTATTATTTTTAAAAAATAGTGCTCGATACAAAAGTAGAGCATAAATATAATTATTTATTTAAAAATATGATTCCATCGCTACATAAGAGTTCTCATGTGCCGAAAACTTCAATATAATTATTTGAATTAAATTGAAATTAAATTCTAATATGGCGTTTAATATCGGTATTTTAATATTCCGTCTAATAATTATATTGAAGTATGAGAACTTGTTTTGAAGCATGAGAACTCTTATGTAGCGATGGAATCATATTTTTAAATTTTATATATATATATATATATATATATATATATATATTGATCTTCTAGATAAGACAGTAAAAGAAAATTACAAGGAAGGATAAACGTCAATTGTAAAAAGATGAGTATAACGTTGTCAGCAAGAGGAAAAAAAAAACAAGGTACGAACTCTCGTGTATAGAGAATAAAAATGTTGAAACCTATGGGAAAAATTTTAACAGAGGATGTAAAATATGAAACCGAAATCCAAAGCTATATCGGGATAGCAAAATACGCTTTCAAAAAATTAAGCAAAGTCCGAGGAGTATTCGACTACCCTGTTGTATCACTCCTCAAGGACACATGGCCCAGAGGATAAAGACTTTTGGTTAAATCCAGCGACTAGACCCAAAGAGTTATGAGTTCAATATCAGGCCAAAGCAGAGGTGAACTAAAACTTGGAGAGTTAAATAGGAATAACTGAGGCACCCGGAAGAGGCGTGGCAGGTGGAACTAGAACAATTTACCCTGATGGACGAAATAAAGGGTTCGGTTCGAAATTCCAATCACCTTAAGAAGGCCCGTGCCTACAACGGCCTAAACATTATGAAAACGGCAATGAAGCTGGAAATAACAGTCCGAATAATGTAAATAATGCAAATAATCCTAATACCTCATCTCAGTGATATAGACAGATATTAAGTTAAATCGTTAATCGTGTCCTCCTCTCACTTTTTGACTTCCTATAATCTTTTTAAATATCCATGCATTAAATTTCATTTAACGTTTAATTTAAATCGTTAATCTTCTTTTAAGTCAATAATCATTAATATTTTTTTTAATTTTAACCATTAATGTATTTGCAAGCCAATAAAAACTTTCCTTATATTGACATTTAAAGAATGTGAACATTTTGGGGTCACATCCTATAATAGCCAATTCTGGATAATTTTTTCGCTGGTGAAGAGTATACTTGAATTGACAGAGATGTTGTTCTACAGAAGTGTGCTGAGAAAAATATAGACAGAGCATTTAAATAACTAGGAAGGTTTAACGAAGAGGTATATTTCGAATCAGAAAGAAGTATTTGACAATTCTGGGACACATAATGAGGAAGAAGTGTTTGGAAAATTTGACACTCACAGTAAGGTAAAAGAGACTATAGGCCAGCTGAATGGATAATGCAACGGGAAGTGCGAGAGATGGTTAAAAGAAAAACATTACTAAGAGCTACTATGCATAAGATGTGGAGAGCCATGATCGCCCACGCCCCGAAGATAGATAAAGAATAATTATGGTATGTTTAAAAGTTCCCATTTAGACACACTTCTCAAAATCAGCATTTCAATGTCCAAACTTTAAATCATGTATTTTGGGTCGTGGGACGGGCAAAGAACTTTACTGTACCCCCGCCGTCAAAGACTAGTTGTTAAACGCGAAAAAAATCCTAGATATATTCCTACATTTCTCTGAGATTTTTTTTCAAAATGGACAAAACGTAAGACATATTTTTTTCAAAGAACGTAAAAAAATATCAATTTTTTTGTTAGAAATTTTGAAAATGTATTTTTTCGATGTAAATACTGGGAAAGGAATTTGAATAATCTTTTTCTTTTGCCTTCTTTTCTTTTACTTCTCCTCCTCCTCCTTTTCTTCTTCTTCTTCTTCTTCTCTCCCCTTCTCCCCATCCTCCTCCTCCTCTTCTTCTCCCTATCCTCCTCCTCTTCTTCTTTTTCTTTTTATTCCCATCCTCCTCCTCTTCTTCTATCCTCCTCTTCCTCCTCCTCCTCTTCTTCTTCTTCTTCTCCCCATCCTCCTCCTCCTCTTCCTCCTTCTCCTCTTCTTCTTCTCCCCATCCTCCTCTTCTTCTTCTTCTTCTTCTCTCCAACCTCCTCCTCCTCCTCTTCTTTTTTTCCCCATCCTCCTCCTCCTCTTTCTTCTCCTGTTTGTTATCTCTCCTAAGCCTTGTTCCGCCATCCATTTATTCAAGATCTTTTCTTCTTCTATGTGCCATGTTCCATCATGAGGTAGGCGATAATGGTCCTTCACAATTTCTCTTTCTTTGTAGCTCTTAATAAATTTTGTCCTTGTCGCCATTCATTTATTCAATCTTCTTCTTCTTCTTCTTCTTCTTCTTCTTCTTGCCTTGTCTCTCCAGGACATTAGCGATCATGGCTCTCCACATTTTCCTGTCTTTTGTAGCTCTTTGTAAATTTTGTATTTCTCTCCTAAATTCTCTTCTGTCTGGCATCTGTTTAACAAGCTCGTTATATAGATTATGTATTTCTCTGACTCTTTTGCCTTAAATATGTCTTGTGAGTGTTAAATTTTCCAAACCCTCTTTCTTCATCGTATGCTCTAGAAATTTCAACTGTCTCTTTAAGATGTTAACTATAAGTGTCCTTTTTGTTTCCATTTTCGGTAAAATTTTGTCGTTGCTCACATGTTCAGTCCATGGTACTCTCAGCATCCTTCTGTAGAACCATGTTTCTCTTGCTTCAAAGCACATTTTCTGTTATGAGCCTGTCCAGCATTTAATGCCATATAGGAGGACCGATATTACATAACAGGTAAGTACTCTTTTCTTTGTTTTTAACGAAATTTTCCTGTTTCTTAATACTTTGATTAGCCTCTGGAAAGCATTTTTCGCGATAACAGTGCGTCTTCGGATTTTGGTGTCGCACTTCCCGTCCTCTGTTAAAACATTTCTCATATATTTAAATTGTATTACTAGCTTGATTTTGGTATCTCTAATTTGTAATTTGGATGTTGGACTCTTCCAATTTCTAACCGTCCTGTGTATGACGATAAACTACATCCGCGCCCTGGGTAAGACGATAAACTACGTCCGACAGCAAGGCCTTTGATCAGGAGGTTTTGAGGAGCGTGGAACTTAATTGCTGGTGTTCCCTAGTCCATCCTGACCCGGGGTGGTTGCACTTGTCAGGGTCCCGGCTATGGGCAAATAGTTAACCCCGAAACTGATAAAACACTATGAAAGTGTAAAAATAGGTTTTTAATACCAGCAATATTTTTTGTAAAAAAAATATTGCAAGCAATACAGTTTTGAAGAAAAATTTATTATCAGTAAAACATTTTTGAAAAATATTATTACAAACAACTCATTCTTGGAAAACAAATATTACCAGAAATACATTCTTAGAAAAAAAAATATTACCAGCAATACATTCTTGGAAAAAATATTATCAGCAATACATTCTTGGAAATATTACTTTTTTGGGAAAAAAATATTACCAGTAATACTTTTTGGAAAAATATTACTAGCAATAAAGATCTTGTCGGCACTAAATACTCCTTGAAGTTGATATGCCGTAAAACAAAACAAAACAAACCAACAAGTTTAACCTGGTACGCCTTATCGACTTGGCTAGCAAGAGCATTCAGCCAGGCGAGAACAAATTTCGTGTTGGACAATTCCAATTTCTGACAACCATATTTTCTGTTTTCTTGTAGTTAATGTAATCATTTTTTCTCGTTTTGCTTCAAGAATTCTTGTAGTTTCCTTTCTGTGTTGGCTATCAGCACTGTGTCATTTCCTATCTTATATTGTTAAGATTTTTGGATCTGGCCTCTTAGTGCTGTGTAGATGAATCTATTGAGACCTTCTGTTATACCGATATTTAATTTAGGTTTATATAGAAAACAATTCTACACATGGCAGTCTTTCTAAAATAAAACAAAAAATCCCATAGATACAAAAACTCAAATATCAATGACCAACAATTATCTATTCCCGGACTGAGTAAATGCTTATAGACACAAACGTAGATAATCAAGAAACTGTTTATGCTCAGATATAAATAACCAATATTTGCCTATCCTCGAACCAAATAAATATTTATGCACGCAAATACAAATAGTCAATATTTAGCTATCCTTGAACCAAACAAATGTTTATAGGTCTTATGAATAATCAAGAGTGGTCTCCCCTTGTTTTGTTACTCTCCTCATTGAGAGAGCTATTTCTCTTTACTGGGACTATAAAAGGACACTATACACGAACTTTGTATTCTCAGTTGAATAAGCTTTCTTAAAGTCCACACCTGCGTACTTTTTTCATTACAATATGCTCAAATATAAATGATCAATATTTGCCTATCCCTGCCCAAAGTAAAAGTTTATGCACTCAAATATATCCCCAAAGCAAGTAAATGTTTATGAACTCAAATATAAACAAACACTATGTGCGTGTCCTTGCAACAAGTAGATGCTTATGGACTCAAATATAAACGAACAATATTTACCTATTCCCGCATCAAGTAGATGTTTATAGACTCAAATATAAACAACTAATATTTAGCTACCCCTAAAGCAAGTAAATGTTTTTAGACTCAAATATAAACGAACAATATTTAGCTATCCCTAAAGCAAGTAAATGTTTATAGACTCAAATATAAACAACCAATATTTACCTATCCCTAAAGCAAGTAAATATTTATAGACTCAAATATAAACACCAATATTTACCTATCCCTAAAGCAAGTAAATGTTTATAGATTCAAATATAAACAACCAATATTTGCCTATTCCCGCATCAAGAAAATGTTTATAGACTCAAATATAAACGAACAATATTTAGCTATCCATAAAGCAAGTAAATTTTCATAGACTCAAATATAAACAACCAATATTTAGCTATCCCTAAAGCAAGTAAATGTTTATAGACTCAAATATAAACAACCAATATTTAGCTATCCATAAAGCAAGTAAATGTTTATAGACTTAAATATAAACGAACAATATTTAGCTATTCCCGCATCAAGAAAATGTTTATAGACTCAAATATAAACGAACAATATTTAGCTATCCTAAAACAAGTAAATGTTTATAGACTCAAATATAAACAAATCAATATTTAGCTATCCCTAAAGAAAGTAAATTTTTATAGACTCAAATATAAACAACCAATATTTAGCTCTCCCTAAAGCAAGTAAATGTTTATAGACTCAAATATAAACAACCAATATTTAGCTATCCCTAAAGCAAGTAAATGTTTATAGACTCAAATATAAACAACCAATATTTAGCTATCCATAAAGCAAGTAAATGTTTATAGACTCAAATATAAACGAACAATATTTAGCTATTCCCGCATCAAGAAAATGTTTATAGACTCAAATATAAACGAACAATATTTAGCTATCCCTAAAGCAAGTAAATGTTTATAGACTCAAATATAAACAACCAATATTTAGCTATCCCTAAAGCAAGTAAATTTTTATAGACTCAAATATAAACAACCAATATTTAGCTCTCCCTAAAGCAAGTAAATGTTTATAGACTCAAATATAAACAACCAATATTTGCCTATTCACGCATCAAGTAAATGTTTATAGACTCAAATATAAACGAACAATATTTAGCTATCCCTAAAGCAAGTAAATGTTTATAGACTCAAATATAAACAACCAATATTTACCTATCCCTAAAGCAAGTAAATGTTTATAGACTCAAATATAAACGAACAATATTTAGCTATCCCTAAAGCAAGTAAATGTTTATAGACTCAAATATAAATGTCCGATATTTACCTACCCCTCCTCCCAAACCAATTAAATGCTTTGCCGACTAAATCTTAAGCGACTAATAGTTATCTATCTCCAAATCATTAAATAGCCCAGCGGTGCTTGATATATTGTAAAATCTAAAAGAAAACAAACGTAAACAATCTTAAAAGTAAACAAAGAAGCAAATAAAAAAAAACTCAATGTAGAAACTTCTACAGTAATATTCTGGCGTATTTAGTGTCCCGTTTACATGTTTATGTTTAGGTAGTGGGGGGGCAGTGCTGATTTCACGTAATTTTATGTTTCTGCTTGCTTTAGCGTGACAAAACGAACCCGCAAACAAAATTGATATTTTATGGAAATTACACTTAAAGCAGACGTTTTTTTGCCGCTTTTTTTTTTTTTTAAAATATTTTGCAATTTATTTTGCAACCTTTAAAATTTGCTCATGAATCTAAGCCGAATATATAATTCAAAACGTTTCTGATAATTAGATAAAAAATAATTAAATGAAAAAAAAAGTTAAATGAAAGATTAAAAAAAATTAATTAATTACATTAAAGTCTTGCAACACACCAATTTAAAAATATATGACCTAACGTCATATGTCATTTTAACACAGGAAGTACAGCTTGAACATATATGGGATTCTCATCAACACAATTTGTACATATTCATTTTTTTAATTTATAGCAATGACCCAAAGGTAAAAGGTCAAGATGTCAAAATCAAACATGCACCGGTGTTGAAATATCGGAGGATAGAAATAATGACACAGAAATTGAAGGAAGTGCAAAAGATGCATTCGAAAAACTAAGTAAAGTATTAAGAAACAGGAAAATTTTATTAGAAACAAAGAAAAGAGTGACGAAGAGTTATGTAATATTAAACCTATTATATGGCCGTGAATGCTGGAAAATATTCCTCAGAGATGAAGAGGAGACAAGAGGCACCATAAATATGGTTCTACAGAAGGATGCTGAGAATACCATAGACTAAACATGTGAATAGCGAGAACATTTTAAAAAATGGATAAAAGTACGCTCATTCTTAGAATCAGAGACACGCAACTGAAATTTATGGGACAGCTAACGAGGAAGGGAGACATGGAAAGTTTGACACTCACAGGAAATAAAGGGACGGGGTCAGTGGGTTACCTAATTGAGGGGATTATGTTAATGTCTGGCGGAAGGGGAAGTGGAGGGATGATCAAAGGGATGGTAATAATACAAACATTACTGAGAAATATAGGGTGACCCAAAAAAACGGGAACTTTTAGCAATCCAATAAAACCAAGAGTGATGGAAGAAAAATATTTCATTCATAGTAATTGAAACCTTAAAACATGCCATTTAAGAAACAATGATGGAATTTTCATTTTTAAAACATTACGTCCTGTAGATGGCGTCCTCCTGTACGAATTGTTGAAATCTGCTGTTGAGATTCCTCATTGACTGCTGTAACATCTCAGCTGGGATACTGTGAATTTCATCTTGAATTCTAAATGGCGAAATGTTTAATTACTTAAGGTCACTGTCTTGCAGTGTTGACACTTGCTCATGTGTAGCAATACGCACTTCAAAACTTCCCGTTTTTTTGGGTCACCCTGTACAAAGGATAGGAAGTTGTAGCTAGCCATGATATCCCACGTCCTTAGACACAACAAATAAGAAGAAATAAGATAGTGTTCATGGCAGACTCAGAAGGAAAAAAAAACTCTTAATTAAGGTAGTAAAAGAAAGCAAGAAGAAAGGACTATTAAAAAGACGGAGGCATGATTTGCAGCAAAAGAGATAGCCAGCTTGAGAGTGCAGTATCGAAATCAAGTAATTTCAGAAAATTAACTATGTGCATATTGTAAAGGGTGTTCCAATAACTTGAATAACGTAAAACCGATTTTAAATATGTATTAAGTTTAAGCGTCTAATGATTTTTTTTCTTTTTCTTTCAGATTTGGCGGACATTTGGGCGATATTATTTTTCACACAAAATTGCCTTGATTTAAATAACATGATCCAATAGAGAAATAAATGAATTTTCACCAATAACACGGATTTATTTACTGCTGACTTAAATTCCGTCTTAATGAAACACCATTAGATATGATCCACCTTAATGAAACACCTTTTAGTAATAGACGACGGAAAATGTATCAAAGAAATGCGAAAGCGCACAGAAATAGCGAAAGATGCCTTCTAGCAAGTAAACAAAGTATTAAGAGATAGGAAAAACGATTTCAAGTCCGTCGATAACTGGGTCAGAAGATGGCTTGTTAATTTTTACGCCCCCAAAAATAAACTTCTCTCCATTAACTATACGAGAGACCCCTTTCTGCTTTCTATCAGCATGGCTGATTCTAACCTTCAGGAAAGTGACACGTTGCGCCTTTTCGGGCTAACGTTTTGAGCTGACATAAAATTGAAAGACTATATTGAATCCATTGCTAAGAAAGTTGGATCACTGTGATGTGCAAGACAATTTTTTCTCTCCAGAATCTATCTTACATATCTATAAGTCTACCATTCGTCCACACTTAGAATATTACTGCCATATATAGTCCGGTGCTCCTGATGAATTAGTAATATTACTGGTTCTGATCTGGCGGCTCAACTTCAGTCCTTTTCCCAACGCCGTAAAGCTGCCTCTCTGAGCCTTTTCTATAAATACTTTCATGATATTTTGATTTAATACACTGTACTGGACTGGCGTCATCTCATCAATTTACAGTTGAGCTGCGTAGATGTAACTGTGGTTTCTTTTCTCGCATTTCTTGCTTGTGGAACTCCCTTCAATTGCTTTCCAACCAATTTTAATCTGTAAATATTTAAATGAAATGTCGATCGCTATCTACTGTCCTCCTGATTACTCTTTTCTCTTCCCGCTCATTATTAATATTTCTGTCCCTAATTTTCCCATGCCCTTTAACAGCATATGTCTTAGTGGCTATACTTTGCATGGGGCTTAAAAAAACAAGAAAAGAAACAAAGAAAAAAGTGCTGAACTGCCGTGTCATGTCTAATCATGATAGCGAATGCAGGATAATGCAAAAGATGTAGAAGAGACTATAGGTTTTGTTTTGTTTGTTTAACAGCATATCAACTTCTTATGGGTCATTTACTGCCATAATTGTATTTTCTTGTGAGTTTCCATTTTTTTTTCCCAAAAAATGTTTTGCTGGCAATTTTTTTTTTTAAGGTGAAAATATATTTCTGGTAATTTTTTGTAATGTATTTTTATATTTTGGCCCCAGTATAAGGGTTCCCTACTTGTCCATAGCTGGGACCCTAATAGATGCTACCACTCCGGGTCAGGGTGGACCTGGGAACAAGAGCAATTAAGAAGTTCCATGCGACTAAAAACCTCACGATCAGAGGCCTTGCTGCCGGATGTAGTTTATCGTCATACCCAGGACGTGAAGAAACTGTAAGCGAGAAGAATGTGCTTCTGACGACGAGTGTTGAGAATACCATGAACAGAAAATGTGATTAATGCAGAAGTTTTATGGAAAATAGAAAATACAATACAAGGCAGCTTGGAGAAGTATCGATTTTTTTATTGATTGATTGATTTGTATTATTTTTACGCCATATCAACCCTTTGTATATTATTTAAAGCCGAAACATGTTTTGGGCTGCAGGAGGTTTCCTATTTAAATAATGATTGGGTCCGATGTTGCCTAAACTCGAAGTAAGAGGAAACAGCGTGAAACAATGAATCGAAAGAAGAATCTGCAATGTTATTGACCCTGACCTGGCATCTCAAGTTCTGTCACTTTCCAACTACCGTAATCTCTGTGCCTTTTCTATAAATATTTTCATGGTCATTGTTCTGATGTACTTTCTTCTATCGTGTTTAGATTTTATGACTTAAGTGCCATACCAAATTGGCGACAACGTCTAATCATTTTATAGTTGAATTGGCCAGATGCAACCGTAAGTTCTATTCTGTCCCTTTTTTCTCATTTCTACCGTCTTGGGTATGACGATAAACTACATCCGCGTCCTTGGTAAAACGATAAACTGCGTCCAAGAGCAAGGCCTCTGATGAGAAGCTTTTGAGGACCGTGGAAACACCTCTTAATTGCTGGTGTTCCCAGGTCCACCCTGACTCGGGGTGGTAGCAGCTGTTAGGGTCCCAGCTATGAGCAAATAGTTAACCCCGAAACTGTGGTAAAAACACTATGAAAGTGTAAAAAATAGGCTTTTAATACCAGAAATTCTCTGTAAAAAATTATTACCAGCAATAAATGTTAGTAGAAAAAAAAAAAAACTATTACCAACAATAATTTTTTGACGGAAAAATATTACCAGAAATAGATTTTTGACAAAACAAAATATTGCAAAAAAAAAAAAAAAAAAATAATAAAAAAAAAAAATTGTCGGCATTAAATAACCCATTGATGTTGCTATGGCGTAAAACAAAACAAACCAAATCTCTCATTTCTAACGAAATTATTCTGTTAATATATATAAAGTTTTGGAAACTAACGTTAGTTTTGTTCCCCTCCTCTATATTTTTATCATCTATATATTGAGATATTCTTGATAAAATCCCATGAATAATCTGCAATAGTATTGGTTCTGACCTGGCATTTCGGCTTCAGTCCCTTTCTACCACCGTAATTTAGCTTCCCTCTGCCTTTTCTATAAATACTTTCATAGTAATTATTCTGAAATTTCTTCTATAGTATCGAGACTTGATGAATTTAAGCGCAGTATTAAATTGGCGACATGGCCTCATCATTTCACAGTTGAAATTGCTAGATGTAACCGTAAGTTCAGTGCTAACAGTTTCTTCTGTAGCACTTCTCGCTTGTGGAACTCTCTTCAGGCTTCTTGCTTCCCAGTTAAATTTGGTCTTCAACAATTTAAATGCAATATCAATCGTTATCTACTGTCTTCTTAATTCTTGTTCTTTTATTGTTCTCTCTCTTTAATACTGTGTTTTTTTTACTATTTTTTAACACTCAGCAAATGCTTGCATCTTAATGGCTTTATTGCCTTGCTTGTGGTGGAATGATTAAAATAAATCTAAAAGAGAACATTTTGTATATAATTAAAGCAAGAACAAGCATAAAACCTCCCGTGAATAATGCATTTTGTCGTTTTTACCCAAATGGCGGGCATTGGCTTTACAAACCTTTCCCGGTGTTTAATGGTTAACTAGTTTCCTGAAATATAACAGTTTTTCTCACGTCACTTCAATTAATTTAAATTTCTGTGAGATTACTCCTTCGCCTGTGTTTTTCTTAAATTACAGTCTGTTTTCTTTTAAACCATATCGTTTTTCGCTATGAATTAACGATCGGGAAAATAATAGATTTCGTTGTATAAATTATGGTTTCACAAAGCTAATTATTGAAATGTAAACAATTGTATAGCGTCAGTGTTTTTATATAATGTGAGCTGTTAGCGTTTATGTACAATACAAGTGCTGACAATTTTGTACAATATTATCATAGCTTATTGACACATATCCAATGAAATACTGAAATATTCTCAGACCAACCAGGCAGACCTTTCACACAAAACTCTGATGCTCAGTCATTTGTTGGAAGTGGAACAAGCCGAGAATTATTTAGCACCTCCTCATATTGATTCTTTCATTTTTTACGGCTTATCAACCCTTTGTAGGTTATTTGAAGACTAAGAATATTTTTGATTTAAGAATTTTTTTTTTTTTGGTGGAGAGTAATTGTTTAGTGATACGAGGTCTATTAATTAACCCATAACTAGGGGGAGAAGAAGTGGTTTCATATATTTTCCAAGTTTATTTACGCGTGAGTGAATATAACGAATCCAATGGTGATTGGAACGCTGTTCGCCGATTAACACCAGCCGCACATCCAAAACTTACTGCATCTGGTATTACCAAGATCAGTACCTTCTTGGAGTCTTTATACGATGTTACTGGATATAAAGTGGCGGGACGATTTTCTCTTGTTATTAAGCAATAAATTGATTCCCCAAGAATTGCTACATGTTTTTTTTTTTTTGTGTGTGTGTGTGTGTGTGTGTGTGTGTGTGTGTTGTAACGTTCTCAGAGCAACTAAAATGTATTCCAAAAAATTCTGTTTGAAAATTTGGTCAGCCTTTGGAAAGTCTAAACAGTACCTCCTCGGAGTATTTATATGATTATATTGTACATAAAGTGGGAGATCTATTCTGTTGGTTTGGTTTGTTTTACGGCATAACATCCTGAATGGGTAATTTAATGCCGACAAGATTTTTATTGGTGGTAATTTTTTTTTTTCAAAAATATATTGCTAGTAATCAGAAAAAATTACTTCTGGTATTAAAACCTGTCTTTACACTTTCATAGTGTTTTGGCCCCAGTTTAGGGGTTAACTTTTTTACCCATATCTGGGAGCCAAACAGGTGCTACCACTCCGGGTCAGGGTGGACCTGGGAACAACAGCAATTAAGAGGTGGTTCCAAGCTCCTGAAAACCTCCAGATCAGTGGCCTTGCTGTCGGATGTAGTTTATCGTCTGACCCAGGACGCGGATGTAGTTTATCGTCATACCCAGAACGGAAATCTATTTTCTATTGTTACTAATTAATAAAATGATTCTCCAAGAATCACTACATATGAAAATGTGATAGAACTAAGAAGATATTTAAAAAAAAAAAAGTGATTTGATCAGTTTTGGAAGGTCGATCGCACCGAGAACTATTCAGCAATTACTCGGAGTAAACTCATATAACGTTTAAATAGAGTGATTGATTTTCCTATTTTTATTAAGTAATAAACTGATACTTCAAATTAACCCCTATATATTAGAATATACTGGAAAATTATATATGTATATATATATATATATATATATATGATTTTTTTTGATATGTGATATATATAGACACACACCTATATACACATACATATATATATATATATATATATATATATATATATATATATATATATATATATAAAGATATTTTTATGTTTATAGATTCTTGTTTTGAAATTCCGAGAAATTGTCATAGAAAATATGCGTCCTCCGACAGTTTTTCGGACATTCAAACTGAGTAAATGTAGTTAATACTTTTATTATAAACAGGGCATTTGCTTAAATATTTGTATCTATAAAAAAGAATGTATAAACATAAAAATGTCTTAAGATAATTGTCGAACTTTGTACATTTCAATAATACATACATACATACATACATATATATATATATATATATATATACTAAAGGTAACAAATCCGTAGGTATATAATTCAAGTGGATCCTAGTAATATAAAATATTAAAACTGATCCACAAAAAGAGCTCAATGTATTTATTAATATTTATACTGAGCCATATAATTGATAAAACAATGAAATCCAAAATTACCTCATAAGGGAAATAGCCTATTTCGGCAGACGAAGATAGCGGTCGTCTGTCTTATCCATTCCGGTAAAATACAATAATCAAAGCCAACTGTTGAAACAGAGGAATGAATTAGGTATAAAATGTCGACGTAAAAACAAATTCAAATTTCCTTAATACAGGTTTAACTTAATTAGCTACCATATTTTTATAATATTCACTCCCCTCTTGAAATATCAACATTTAATTAATTCTAATTTTCTATATTTTATTCCCCTTCTATAACCTCTTTACACTATATTAATTATAATCTATAAACTTTCCCCTATTTTAATATCTCTCCAAATCTTTTTCCATTAATCCCTTACATCCTTTTAGCTATATATTTTAAAGTTATTTTTAAGCCCTATTGTATTCTTCTAACAGTTATTGGGATTGTGGTAACGTAATTTTGAAGTATATGTAAATATATACACATATATATTAAAACAAATTGGGAGGCAGAGGAAGGATAAGCAAAAACATCATTACTCACCATTAAATGGTGAATCGAAAATTATAAGAAAAAAGAAGTAAATTTGGCAAAACTGCTTATCGCTCCTCGCTCTTCAGAGTTCAATCGAAGAAAAACATAAATATCTGCACGACTTAAAAATGGGGACAAAAGAAATAATACAACCGGCCATATAAGTCCCAAACAGATTAACTTTAGACTTTGCAGCAATTTTCTCCGACTTTTAATTTTTTTTCTCAGGCACTCTCAAATTGTTATTCATTAAGTGCTCTCAAAACCAGAAGTATTGTTCTTTATGTACTGTGTACTCTCAGATCATGGCTCTCCACAACTTCCTATCCCTTGTAGCTCTTAATAAACTTTGTTCTTCAGTTCTTTCTCTAAAGCCCTGTTCTGTCACCCATTTACTCATGCTCATTAAGTATGTTATCTCTTTCCTCGGTCCCTCTTCCGTTTGATCTGTCCCGTGAGTATCTGATTTTCCTAGCTTTCTTTCCTCATTATGCGCCCTGGCATAAAGGAGGAAATATATTATATAGCAGTCCATCAATCTTTTCAATCGGATTTTTTCTATTTCTTAATAATCTGCTTGGCTTTTCGAATGCATCTTTGGCTACGGGCTGTGGGCTGATGTAAAACTCAACAGAATCCAACGGATCTATATATATATATATATATATATATATATATATATATATGGCATCAAATGACAAGTGGAAAAAAATCTTACATTTTGCCGACGCGTTTCGTCTTTCGACAATTTTTTTCAAGGCAAAAAATGAAATCGAATTATTATAGTTGCATTAAAATCCAAATTTAAAAGATAGACGCGTCGGCAAAATGTAAATTTTTTTTCCACTTGTCATTTGATGCAATCTGTCTTGTCACAAATTCATCTTGGAATTTAACTATATATATATATATATATATATATATATATATATATATATATATATATATATAGCCAGGTAAGATGAAAGAATAAATTACATTTACAATATTTAAATTCATTCAATTTAAATGAGGGCACAGTACGAAGTATAGCAATATAGTTTATCACACACACACACACACACATATATTTACAATTGCTCATTATTTTATATTTTTGTTATATTGATAATATTTTTATGACTAGATGAGTACTTCCACATAATTGAATTCAATGTGGCTAACGCGCGACGGTACAGACGCAAAGGAGGCCCCGGATCGCGTATAGACATGTTACTTCCGCGTTTTCACCGCTAGCAGCAAGAGACAGCTTGGCATATCGAGATACGGGTCTCTCTGGAACTGGTCAAGATCCGTGTCTTTGTAAGATGCTTCATGCTAATAAAAGAAACGAGAAAACCAGTAGCCAACATTGGGCAACACGCGGTGTCTTGTGAAGTCGGTCCCGTGGACATTTTGTTCCTAAAGTTGATGTGATTTCCGAGGGAGTGTCATTCTTGTTACCTCCCTTTTCTTTCCCCTCCCTATTATATCCCCCCGTAGTTGGTTGGAAGAACAATTGGTTAGGTGTTTGCCCCACTCTCAACACATTCCTTGCTGGCATTACAACATGCAAGCTTTTTAAATGCTGTTGTAAAAAGGCCTTACCAGAGATCATATTGATGTTTTTGTTAGCTTTTTATGATCGTTCCCAGTGCTCCAATTACTATAGCTATAACGGTAGTTTTAAGGTGCTACGCTTTTTCTTCAAAATTCTCGTTTTTCAGATATAATTTTATTTGCTGGCACTGCCATATTTATGAAAGGATTTTTTCTTTGCAACCTTTAAACACTATTAATGTAAGAAATTCAACTAAGAGGAGATTTTAAAAAATTTGGTCAGATTTTGAGAAGGGGGATTATGTCGTACACTAAGATGGTGGGGTCTGTATTGTGTTGTTACAAAGTAATAAATAGATCTCCCCAAATTACTACATACGTAATCAAACATTCACGATTTGACGAAGAAGAAATTTCAAACTAATTGTGATTTTGTCAAATATGGGGATGTGGATCGGGCCGAGAACTATTCAGCACTCCTTGGAATATTTATACGCTTATATTGTACATAAAATTGTAGATCTATTTTTAGTACAAATTAAATCAAGGTTAAATAATTGATCTGAATTTATTAATTAAAAACGTATGCAGTTGTTAAAATGATAAAAACGGAGAACGGCAGGTCGTATTATATTCATTCGGTAATCCATGCCTAGAAAAATCTGGTCTTCTTCTTTATTAATCTCTATCAGAAGGCATTTTTCTTTGTAGTCTTTAATCACTATATCTTCCTTTAATTATCAAGCACATATACTAAAATATTGTGTTATCCCAAAATGCAAAAACGGAGAAATCAAGCAAATAAACGCAAATATATTATGGGTTTAATTATGCAAATACAAAGCCCTATTCGCGTTTAGACAAAAGGTGTAAGGTATATTTCAAACTTAGTATTATATTCCGTGCTAATAGGAATATATACTCGAAAAACAAGATGGATAAAATAAGTAAAGTTTTATTGTACAAAACCAGTACAATAAGAATAAAGGTAACAGTAATGCACAAGGTTGTCGCAAGTCAATCCAGTAGTAAGTGCTTCTATTGGAAGGCCGGTAGTTCTCGCGTAAGTCTGAGTCATGCTCAACAGATCCTAGCTAGTAATATTTACCAACCTCCCAACGGGGTAGGATGTAGCACAATGCCGAATTTAATGTGGGGAACTCCGAGCCCGTAGGATCGGCCAAAATTTCGCCGTAAACCCTGCATAAACGTGATCGGGTCTGTCTACCTCCCCCGAGGAGATTCTGCCCTTCAGCAGAGTCTCTTCCGGGTTCCTCTCTGCCCGGAGGAAGAGAGTTTGACAGCAGCTAAGAGCTGAGTAACAGAAGCCAGCTAGTAATATTTACAAACCACCCCACGAGATAGGATGTGGCACAAGTGGGGCACACCGAGCCCGTAGGCTCGGCCAAAAATTACCCGTAAACCCTGCGTAAACGGGTTCGGGTCTGTCTACCTCTGGGTTCCTCTCTGCCCGGAGGTAAAGATTTCGACAACAGCTAAGAGCTGAGTTACAGATCCCAGCTATTCAATATTTACTACCCCCCCCCCCACGAGAGTAGATATGGAACAAGGCCAAGTTCAACGTGGGTCATCTGAGCCCGTATGATCGGCTAAAATTTTCCCGTAGAACCCGCATAAACGGGTTCGGGTCTGTCTACCTCCCCGGACAATACCCTGCCCTTCGATATAGACTCGTCCGGGTTCCTCTCTGCCCGAAAGCAGAGAGTTCGACAACAGCTAAGAGCTGAGTAGCAGATCCCAGCTAGTCAATATTTACTAGCCCACCTCCCCAACGAGGGTAGATGTGGCACAAGGCCGAATTTAATGTGTCGTTCTCGAGCCCGTCGGCACAGCCAAAAATTCCCTCTAAACCCTACATAAACGCGTTCGGGTTTGTCTACCTCCCCGGATGAGACTCTGCTCTTCGGCATTGCCTCCTTCGGGTTACTCTCTGCCCGAAGATAGAGAGTTCGACAGCACGGCTGGAACAGATTCCAGCTGATCTCTGCGGTCCGTTGCCTTACAGTTACTTATAGGCAGTTACTACCTATAGTGTACTTACACATAGAGCTGATAAGTCCTTCTATTAAATCGAATACGAATCCCTATTCACGTTTAGACAGAACGTGTAAGGTATATTTCAAACTTGGATTTATAGTAGTTTAGGGTTCTGCTCTGTTTGTAATAGAAATTTATCGTAAATCGATTCCCCGGAAAGTAGCCGACTTCTAAAATTGGTTTATAACACAGCTACAGTTGCGTATACAGTTTATTTCATAGTTAGAATTTCGTAATATTCCACAAGACCAAATTTTATATGAATAAACAACCTTCTTGAAAGGTGTTTTTTTTTTTAAAGTTGGCACCCAAAATATACACAAACAGCATAGAATCGTATACGAAAACAGATTATGTAGAATTAAGAACTAAGAAAATTAAGCTAATGATGAATTAAATTTAAATAAATTAACATGGCTTCTTATTTGGCTTCTTATTTAAATAATTAAAACACTAAAATGTTGGCTTTTACTTCTTAGTTACACTGCTTTTTATAATTTTAATAACGGCATATGTTTTAATTAAGAAATTCACATCAATTACTTGGCCTTGAAAGGCATCACCAACATTCTATTTGCATTGACCGTCGAACAATAATATCAGTAACTAGACTAACATTGAAGTTGATTTCAACATACCATTGAAATGAAAGTTAATTTTATTATGATTCAGTTAAATATTTCAATTGGTTCGTGTCAACATTCGTCTGGTTTACAAGTTTTTATTTAACATTTTATTTATTGTTTCCAGCATTTAATAGGACTAGAACTTTTGGAATGAAATTGGATTTTAAATCAGATTAACTTAAAAAATATAATTTTAATATACCAAAAAATATTTTAAAATCATATTCCTTTGAAAATATTTTCATATATGCCAAAAATGTTTTTTAAATATCTAAAATATTGTTTGTTTAAAGAAAGCTGAAATATAAATAATTACTCTACAAGCAACTGGACGAAACGGCAAAGCGGGATCTCTTTGTGTCTGTCTTTAACTTAAAAATATGTTAATTAAGAACATTTCTGAAGAAAGTTAAAATAAAAATATTTACTGCATAAACAACTCGTAAATCAATATAACTTTTAGTAGTATATAAGTTAGTATCCCTTTGTTTCAGAACTTTGCGTTTTTTGCGTTTTTTTGCGTTTTTTGGCTTTGCAAATATTTGGTAAAAGATGATATCTTTTTGAGTTCGTGCAACCTGAGGGAAAACAGACAAAAGGCAAAATCTGTTTAAAACGAAAAATACCGTACAAAAGCAAATAATAATAATAATAATAATAATAATATAATTAAGATTGGACGACAAGGTCAGAAAAATACTTACCCAGATGAGGATAGGCTGTATGTACTAAGAGCTTTAAGAGGCCTGGGTCTAATCCAACTTGAACCAACTTTAAAAACTGACAAATAATAATAAAGTTTCAACATCCTTAACTGGATCATAGCTGACATTAAGCGAATGGACACCAAAACGAGAAAGCCTCTCACCTGCCACCGCATGCATCATTCCGAAGCTGATGTTGATCTTCTGCATGTGCTCAGATCCGAAGGAGGCAGAGGATTAGTTCAACAAGAACTGTCTTACGAAACTACAAGAATTGGCCTTCAAAGATACCTAGAAACTACAGAAGACTGGATGATGATATTTATTAAAGAACGTGAAAGTAGTAATTAACTTTATTCAGTAATAAAAGAAGCCAACCCGTTCAAAATGGATTTTCAAATGGGTGAAGAAATACAAGCACAATACATCGACTGAAGCTGAAAAATACTTAAAAAAGAAAACAAACACAAATGCAACCAAGCAGGTACACAAATGATGGCAAGACAAGCTGCTTAACGGCAAATACTCTGCCCATATCAAACAAGCTGATGTAGACAATTGCCGTATCCATCAGTGGCTACGTATTGCATGGTTAAAAGCTGAAACCGAAGGGTTTATTCTGGCTGGACAGGCCCAATGCTTGTTAATTAGGAGTTATCAAGCAGACGTACTGAAAAATTGTACTATCCCAAAATGCAGATTCTGTGATAAATATCCAGAAACAATTGGCCGTCTTGCATCAGGTTGCACAGTATTGGCACCCACTAAATATAAAACACGACACGACAGAGTGGGTCAATATCTGCACTGGAGAATCTGCAACTTCTACGGAAAGGAAACTGAAAGAAATTTGTATGCACACCACCCAGACCCTTTGATTTGTGGCGTTTACACATTTCTTTCCGGGTCCCGCTCACGGACCTAAGGTTAGAAATGGTATCATGACACTTTCCACTGACAAAAAAACAAAACAAAAAAAAACAAACAAAAAAAAAAAACATAGATAAAGCCCTTCGTAAAGTGTGGACTGTACTTGTCAGAACAATTTTTTGTATCTCTTTGAGGCATGGACTTCCAGGAATCCCTTCAATTAGTCTACTGCAATTTTTTCTAACCAGTCCTAGGGCTCCAACTACAACAGGGATTGTTGATGTTCCCATATAACACATTTTTGAGATTTCTATTTCAAGGTCCTTGGATTTTGACAACTTTTTGAATATCTTCAAAGATACATTGCAGTCAGCAGGGACTGCCATATCAATAAGGAGGCACCGTTTTTGTTTGTGATCTTTGATAACAATATCTGGGCGGTTGGCCTTGATTGTTCTGTCAGTGTGTATTGTGTAGTCCCATTGAATTGTAACAGGTCCTATCTCCGTAACCGGGTCTGGATGGTGTTCATACCATTTTCTTTCAGTTTCCTTCCCGTAGAAGTTGCAGATTTTCCAGTGCATATATTGGCCCACTCTGTCATGCCGGGTTTTATATTCAGTAGGTGCCAATACCGTACAACCTGATACAAGACGATCAATCGTTTCTGGATATTTATCACAGAATCTGCATTTTGGGATAACACAATATTTTAGTATATGTGCTTGATAATTAAGAGAAGATATAGTGATTAAAGACTACAAAGAAAAATGCCTTCTGATAGAGATTAATAAAGAAGAAGACCAGATTTTTCTAGGCATGGATTACCGAATGAATATAATACGACCTGCCGTAGATTAAATTGTATTCAGTTCGAAATTTCCTGAAGATTACCCGGGTCAACAAGCATTTGGTGAAAATACAAGGGTACAGCAGTCGAAACGTCGTAATAATAACAAAAATAAGAGAATAGTTCAAGTGTAAATAATGTAATTATTGATAAAGACATTTTATATGGCAGTCAGCATGATTGGTAATGTCCCAAACAATGGTGACTTCATGGTCTTCTATGAATATTATTATTATTATTATTAAATTTGGATTTTTTTGTTTCATAAATTCGGTCCGTGATGTTAACGTTTGCATAAACGACAAGTAGTAGTTGTAGTAGTAGTAGTAGTGATAATAATAGTAATAATAATAATAATAATAATAAAAAGGATATTTTATGGAAATCATATCTCTGTATCTTGCAATGTTTCTTTTTTCTTATTTTTCTTTGATTAAATCTCTTTTTTGGCTTTCTCAAATCTCAATCAAATTTGTTCTTGGTTAATTTCATGCATCACGAAAGACAGTGAAAAGAAATGAATTACTAGAACGCTAAAAAAAAAAAAAAAAAATATCCAAAAGGAAAAACAGATATCAAAAAGCATTTTAAATTATTTCCGGTTGAAAAAAAAAATGTTGAAAGGAAAGAAATGGGAATTTTGAAAATTTTCTTAATCATTACTCGATTATTATTATTATTATTATTATTATTATTATTATTATTATTATTATTATTATTTCAACGACTTTTCACACGAGTACTCACTGAGGGCATTACTTGGTGATCATGTGATATCAAACTCTCCCAGATACTCCGGTATTCTTCCCAGACTTTGAACTCATTAAGTTTTCACACTTGGCATTCTGGTAGCTTTCCCAAGAGATCAAGTGACAGCAAGTCTTCACGATATGCCAGTAGTTGGCTAAATTGGTTTTCGGTATTTTTTATTTTTATTTAATAATGTTTATCCAATACAATGAACAAGAGGACTCAATCTAGAGCGTTACTGAAGAAGGTATGTGTATTATGGACGAAAGAGGAGGAAGTAGGAGTCGAAGATTTAGTATATGGAGGATATATAACGATTGATCCTTGAATTGAAGAGGTTATTATTGTAGTAATAAAAGAAGCACCATCTTAGTAGTAGTCTCTGTAAGCAGAAGGACGGGTGGCGGGTGCTTAAAGATAACCTTTTATGTTATTTTTTAGTTTGCATCTAAAATTAGTCTATGGTTGTATAATTTTTAATCGCAATGCCCATTTTGTTGTTTTCGGTTTTGGCTCTCATGAGAGAGGACCGATGAAGCGGTTTAGCTATTTTTAATCGTTATATCATCTGAAGAACGCCGGAGCGCTCAAAGCCGAAACGTCGTGAATATGGCCAGAGTGGTGAGGAAAACAGTCCCGAAAGTGTAAATAGTTGCAATGCCTCATCTCAAAAATATAGACAGATGTTACATTTTGATTTTACCAATTTACGAGCCTGTTCAGTACGTAGATTAGAGACTGCTTGAGAATACCAGGTGCTGTAAGCCTGGATGTGCGGAGAAATGGGCTTGCGACATTATCACGTTGAAACACCATTTACCATACCATCACCGAAGTTGAGCAATGTAGAAACTGGTTATCACCTAGATGGATGAACACCTGGGAATACCAGTGGCTGTATGTCTGGATGTGCGAGTGGAGAAATCGGCTTACAGCAATATCTCGCTGAAACACTGTTTACCGTATCATCACCGAAGGTAGGCAACCTCCAACCAGGTCATTACTTGGATGGGTGACCGCTTGGGAATACCAGTGGCTGTATGTCTGGATGTGCGAGTGGAGAAATCGGCTTGCAGCAATATCTCGCTGAAACACTGTTTACCGTACCATCACCGAAGGTAGGCAACGTCCAACCAGGTCATTACTTGGATGGGTGACCGCTTGGGAATACCAGTGGCTGTATGCCTGGATGTGCGAGTGGAGAAATCGGCTTGCAGCAATATCTCGCTGAAACACTGTTTACCGTACCATCACCGAAGGTAGGCAACGTCCAACCAGGTCATTACTTGGATGGGTGACCGCTTGGGAATACCAGTGGCTGTATGCCTGGATGTGCGAGTGGAGAAATCGGCTTGCAGCAATATCTCGCTGAAACACTGTTTACCGTACCATCACCGAAGGTAGGCAACGTCGAACCAGGTAATAAATTTGGATGGGTGATCGCTTGGGAATACCAGTGGCTTTATGCCTGTATGTGCGGGTGGAGAAATGAGCTTTCGACCATATGACGTTGAAACACCATTTATCATACAATCATCGAAGTTGGGCAACGTCGAACCAGGTCAGTACCTAGATGGGTGACAGCTTACGACTACCAGGTGTTGTAAGCCTGGGTGTGCCGGTGGAGAAATGGGCTTTTAGCCATATCACGTTGAAATACCGTTTTCCGTCCCATCACCGAAGTTAGGCAACGTCGAACCAAGTCAGTACCTAGATGAGGAATGGGAATGCCAAATGCTGTAACCTTGATGTGCAGGTACTGTAAGGAATTAATGATAATTCCTAGTTGGCAGCATGATTCTTTTGGCCCCCGCCATTATTCTCTTGACTCGGTGATGGCGTCTAGCATTTGGTGTGGCGCAGTTATAGCTCAGTTTTCGTAGGAGGCAAACGTCGCTTTGTTTTTTTCAAGGTGTCCTGTCATCTCACCTGATTAACGAAGGTATGTTTTCATGATTTATATATATTTTTTATATATACTATATATATCTATCCTGATTTGGCATCTCGACTTCAGTCACTTTTCACCAACGTGACTTGGCTTCCTTCTGTCTTTTCTAAAAATATTTTCATGGCTATTGCTCTGACGAGCTTTTTTCCCTGGTACCCGGTCTACGTGTGTTTAAGCGTTGTACTAGACTGGCATTTATGTCACTCTCTTTTTTTGTTCAATTAGGTAAATATAACCGCCACTTCTAGTTCAACAGTTTCTTTTCTCGCACTTCCCGCCTGTGGAACCCCTCCGTTTCCTTGCTTCTCTGACAACTACAATTTAAAAAAAATTAAATTCAACGTCAATCACCATCTTCTATCATCTTGAACCCGTTCCGCTTTTAACTTTTCCTCGGTCCCCTCTATACCAAGTCTTTTCTCTCTCTTTCACTATCTGTAATCCCCTGTGTACTAGTGTCATTCCTGCCTTGTTTTGGGGCGAAATGATTAATATATTGTTATGGAGTGATTTCACAATGGAGCCTTGTATTTGTACTAAGTCGGTCCGAAAATAGGTTCGATGTACAAAACGTTAGGAACTTGATATAATAGGTATTACGCAGAGTAATCTAGTTGTGGTCGCTGATGCTTTAGTATTCGACTAACGGTCGTCCGACATCGACTGACTGACCGACTCACTGAGCCACTGCGACGGTACTCTTACTACTCCTACTTATTATAGGTGGGAGAGTCTATTAACTATAGAATAGGTGTGTTCCACTATAACACACACACACACACACACACACACACACACACACACACACACACACACACACACATATATATATAAAAGTGAACATTGAAGTCAACACCCAGAGGCCACAGGCTGTTTCATGCTAGACGCAATCGTCAGGCCGCTTGTGTCTAGCATGAAACAGGCGGTCCCCTCTGAATGTTGACTTCAATGTTCACTTTCATATTTACATACGCTTTATCTCTGATATTGAGCACTTTTCCCCATAAATATAGCACGTCTTAAAACTATATATATATATATATATATATATATATATATGGAGAGAGAGAGAGAGAGAGAGAGAGAGAGAGAGAGAGAGAGAGAGAGAGAGATGTGTGCGTGTGTGTAAATAAATATTCTCAGATGGAGTATGTTTGTAGAAATGAATGAAAAGACAAGCGGAAAACTATACTCAGTTTTTAGCCGACGCGTTTCGTCATCTGAAGGACTTTATCAAAAGTTCTTAAAAAATTTAATATCGCTCATAAATATTCATCAGTTTCACTGAAAAGGTTAGATGTTTGAAACTAGCTTACGTCATATATCATCTTCAAAAGGACATGTTTTAATTTAAAGTCGCTCAAAAATATTTAATTTTTAGGTTAAATGAAATCTCTAGGCACTTATAACTTGGATTAAGTTATGCCATCTTCAAACGGGATTTTTAAAATCTCAGCCAGTCTCTATCTCAGCCAGTCTCTTCATATCTATCTATCTATCTATCTATCTATCTATCTATCTATCTATCTATCTATTGCCATGATCGCCAATGTCCCTAAGGGACACATCACATAGAGAGTTCTTTCAGGCCATTCTTTTTGTTGTCATCTAACGTTATCCTTGCAAAGACTAACACAAATACGAAACTGAAACTTTTATACGTAAGATTATTTTTATTTAATATTTAATGTGAGTGTTTAGCTATGGGAAAATTCATAGTGGATCATTTTCTTGATTGGATATTAGTAACTCATGGGTAGGCGCTTATATAACATCCTGTCAACCGGTTGTTTCACCTGTATAAATCAGCCACTAACAGTCTACAAGGCACATTTTTGTACTTGGTAGCTACCAGGTCAACCCACTGATGCCCCTAACTAATTTGATTTTATAGTGTAACACTAAATACAAAGCTATTTTGGTGCCTCTTAAGGAGAGTATGTATTATGGTCACCACAGTTCAACTCTTCATAGAATCATGGTTCCTTTTTGACATTAAATTCTATTGATACCGATGTAATTTCTTAAGTTTTTTTAAGCTTTACACCCCAAGCAAGGCGAGATGCCACTAGCACGCAAGGGGTTACAGAGAGTGGGAGTAAGAGTAAAGAGGCGTGATAGAAGAAAGAATGAAGAGAAGGACGGTGAATAGATCAAGGTATCTGGAGATGTCGATTGATATTGCATTGAATAGTTGGAGATTATAGCTATCAGGGAGAGAAAGGGAGTTCCAGAGACGGGAAGTGCGAGACATGAAGTTATTGGAGTACAAGAGACGGCTACATTTATCCGTTTCAACAGCGAAAGGGTGAGACTGAGATGCCAAACTAGTAGCACGCTTAAAATCATGCAGTTTGGGAACCAGAGAAAGTAGCTCGTCGGAGCAGTTACAGTGAAAGTAATTGTCGAAAAGACAGAGGGAGGCGACAACACGTCTGTGAGAGAGCGATGTAGACCAGATGCCAGATCAGGACCAATACCATTGCATATCCATCTTTGCATTTTGTCGAGGGCGTTAAGACGAACAGCGGGAGCTCCAGACCATATATGGCAGCAGTATTCCACGCAAGGGCCAATGGTTGATTTATAGATTTGAAAGATGGACACGGGTGAGAAAAACTTTCTGGCGGTACACAGAGAACCAATTTCCTTGCAGAAGATAAAGCTATTGATTCAATTTAATTATTCCATCTCTAGTTGGTTCCGCTCTAGTTGTTCTTTATATTTAACATTGCGTCAGTCTCTTCTAAGTTTACTAAATTCTTGTAATGGCAAAGAGTCTAATAGATTTAAAGTACGTATAGGGGTTGCTGATTGTTGATTAATTTTTTTTTTTTTATATCTTATCAACCCTTTGTAAGTTATTTAAACCCGCCATATTTTTTAAACCATGTCACCCCAAGCAAGACAATAAAACAACTAAGATGCAAGGGGTTACTGAGTTTAAGAAAATTACTAATAAGGACAGGGAATAATAAAAGAACAGGAATTAAGAAGGTGGAAGATAACGATTGACATTGGATTTAAATTTTTGAAAATCAAAGTTGATTGGAAAACAAGAAGCTGGAAGAGAGTTCCACGAGTGAGTAGTGTAAGAGAAGAAACTGTTAGCATAGAACTTACTGTTACATCTAGCCATTTCAACTGTAAAATGATGAGACCTAGCTGCCAATCTAGTACTGCACTGAAATTCATAAAGTTTAAGTACCATAGAGTAAAGTTCATCAGAAAAATTATCGTGAAAATGCAGAAAAGGCACAGCGAAGTTATGTTACGGCGGCGGACAGATAACTGATCCGAGACGCCAGGTCAGGACCTACGATATTGCAGATTATTCTTTGTATTTTATCAATATATTTACATTTTTCATTGTAAGAATCACTGATTTATTTTTTGAGTGAATATTGCATTAATTGCTAACAAGATTAACAATGGCTTTTCCAGTTACAATTCATACTATTTAACCCATATATCGGGGTGATAAAAAGGGATTTATAATATTCCCGTGTTTCTCAAGTGAATGTGACGATTTCGATTGGAATTCGAACTTTGCTTTCCGATTTCTTATTCCGAGACGTATGCAGAGAGAATAAGGAAAGAGGGTTCAAGAATGAGAAAGAGAAAGAGAGAGAGAGAGAGAGAGAGAGAGAGAGAGATGTAGAAAGAGAGAGAAGGAGAAAGAGAAATAAAGAAAGAGCAAAAGAGAAATTGAGAAAGAAAAGAGGGAGATAGATATAGAGAGAAATATAGATATATATATATATATATATATATATATATATATATATATATATATATATATATAATATATATATATAGAGAGAGAGAGTCTAATAGAAGAGGTCAGCATTTTTACTCAGTGGAGAATAGGATAAAAGACATTCCAAGAAGAAGAAAACGCATCGTGCAAATCTTTTGAGAACCATTCTAAGACAGGCATTTTATTCCAAAGTATTTTCTAAAAGAATCACCAAAGACTTAAACATTTGACTTTCTTTCTTTCTTTCGTTCTTTCTTTCTTTCTTTCTTTCGTTCTTTCTTTCTTTCTTTCTTTCTTTCTTTCTTTCCCGCCTTGTCTGAAAAGGTTCATTAGTGAATCGTTTGTTTAATTATCAAATGCTTTAATGAGGTGGAATTAATTAAGAAGCACGTCTTTTGATTTGGCACACTTGTTTTCGATTCACAAACAAAATCACCAATGGTCTCATCAGTGCGATCTGTTCCGCACTTCGTGTTCTCGTTTTAAAAATCGGGTTTCGATCGATGCACTTGCTCATCATCAGTGTACGTACCCCAACACCAAAGAATTAACTTTGGGTCAAATAATGAACGAAACGAAGTGAATCGAATCCAGAAGACTCATCTCTATCTATAAAATGCAGGATGTGTGTGTGTGTGTGTGTGTGTGTGTGTGTGTATGTGTGTGTGTGTAACGAATGCACGGCCGCAATTTTCGACGCATTTGCACCAAAATTTACATGCACATACTCCAAGTTAGCGGTAAGCCCAAGACCGACGTTGCATTTCCCAACTCCCATCGATAGTGAAAATAATCGATTTTTTCATGCTTCTACAGCACTTTTCATGTAGTTTGCGGTCATTTTCTACTGGCCAGAGTGAGAGCCTATAGCTGGCTGCCACGAACAGGCAGGAAGATTCTTTTGGCCAGCGTAAGAGCCAACAGCTGACTGACATGAATGTTAACTAGCATGCTAGCATGCAAAAAAAGAATCGATAGCTGCATTCGTCACAAGTGGGAAAAATTTAAATCTGCATGGCACTTTTACTCCAATTGGCTCATTCGCGTGCTTAAACTCAACGTTGCTTCTGATTCCGAAGAACTGGGTTGGGTGTGAAAAAGTATTTGTTGTTAACATTCTTTCTTCATTCAGTTTTTCCAGTTACGAGTCCTTTTTTAAAGCTGATCGTTTTGTGTTCATTTTGTTTAATTCTTTTTTCGTAACAGATTTAATGTTTAGTATAGAGCTTAGAAAAAATCGCAGTGTGAGATAGGCAAGAAGTAAGGCATGTAGCAACATCAGCACGACAAATGGCACTCCTTTAAAGGCAAGGAAGGGCAAAAATATTTTAAGTCAAGTGATAGCGATTGCTGTATGAGTCGTACGAATTTTGAATCAAGCACGGGCAACGCCGGGCCATGCTGCTAGCTGAGTATATAAAATACAATGTATGTGGCTCATTAATCTTTTTACGTTGTATCAACATTTTGCAGCCAGAATAGATTTTTAGACTGGAAGAATTTTTTTTGAGATAATAATTATTTACTGTTACAAGTCCTACTATTTGCCCCATAGCTGGAGGAGAGGTGGATTTATACATTTCCCAAGTGTATTTGTGCCTAAGTGAATATAAAGAATTCGGCGGAAATTGGAACCCGGCTCACCGATTAACAATTCCGAGCCATTATCCACTACACCCCCTGCACATCAAAGCTTACATTAGTTGGTATTCCGAAGCGATCACCTATCTAGGCACTGACTTACGATCAAACTTCGGTGATCCTGCGAGAACCGGTGTTTCAACGTGATACGGCCGTAAGTCTTCAGAGTTTGTGTGCGTGTGTGTTTGTATGTGCGTGCGTGTGTGTTTGTATGTGTGTGTGCGCGCGTGCGTGCGAAAAATAAAATGAAAATGAAATATATAATATTGGTTAGTTCAGGTTGCAACATTTTAAGACATTTCAATCCCTTAATGACCAATTCGATTAGCCTCGTTAACCATTACTCGACGCCCAGGCGTCTACTAGTTGTTTTTATTCTATTCTAGCACTTATTGGGTTACTTAATGTCAATTTTGGGAGGCACCTAATGAGGATCGAAGTCATTACTCTGTATAAATGATGAATTGGATTGGCCTCGTTAACCATTACTCGACGCTGAGGCGCATATAATGTTACATTAACGGATTTCTTGATATCCCAACTCTTGTTTGGTTATTTAATGTAATTTTTTTTGGGGGGTGCACCTGGTGAGGATCGAAATCATTACTCCGTATTAATGACAACCTGGTTTGGACTCGTTAACCATACTTTCCCCCTTGTGCCACAACTAAGCTACGCTTAGAGAACGACCCTATCAATTTGTTTTTTTTTTATAATGCGTAGTATTTATCAATCCTTTCGTACAAATTATGACACAGGGCCGTTCATATTATGTTAATGACCCCTTCTCCCCGCCATGACACAGGGCCGTTCATATTATGTTAATGACCCCTTCTCCCCCCCCCCATGACACAGGGCCGTTCATATTATATTAATGACCCCTCTCCCCACCATGACACAGAGCCGTTCATATTATGTTATTGACCCCTTCTCCCCACCATGACACAGGGCCGTTCTATATTATATTAATGACCCCTCTCCCCACTCCCATGACACAGGGCTGTTCATATTATGTTAATGACCTGTCTCTCCCCTCCCATGACACAGGGCTGTTCATATTATTTTAATGACCCTCTCACACCCCCCATGCCACAGGGCTGTTGTATTATGTTAATAACCCCTCCCTCCTGTGACACAGGCCGTTCATATTATGTAAATGACCTTTTCCCCCTCCCATGACACAGAGCCGTTCATATTATGTTAATGACCCTTCCCCCTTCCATGACACAGGGCCATTCATATATTATGTTAATGACCCTTCTCCCCACTCCCATGTCACAGGGCCGTTCTATATTATGTTAATGACCCCTTCTCCCCACTCCCATGACACAGGGCCATTCATATTATGTTAATGACCCCTTCTCACACCCCCCATGACACAGGGCCGTTCATATTATGTTAATAACCCCTCTCTCCCCTCCCGTGACACAGGGCCGTTCATATTATGTAAATGACCTTTTCTCCCCCCTCCCATGACACAGGGCCGTTCATATTATGTTAATGACCCCTCTCCCCCCTTCCATGACACAGGGCCATTCATATTATGTTAATGACCCCTTCTCCCCACTCCCATGACACAGGGCCGTTTATATTATGTTAATGACCCTAAAAAAAAGAAGGGAAATAAATGACGGGTACTAATGGGTTATAGACATACTGGCCAAATCCCAAATTTCCAGGAGCAAGTTCTAAAGAGTGTTCCAATAATATGGACCGATTTTAAATGTGAATGCATTCGAAAAACTAAGTAAAATATTAAGAAACAGGAAAATGTCGTTAGAAACAGAGTGACGAAGAGTTACGCCATATCAATCCTATTATATGGCAGTGAATACTGGAAAATATTCCTCGCAGATTAAGAAGAGACAAGAGGCACCATAAATATAGTTCTACAGAAGGATGCTGAGAATACAATAGACTGAACATGTGAATAGCGAGAACGTTTTAAGAAAAATGGTACGCTCATTCTTAGAATCAGAGACACGCAATTGAAATTTATGGGACAGCTAACGAGGAAGGGGGGCATAGAAAGTTTGGCACTCACAGGAAATAAAGGGACGGGATCTGTGAGTTACCTAAATGAGGGGATTAAGTTAATGTCTGGCGGAACGGAAAGTGGAGGGATGATAAAAGGGATGGTAATAATACAAACATTACTAAGAAATACAAGATAGGAAGTTGTAGCTAGCCATGATATCCAACGTCCTGAAGAGACACGACAAATCAAAGAAGAAATAAGATAGTGTTGATAGCAAACTCAATTAATGTAGTAAAAGAAAGCAAGAAGAAAGGACTAACTATTAACCAAGAAGATAGAGGTATGATTTTCAGCAAAAGAGATATATCCAATATGTGAATGCAGTATCGAAATCAAGCAGTTTCAGAAATTTAACTATCTGCGTATTGTAAAGTTTGTTCTAATCATTTGAACCGATTTTAAATGTGAATTAAGTTTAAGCGTCTAATGATTTTTTTTCTTTTTCTTTCAGTGGATATTTGGGCGATATTATTTTTCACACATAATTACCATGACTTAATAACATGATCCAATATAGAAATAAATAAATTTTCATCAATAACACTGATTTATTTACTGCTGACTTTGATCCGTCTTAATGAAACACCCTTTATAAAGGCAGGTAAACTTAAGGAACCTATTCTGCTTATTTTCTTTTCGATCTAAGAATGAAAACAAATCACTTTATATTATCAAAACGAATTAAACCATTTTGATAATTTAATAGAAAACAAGATATCCCACGTTCTAAAGATATTTTCAGAGTAAAATTCTTTTCTCACCATATTTCTGTTAAGATGGATGATGCTTTTTTTATTCTAGTTTCCTCAGTTTTATTCTGGGTTTTTAAACACATTTGAACTGAATCATTGTAGTCACAAAGATCCAATCAATTTTATACCTAGAAGATTTGCCACATTTTAAACTTCAAGACGATTTCTTTTGTCTGAATAGATTATGTTCATCATGTAACACTTTTTCAGCTTCCGGAGAACTTACAGCAATGGTATTATATTTTTAGCTATTATATAACGGCTATTAATATATAAGATTATTTTCGGATAACCCAACAACCGGTTCGTTAACCTTTTATAATTTAAAGAATCGGTTCACTCGAACCGGGGCCAATCGGTAGGATGCCACCACTGATTATTGATAGAAACTTATAATTGATGCCGGATATTGTAACCCTATAATTAATGCTGGTTTTTTGGAAACCTATAATTAATATTTTGAAAGATATAATTAATATTGGATTTTTAACTTTTAATTTTATAATACTGGATTTTATGTGGTAAACTGGAAATTCTTCGTAAACATGGGATTAGGGATAAAATTGCCCCTCTCTATTCGCACATATCTGTTGAGATGTCAAAGACATCAGAGAGTGAATGTGGTTCTTCCCTTTTGTTTGTAATGGTGACAGGGTTGTCTGGGTGGGAGGAATAATTACCGAAACAAATACGGTTATCAGAACCCCCACCTTGTTCCAAATGTAGCCTAAGGCAATTTTTAAAGTCTGGGTGTGTGTCCGAAGTTAAGCAACGCTAAGCATAGTCATGTTTGGGAATATCAGGTGCTCTGAGCTTGGGTGTGAGGGTGGTGTATTGAATAAAATCTCGGAATTGGAAGTCGTAGAGCCGATTTCAAATTCCAGACTGTATTTTTTTTTTACATTCACACGGGCAAATACTCTTATTGCAGTTTAAAAATGTTTTCTGGTTATAAATAAACCGAATAAGGTTGATAAGCCGTAAAAAATCAATTAATCAATCTAGGCGGCTATATCTACCAGGTAATAATTCCCATTTGCACTCACATTTATCGGTCAAGGTTCAATCTTTGACACTAAAGCCAACCCAAAAGGAAAATGTTGAGAGGATCGGTAGGTTTTTGGCTCTAACCACACACACACACACACACACACACATATATATATATATATATATATATAAATGCATATATATATACATATATATATATATACATATATTATTACATATATATATATAAATATATTATTATATATTATTACATATATATATATACATATATAATATATGTATATATATACATATATATATATACATACATTATTATCTGTCTTTATCTTCGCTTGAACTGGCTTCTAATGCTCCAGTCGTCGCGGCTTGGTGAGAGTAGTCGTGGCTCCCTGGGGGCACAGTCCTTATGGTTACAGAGAACTCAGTAGAGTTCTGCCACGGAATATGTGAGTGAGCGGCGCTTAGTTGAGTCTGATTAGGAATCTTTCGTTACCGAGCCCCATTTGGTACAGTTGGTATGTTGTTCGCTTGACAACCCAACTATCAGGGCTTCGATACTTGGTGGTGGATGCGCACTGCTGATGAGTCCTAATTATAGGATGAAACGGCCGTCCAGTGCTTCCTCTATTTCCTGTTGAGGTTTCTATCAGACTCAATGAATCAATTAAATATATACATATATATATATATATATACATATATACATAAGTATATATACATATATATATATATATATTTATATACGTATACACACACAGACACACACACACACACACATATATATATATATATATATATATATATATATATATATATATATATATATATATATGTATGTATGTATGTATGTATCTATGTATGTAGATAGATAGATACCTGATTTTTGCCTTAAACTTCTTGTATGAAACTTTAAATCAAGGACATGCATTTTTTTAGATATAGCTTTATGACACATTATGGAAACAGTCCTTAATTCTGGATGTTTTAGAAAAATCAAAGCGCCTAAATATTAATAATTAAAAAGAATATAATTAATAATTTTTCCATCCCAAGAAATTCCCCGAAGACGCAAGAGTTACTGGGAATGGAAGAGAATGAGAAGACTTTAGTGAGCCTCAAGGACGACAGTAGATCATGGTTAAAAAAGACAGAAGATGGCGACTGGCGTTGCATTTATTTTTTAAAAGATTGTCGGTTCCAAAGAAGCAAGTTCCACTGGCGAGAAATAAGATAGAAGAAACTATCAGAATAGAACTTGCATTTATATCTAGCTACTTCAATAGTAAAACGGTGAGACCTAGTTGCCAATCTAGTACTGCGCTTCAATTCATGTCGAGATACCAAGGCGGAAATCTCACTAGAAGAATTACTATGAAAATATTGATAGAAAAGGTAGAGGGAAGCCGCGTCGCCGCGATAGGAAAGTGACTGAAGCCGAGATGACAGACCATGACCAATTATATTATAGGCCCTTCTTTGAATTTTGTTGAGAATTTCAAGATATATAGCAGGGAAACATAACCAGATATAACAGCAATATTCAATGCACGAACAAACAGTAGATTTATAAATGCGCCAGATGGATTCTCACGAGACAAATCGTTTGCCGCGACAAACTGAACAAAATTTCTAACGGTAGACCTAGCAATAGATTCAATATAATCACACCACTTCATGTCTGTGTAAAATCTGAGCCCAAGAAGATCCAAAGACTTGCTCTTCTGGAGGTTAGCATCAGCCATATTGATTCAAAGGAGAAACTTTTCTCTGTAGTGGTTAAATCATAGCAGTTTCGCTGTGGAGATATTAAAATTTACGAGTCATTCATTGCCCCAGTTAACCACTGTTTAGTGGTGATTTTCGAGGGCAGCTACTAGTTTTACTTTGTCGGACCTCTCGGGCTTACTACTAAGAAGGGAGTAAGTAGTCGCGTCGTGAGCATAATTACCAAGTTGGGAATTGATGACATAAGGAAGGTCGTTGAGAAGAAATAACATACGTTCATGTATAGCGCCTGGTCATACCGCAATAATCTTAAGCCTGTTCGTTGAACACAATCTTCATTACACAATTTCTTAAGAACGATTGGATTAAAGCAAATATTCGTTCAGAGACACCATAACTCTTGGGTGTGTAGAGAAGGAGAGGATGTTAAATTCTGTTGAACACTTTCGAGATATCTAAAGTCACAGCCCTTGTCTTGCTATTCTTATGTAGAGCCTAATTCAGTTATAATCGTGATCACATCTGCCGTAGTTCTAGAGAAACGAAAGCCATACTATTTAAGTAAGATGCTTAACCAATTCGACGTTGTTTAGAAAATCTAGTAGTTTACTAAAAAGAGGAAAAATCTAATAGGGTGATCAATTGAGCGACCAGAAGCTTCAACAGAATTCTTAAAAACAAGAATTACAGAAGAGGATTTCCAACAAGCTGGTAAGCAAGCAGCAGCAAGGCATTAGTTTGGAGGGAACAGGAATAATTTTA
>CAHIKZ030000688.1:0-135000 GCA_903632075.3 Acanthosepion pharaonis
AAATAAATATATTAAACAAATATGTTGCACAAAGGAAAATGAGAAATGAAGTTGTGAATAGTTCAAAGCAACTTTCAGTATGTGTCCCTGAGGTAATTACATGCTAACAGAATGAGAAGAGATGCCTTGTCACTGCCAAAGCCAAAAAGGAAAAATGAAGAAGCTTTCAAATCTCACACCACCTGTGATCATCATCAGGGAATAGTAATCCAACAAAGGTGACTGTTTTTTTTTTTAAATCCCAGGCATGATAACAGGTAGAATCTATTTTATCCTTTTCTCAGGTTATTTTAAATGCCAAGAATATACGCTATACACAATCTGAAACCAGTTCTCACAGTACTGGCCAGAACAAGTGGAATTTTCAATCAAGCTTTCCCTCCAATCCCCAAGAACTGCTCTATTGCGGAACAGACACCCTAAACACTACAATCTTAACCTTTTACCTACTAATGTAACTGTAGAATACAGGGTGCACCATTATCTATCATCCTTATCTTCATAATCTTCACTTCATACCACTTCCTCTTTTCATTCACATGATGCACCTCATTCAGCATAACAATTTTAACATTTTATCTATCAAATATCAGCTGAAGTTTTATGATTCTCTCTTTAGTTAACAATCAGCACTCTCTCTCATTCACTCTGCCCCCCCCCCAAATTACTCATTGGTAAAAGATGTTGTGAGACTCACAACTTTTGTTGCAAAGTGGTAACATTTTCTTTAACTAATATTTATGGGCTCCTGGTACATGTGTCCTACAAACAACGATGACAGACTCTTATGAGTCTGGGCAAAAATAAGAAAAAATGGAACTTAAACAAACAAGTATATATAAACATATTAAACAGATAAGTTGCAAAAAGAAAAATGAGAAATAAACTTAAAGTTGTGAAAAGTTGAAAGCAAGCTTCAGTATTTGTCTCTGAAGTACTTTTTTTTTTACAGTAAGATTCACCCTTTAAAAGGCTTAAGAGACACTTAAGGTAGATGGTTACTGTAGAAGTCAAGTGACTTACCTGCCAACATGGCTGCCTTCTTGTGTTTCCTCGTAAAGCAAGCCAGCTGATTTTACCTCAATTTTTAGGAGAGTGCCTCATACACCAGTTAGGTTGGTCCATTTTGCTAGAATGGACCTGTCCAATACATTTGCATGAGTGGTCTTTATTCACCCATATATTTCTCCATGAAATGACTCAAGTCAGTTGGCTTTTGGCTACACTAGCCTACTTGTGTGTCAGACTACTGGCAAGCTAACCAATATTCTACAGTTACATTAGTAGGTAATTTGTACAGACAGAAATGGAAGTTAACAGTTAATCCTAGACTTGAACACTAAATCTGTAAGGTCACTCTCATATTGTACTTAGATATTACAAAATTGAACTTGATTTCACTTTTTTTGAACTTCATAAAAAAAGGTATCTACAAAGCTTAACTTTATTTTACCTAGATACTTTCCCAATACAAGGACCAAGAGCCACTCAAGGTAGAGGATTACCAAATGAGTTTGTTGTATAAATATAAGAGGAAGAGGTTATGTAGATTAAGAAGATATGTAGAATAGATAACAGTTCACCATATCCTTGAAGAGGTTAAGATTATAGTGACTGGAGAAGAGTCTTGTGATAAGAAGCTGTCTGAGTGGAACTTCCTCCTTATCAATGGAATACAAAGAGAATTGCAATGATTTGAACCCTCTGTGTAGGGCTTTTAAGGTTTAAACTGGTGGAACTAAGGACTGTAGGTCATCTGAACATTTTCCATGGAAATAGCTAAAGAGTAGCAAGAGTCTTGCAATGTTTCATATGTAGGAAAGCAGCTGTATAGTTGAAAATAATTCATCACCCACAAAGCCACATATACTTAGTTTGGTAGTTTTGGGTACCTCAAGGTAGTGTAATGGTTAGCAAACTTGTCTTGATAGAACAATTACAACTGAGTAGTGAGTTCAATCCTCACTGGGCACCCCTTACTTTCGGCCTTGTGCCATATCCAAGCTACGCTTGGAAAATCACTATACTTAGTTTGGTATAAAACCATAACTGTGGAGTACCCAATGAGAATTAAACATTACAGTATTCAGTTTGTGAGAAGATTCTACCACTTTGCTCAATATCAGTATATGGAGATATTCACTAAGTTTAGTCTGGTATACAAATACCAAAATGAATCTCACAATATTATTAAGAATTTTAGTAACTTATAGTAAACTTTTGAACTCACCACTGCTTGATAGTAAACATGCACAAATTGTTAAGTAGATTTGGACAATGCTGAGTCTTCAGAAAGCAACTTCTTTGGATATTGGAACATCTGAAGAAGAAAAAAAGCATTATAAACCATGGATGGAACTCATAAATCCACTGTAATAAGGCAAACAATGTATAGATAATAATCCTCCATTCGAAAAAGAGACTGATAGAAAAATGAAATAGAGACAAATGCCAACACACAGGCAAAGGCAGACATGCAAACAGGCAGAGACAAATGCCAGCACATGGGTAAATGCTGACACAGACAAGCAGAGACAAATGATGACAGATAGGCAGAGACAAATGCCAACATGCAGACAAATGCAAAAACCTACACGCAGAAAAAGGAAAAGGACAACAAGCAGACAGTCAGTAACAAACACTGACACACAAATAGGCAGAGAAGAATGCCAACACACAGGCAAAGGCAGACACACACAGAGACAGTGACAAACACCAATACATGGATAAGCAGAGACAAATGCCTATACACAGACAAAAGCAAAAGCTGACATACAGACAGGCAGTGACAAACACCAACACAAAAGCAAAGGCTGACATGCAGACAGGCAGAGACAAATGCCAACACACAGGCAGGCTAGACAAATGCCAATGCACAGGCAGAGACAAATGCCAACGCACAGGCAGAGACAAACGCCAACGCACAGATAGGCAGAGACAAACGCCAACGCACAGATAGGCAGAGACAAACGCCAACACACAGATAGGCAGAGACAAACGCCAATGCACAAAATCAAAGGCTGACATGCAGACAGGCAGTGAAAAATGTCAGCATGCAAACAGAAAGAGTCAAATGCAAACAGGTGGACACAAGCACAGACTGGCAGAGACAAACTGAAAGACACAGACACAAAGGTAGAAATAGATAATTTATCTTTAAAAACATAAAATGAATCCTGGAGCAGACAGTAAGAAAATGTGTAGATGAAAAGTGAGTTTAAGTTTCAGATGGATATGGTTCTGGCCTTCTCCATCTCTACCCAAACAAATCACATTGCCATTTCTTTGTCTTGTCTGACTAATTTAGCCACACATCGATCAGTCTGACTTAGGCCGTGATATAAAAGACAATCTCTACCATTGTCTTTTTCACCCAAGCACTTTATCTTGTAATACAAAATGTCTGTTTAGTTTTTACAAAATTTAACCAAGTCTAGCATATGTTCCAAATAGTGAAGCACTTAGGAACAGCCAAACACATTTGCTATTTGTTATAAATCTTTTAACCATTACATAATGCTTATTACAGAATATAATAATTTTTTTGATGCCATGCTTATTTATCACTTGTACATAATAAATTAGGATTTATTATAAGTAATGTATATGAAAACACACAGACATTACATATAAAGTGTGTGATTCCAACTTCTTAGCAGAAGAGGGCTATCTCTTCAATTTTAGGTTGAGTGACCATGAGCATTGCATGGCTCACAATGTTTGCTTATCTTCTGCAAGTTTGCCTGAACATTTGGCAAAGACTTGCATATGGTCTTTGAGTTTATCTGCTCCTTATACACTTATGTGAGAGTCTTCAGACCTGCTTCTGACTCACATACTTTGTCATAAAATTGATAAATTTCTTGAAGATGGCTGTCAATGTAATTGCCTGAGGGTGATTTACCATTGTGAGTTGGCTGCTTTGGATAAGAAGAACATACCAAAGGAAAGAGTCTGTTTGAAGACTACATGATCAACTGTCTTTTTCTTTGTTTACCATTCAAAGATTATTTACCATTTTCCTCCAAGAGATCAACTTGCGGGCTTTAAACATTAATATAAGTTTTAAGATTGTTTTGAGCAATATCATTAAAATGCTTTTTTGGTTTGTGTTTTGGACACTTAACGATCTTAGGTAAATTCATTTCCTAGTCTAGTGAGATTTCCTGTCCATCTCTCTTTCATTCATATATGTAGGGATGAGTTTAGCCTGATAGGGGCAGGGAAAAATTGCCTTGGTGGATCCCTTAAAAATGAAGGCAATATGGCAATGACTAAGGGCACTGCAGCAATATTTTTTTAAATTTGCATAATTTAGATTTTTTATTTGTAAAAGTAATATTAACATAAAATCTTTAAAAAAATTGATGAAAATAAACAAGAAAACTCTAAAATCAAATATTTTTTATTGACAAGTAACAGATTATGATGACTAGAATTTTTAGCAATGATACATTGTAGTGAAACATTTTCAAAAAGCAAATAAAACATTATATCATTATTAGCTTAGATTGTGTTATGGAAAGAATGAAAATTGTTATATTACTGTATAAAAATATAAAGCTTTTACAGCATAAAATCAAAATAACTATTGAAACGAAAAGTAAATAGAGTAAATATCAAAATGATCCTTTACTTTCCGACATGAATATTAATTACTAATTCTTTGTAGATAAAAATATCTTTCACAACCAATTTTTGTTGCCTAGTATTCAAAAAAACTTCCTCTACTCAGGCAATTTGTCAGAGCAGAAAAATATTAATTTTTTATTATTTTAGATGGGGGAGGGGGTCCTGTTTACAATATAAATACAATATCAATCTGATCCCTGACTTTTTGACATACATGTAGTTTTCTTTCCTTTTTGAAGGGACCAATCTATTTAAGTATTGCTGTTTGAAAATGAATTGTATTATTACTATGTAATGTGTCTACATGAGGTTCTTTTCATTTCCGGTAGACATAAATATTGCAAGATTGAAATAAACTTGTAACTTTTCCTTTCATCTACTGTTTTTCTTTGAAAATATATCTGCATAGGGTTCTAGTCAAATTTTTTCTTAAAAATTCCCCAAGACCACCTTATTAAAAAAACGTAACATTTTTCATTCTTAATTAAAAAAAATTTTTTTTTTCTCTTTTTAAAGGCAAAAATTGCAGTGGCTTGTTTCTTAAGGGCACCTCAACATTTTGCCATGGTGCTGCAGTCTAAACTCATCTCTTTATATATATGATAAAAAATATAGTTTTAAAGTATACTATTTTTATGGGTGGGTTAAAGTGCATATAAATATAAAAGTGGACATACAATGAGGTCAACACCCACAAGGGACAGTCTGTTTCATGCTTAAACACAGCCTTCTGGCCTGAAGATTACATTTAAGCATGAAACACTCTCACCAGTGCATGTTGTCCACACACACACACACACACATATATATATATATATGGTGGACTCTCCTATCATGAATGATAAATGAGGATCAGCATTGAATGGTGCCTTTTGTTTTACACTTATGCTAGCAGGGGTTATTGTGGAGAAAATCAGGTAAGGGAAAGACATATTTCATTTATGTTTTCTTAAGTATGATACTAACCTAGGCTTGCTGCAGGTGACAAAGCCACACTTACAGATGAAATTTGTTAAAGCAGGATTTTGATGGAGTCTCCACTTCAGAGCTTGATGAAGCTTATCACATGCTTCAGTCTACTGTCTTCAAAACCCTTAAACTTAATGAAACATGTTTGATTTGATGCATGGGCTTCCTGGGTTTTCAGATCAAAGTTGAGACCTTTCAATTTGTCTTTGTAGCGTAAGAGTGGACGTCCAACTGAATGTTTGGAGTTTGGTAGTTATCCATACAGCAGCTTATTTGGAAGCCTATGCTCACCCATTCTCACAGCATGATCAGCCCATCTAAGTTGTATCTTTGCTATAATGGTTTCGAAGCCTGTGATGTTGTTACATTTCTTCAGTATTGCATTATTCTTGACTGTCATACACACACACACGCATATATATAAAAACTTCAAATGTTATTATAGTGTATACTCATGTTTGAAATAGATGCCCAATTTTTATTTTTAACAATGTGTTTTATATCTATTGGTCTGCGTATTTGAAAAATCTTAATAAAGCAAATGTGCACTCCAATAGAAATTGAACCTACAACCCCATTTTCTAGGAGAAACCACTGTTTGATCTGGTGTCCTTTACCGCTTGGCTACAAAGAGCATCACAGTACAGAAAGGCTCTATTTCAATCAGATTGACATCAGTGGTAACCAATCCATCAAGATCATCAATAAATAAATAAAATAAATGGTAATTGGTAGGTATAATTAGTCACTAACTCTCTCAAACCCAAAATGATTACAGATGGAGTAAAAGGTTGCTTGATTAATTGATTAACCATTTCAGGTCAGAAGTGTCCACAAGTTTCATATGTTTACAGTCTGTAAGAACCTGGTAGAACTAAACTAAAAAATGATATACCTTGCAATTATGTCTCAGATGAAATACTAATATACACAACACAAAAAATACAAAGCTGCTTCAAATTTAATCCTATTTGGAAGCTACTCATTTATTAATGCTTGTAAAGTGTTAGTCACAGGACGTAGGAGAAAAATTTGGTGGAGGGTGTAACTTAAATATTCATACAAATAATTACCACTGTAAAAATATAAGAAGGTGAAAAAATTACTTAGGGAGGAATTGAGGAAACATGGGATCCCAAGAGGAGGAATGTAACTGAGAACTAATAATCTTTTCCCAGTATGTCAGGTGGTTTGATATACATGGCAATTTTTGATGGAGTTTTTCTATTTGCTAATGTATCACATTGGTCCATAGTGATTTAATCTGTCTAAATTTCTGGGATGTTGAGTTATTGTTATTTACATGTGAACTATTGTCCACATCTTTGTTGTTCATATCACAAAGTTTGCATTCATCCAACAATCATATTTTGTAAAGTCATATCCTGGTCTGTTTGGATATTTTATATTCCAGCTGACCTTAAAGTTATCTCAAGCTGGTTGATACAAGCCCATGCCTGAAATAACAGTCAGGAACAATCTATTTAGTTTCCAGGTTATTGGAACAGAACCTGGTTGTTAAGCAAGATGTGGCTGTACATGATTTAAGATTTCAATTTTTCTTCTCACTGCCCACTGACTTTACTTGTACTCAAGCACTCTTCTTGATTTGAACCTGTAAACTCTCTATGAAGCATAGGACCACAAAAAACAACATGCAGGGATGTTGCAGCAAGTAGTTTTGAAAGATTTAAATTGTTAGCTCCAAGTGTAAATTCAGTCATCTTTCTCCTAGACTGGTTGCCAAACAAAGCCAAAGCAAGAAAGTCCAGTCTACTCTATTATATTGCCCATAGCAAAAGTGGGTGAACAAGATTGATTTATACTTTTACGAAGAGCAAAGTAAGTGAATGCAATCGAGTCAAGACAAAATTTGAACATGGCTGCCCAGTTTCCTTTTCCAAATATAATTGTCATGCAACCTGTACATTAGTTTTCTTCTGCTTAGTCTTAATTATTTTCTACATAAACAAGCTATTTTTAATTACAGGACAAGAGAAAATTAATTAAGCAAAAAACTTTACATCTTTTATGTAAAATTTTGAAATTATCTTTGAAATTGGTAATCTTGAGAGCTTAATAGTAGTATGTGAAAAAAAAGCATTTCAGCTCATGAATTTAAAATTTTTTTTATATTTTAAGAAATCATGTGACATGAGCATATTTTTTGTGGTTTCCATAAAGAGACTAAATTACATTGAATTTACATGTCCTCCAACCCTGTTAACTTTTATCAAAAATAATAAAAAATAATTTTTTCTTCTATTTGGGGTCTGGATTGCTTAACCTATAGTAATATGAAAAAAAAATTTAAAAAGACATGATTATTTCTGGTCACAGTGCCTATTTTACAAAGGCCACTGAAAAGAGTACGTCAACTTCAACTACTATTTAATGTATTTCTTATATGAAAACATGACAAGTTAATTTTTATTTTACACTGTTCCCTTAGCAACCAACATACCAATGGAAATAGTTAAATTTAAAGCCTTCATTTCCTGTTTCAGTTATTTACCTTAAATTTAATGTCTGGAATTTGTAACCGAGTACAATGACACATCACATGGGACACACATCACCAACATTGCATTTTGGTGCATCAGATTTGCTATCATTTTATACTTACAGCCATATCTCATTGAAACACTGTTTCTTGTATGATCACCAAAGTTAAGCAACATTGAGCCTGGTCAGTACCTAGAAGGGTGACTGCTTGAAAATACCAGGTGCTCTAAGTTTGGAAGTGTAATGGATAACAGCTTGGAATTGAAATCAGAGAGCATAGTTCCAATTTCAGTCTGGTGTGTTATATTCATATTACATGCAAGTAACCTTGGGAAAGGTATGAATCCACATCTTTCCCCCATCTATGGGTTAATTAGTATGACATATCAGTAAATCATTATTTCCAAAAAAAATAAAAAAATAAAAATAAAAGTAATTCTTACAATCTAAAAAAACATTGTACAGTGAGTGGCCATAGTTAAATATAAAAATAAATGGCAGCACTGTCCAACAAAAAGAACTGACAAAGTTTGCAATAACAAGAAGAAAATAACAGGGCAAAAAATAATATAAACTAAGCAAACAATATATACAAGGCAAATTAATAGTAAAAAGGCAAAGCAACAATAATATGGCAAAAAGTTCACAAACTAAGTATTGGGGTTGACACACAAGAGCAAATTCGAATAAGCAAACATAGCATTCTGAACTTCAAAACAAGACAGGCTTGTCTAAGTCAAATGAAACTGAGAACTGACCTATTTTATTGGCTAGGAAAATATCCCAACATAAATTTGTGTGCTTCTCCCAATAAATCAGGTAGGGGAAAGTATTTTACAGTCATTCCTAATGAAGATTGAAACCAACAAAAATATTTCCTCGCTTTAAATAAACTGCAAAGGGCTGATAAGCCATTAAAAAAAAAAAAATTATCAGAACTGATTCAACAAAATATTATTAGAAACAAAATAAAAAAAATTAAAAAAAAATTTTTTAAAAAGTGCTAGACTGCTGTGTATGATGAAAAAAAAAGTGAAGATGTGTTTCTACCAATGAATGTTGTGAAAATTAAGAACAGAAGGTGGGGGGGCATATGTAGAAATTTTGAAGAGAATAGCAACTACAAATAAAATGTTGCTAACAATCAGAGAGCTGAAGATTGGGAGGACAGTGATAGATGGATTGTTCTATGTTAACAACATTCCATAGAGTTCTCTTTTAAGTCCTACCCTCTTTCTGTTCTATATTAATGATCTGCCTAAGAGCATACTCTGATCATTATTGAGTATGCGGATGTTATAATAGTTTATATAAATGCATCTCCAAAAATTGGAATGACCAGAACCTAGCAGCTCATCTTTCTACTGACATAGCTCTGATGGCTCAGTCGGGGAGAGAATGGCTTGTAAAAATCCAATATGGCCAAAAGTAAACTATCAACATTCTACCACTACTGAGCAAACCCCAAACTTTTACCTATCATGATGGCTGGATGTTCTCCCAAGGAGGTTCCAAACTTTGAATTGGGACTCAAGCTCTTGCCAGATCTCAAGTGGAACTCATATATACAATCTGTTGCTAAAGATGCTGGAATGATACCTGGGTCGTCCCTCACGGAGGCTCCTTGCCTTGAATGTTTATTGGGATTCAAGATCTTACCAGACTTCAAGTGGAACTCATATATCCAATCTATTGCTAAAGATGCTGGAAAATAAATTTGTTTCATTGTACCATTCCAATAAGTATCCTACTCACCTTGCTATACTCTATCAGACCAAAAATGGAGTATTGTTACCATATCTGGGCTTTATTTGCTCATTCCTCATTTGCCTATCTTGATGAAAATCATCTGTGCATCCTTGTGGGTGATAAATTATTTTCCACTCTGCAACTCTTTTCTCACAGATGAAATATTTCAAGCCTCTCGCTGCTCTTTTGTTATTTCCATAGTATGTGTTCTGACAAGCTAAATTCCTTAAAACACAACAGCCCTGACCTTTACCACTGGGATCTACCATGCCACATACTCAAGGGGGAACCATCCGCATTCCCTTTGTATTCCTATAGTAAAAAGTAAGTTCCATTTGGATAGCTTCTTCCCAAGAACTTTAGCTTTGTGGAACAGATTCCTGGCAGGATGTTTTCCCAATCTTGACTTCTTCAAGTTCAAGGTTAACCATTATCTTTCCTACTTAGTCTCATGAATTTCACTTCTTGCACTTTCTTTTCACTCAGTAACCACTCCTTTGACCCAGCCCAGATGGTTCAATGGGGGTGGGGAACTGGCTTGTAAAATTCAATACAACCAAAATTAAACTAGTAATGCTCCACCACCATGAAACAGACCCTGAACTTTCACTTATCATGATAGATGGTTGTTCTCTCTAGGAGGCTCCTTGCCTTGAACATCTATTGAGATTCATGATCTCACACCAGACCTCAAGTGGAACTCATATATACGATCTCTTGTTAAAGATGCTGGAAAAATGGTTGGTTCATTGTAGCACTCCAATAAATATCTGACTCCCCTGCTATATTGTATTAGATGGGGGAAGAAGAAGATGATTTCTCTCAAGTAGAATTCATATATGATCTATTACTAAAGATGCTGGAAAAAATGGTTGCTCCAGTAAGTATCTGACTCCTCCTTATATTTATAAGAGCCAGCTTAGACCAAAAATGGAGCATTGCTGCCATATTGGGGCTGGAGCTGACCAGTCCTCACTAGCCTGTCTTGATAGAGTTCAAAAGCATCTACGTGACCTTGTTGTGTGAGTTATTTTCCACCCTACAACCCCTTTCCTACATGTTGCAAGCCTATTGCCACATTCCAGTGTGTGTACAAACCATCCTTATTGTCTTTGTATTCCATTAGTAAGAAGCAATTTTCATTTGAACTGCTTTTTTTCTCCAAGAACTGCTACTTTATAGAACAGACTCACAGAGGATTGTTTCCAAACACTACAATCTTTACTCTTCCAGTCTAGGGTTTTTTTCCCCAAGAACTGCTACTTTATAGAAAAGACTCACAAAGGATACTTTCCAAACACTACAATCTTAACCTTAATCTTAGGGTTATCTTTCCCAAATATGCTCATAAACTGCACTTCTTACCTCTTATTCTTCTTATTATCATCAACAGAATATTGTCTCCAGTAGGCTCCTTGACTTGAACGTTTATTGAGACACAATCTCCCTTCAAACCTCAAGTGGAACTTCTATACAATCTATTGCTAAAAAGGCTGGAAAAATCTTTAGAAGAGTCAGATCAAACCAAAAATGGAATATTGCTGCCATATTGGAGCTGGGGCTGACCAGTCCTCACTAGCCTGTCTCGATAGAGTTCAAAAGCATCTACATGACCCTTGTGAGTGATGAACTATTATCTTACAAATCTCTTCATAAATTATCAGCAAAATATTGTCTCCAAGTTGGCTCCTTGCCTTGAACATTGTTTGGGGACTGCCATGATGGTATTATAAGGTACAGGTCAACTGGCAATATTTTCAACATACGTACGTTTACAGCAAGGACAAAAGTCTTTTTGAATTTAGTTCACAAACTTCTTGATGCCAATGACTCTGACCTGATCACACACAGGAGTTCATGGATCAACTATCAGGGCTTTTGGATTGTCCATCAGCCTTGACAAGACAGTGATGATGTATCAACCTGCCAGAGGAATTCAGTATATAGAGCCAACAATTTATGATGGTGGTGATCAACAAATTTATATATCTTGGTAGCACCCTCAACCGCTACTACTCTCTTGAAAATGAGATAGCATTACAGATTAAAAAGACCTCCAATGCATTTGCAGCACTCAAGGTACATGTCTGGAGTCAGAAGGTCATAAAAAAAACAGACAAAAATTAAAATATATATTGCCTGCATTATGTCATCTCCGCTATATTCATGTGAGACATGGGTAGTCTATTGCAGACATCTGAAGATACTGGAATGTTTTCATCAACGCTGCCTTTGGTCTGGTCCATGCCAACACCAACAGTCTATTGTGTATGACTATTTCATAATGACATGCTTTGAATGCTCGAATTGAACTAGGGTGTGCAAGTCCAGGTCAGGCCTGACAAGGCATATTAAAGGGCACATTGGAAGTGATGATGATGATGATCAAAGTCTCCTTCCACCGCCTGGAGATGATCCGATATGCCACATGTGTCAATAAATGCAGATCGATGGCTGGCTTTATGAGTTACTGTTGTTCATACAACCAATGAATGCAGTATTGGGGGAGAAGTGATTATAAGACTCACTTTGTGAGTTAACAGCCACCATATACATTTTTATTTAAAAAAATATAAAATCTTATTTTAAGGTGTTATTTTTTTTTTATAATGAAATGCAGGGTATCCCAAAATTTTTTGCCTGTAAATGTATGGGTCATGAAGTTAATTAACATTCATAAATATGTAGTAATTATCTAACCATGTCACATGGGCTACAACTATTATTATTTTTTTTTTTTTTACAGCACTGGAGTTTAAGAAAAAAAACCTATGGAACATCACCTACCAGGCATCTAATGTAATATTGTAGTCTGATGTATGATTTTTCTTGGATAGCTTACTACAAGGGCCTTGTGCCAGACTGTTTAACTTCTTTGCGCAATGTTTTTTCAATATGTGTAGCAATCATAGCTCTTTTTATGGCTTTGACTACGTCAGACAACCTAAATATTCCTTGCTGAAATATATATTTACCTCCCAACAAGGTCAAATCCAATACAACATAGGTTCAATGTGGAGTTCCACAAAGGTGAGGGTGGATAGTAGGAAAAATAGCTACTTTAGTGCAGACTTCAAAGTACCCTTAATGCCAACTCTGTTAGAATATACATATACATACCTCCACAAATAGAATATGGCCCAAATTCAAGTTTAAAGTGAAAGTCCCATGCATACATAGGACGAGGGGGAAAAATGCTTAATTCCCTTTACATTTCGCGATTATGGCTGGGTAATGTACATAAATGAATGATGCGTGTAAGGGAGACAACCTAAAATACGAAAAAGAATTATTTACCTTGAATCGAGATGTTTCCTTACACAAATAAAATAGACAGTTGATTAAATTTACTGTAAATTTAATTTAAATTATTTACAGTGTACTAGGTACGTGCAATTTCGCTAAAAAAAAAAAAAAAAAAAAACGCACCCTGATGAGAAAAAAAAAAGCCCCAAACTTGATTAAAAAAATTTTGCATTGTCTGTTTGTCATTATTTAGAGGAAAGACCAAAGTATTTTTTGAGTATTTTTCTCAATTTTTTAATCCTTTCTACAGCATGTCCGAAATTTTAGCTAAAAATCTTATTTATTTTTTGAGTCATCAGAATTGACGTAAAACGGTAAAATCCGTCATTATTGACAGTTTTATAAACAAAAGTAAAGTTTCCCATTTAAAAATCTTCTAAAATGTAATTATACTTTCTGCAAAAGTTATTTTAGGAAAATTAGAAAATTTAAAGTATACTAATGTAATTTGAAAGAAACATTACTTACTTTTTCATCAAAAATTTTTTTAAAAAGACATTTCCAAACGTGGTGTTTGGTTTTTTGGGGCCTGATTGAGGGGTGTTAGCTAATGTACGTCAATCTGTCAACAACTTACGTCAGGGGAATTTATCGGACGGTAGGACAAAAGTGATATAAATCGTTCTAGTTTTAAGTGAACCAGTATTTCCAATTTTTTTTTTTTACCTTACGTTTGAGGGAGAATTCTTGAATAAAAATAACATTTAAATTACGAAAAAATACATTTATAGTTCAAATTTTATAAGACAAAAATTTTGTAACAATATTGTTATCTACACATAAAATTTTATGTTCTTTTTTTTTTTAATTTATCTCAGCACAGCCGTTTTTTGAGGGTTCCTGGCCCCACTAAACTTAAAATCAATTCAGGTTTGCCAACAAGAAGAGTGTGTAGTGGACCGTAGCTGTGATGTTGTTGAGTAGAAGTAAAAGAACACATGTGGGGTTAAGATTTTCCTGCTAGCCGGTCCAACTACATGAGAAAGTTGGACTTTAATTAAGTCCAAAGAAAAACAAACACAAGACCGATAAAACATATGTATACAAATATATATATTAATAACAAGTTACATGGAACAGTTACTAAGGACAAAGTGTGTGTGTGAATATTATATATGTGTGTGTGTGTGTGAATATTATATATGTGTGTGTGTGTGTGAATATTATATATGTGTGTGTGTGTGTGTGAATATTATATATGTGTGTGTGTGTGTGAATATTATATATGTGTGTGTGTGTGTGAATATTATATATGTGTGTGTGTGTTGTGCTTAGCGTGTTCCCAGCATTTGGGAAACGCTATCTCTGTGAGCGCTTACATTTGCGAGGTGGTAAGGCTGAAAGCCTGAGGAAAAAAAATGAGGAAGAGGCGAAGGGTAAGCGACTATTTGTAGCCAGGAAAGAGAGACCCCTGGTGAAAGGGTTAACGAACTAAAGGAGAAGTTAACTCCGACAAGTGTACACTCTTCTTGTTCATAGGAAAAACTACCAGCCTACCCTACTATAAATTAGTTTATGATACCAGGCTAATCTTTCAATTCTCCCATAATTGAAATATTGACTAGAACAAAATATAATAATTTCTATTCACTTGTGTCAGGAAAATTTCTTTTTATAACGTTCTTTCTCCTACGTCCAGTTCACATAAACAAAAAATGCAGTTAGAAATTATTTTCTCGTTCTTTTTTGTTATGTAAAGTGAAAGTCTGAGATTCTTTCTTTAAGGAAAAGAAAGAAATCCGAGTAGTCATTCAAAATACACCAAAAACTCAAATGAAGTTGTTTTAAATACCGTTTCCGCTCACAAAAAGTGGGGGTTGCACTAATTAATTTTTTTTAAGCAGTTTAAAATCATATCTTTTTGGTGACCGGTTACAGTTACACTATACACAGGTAAATATTTCTTTCGGGGCTAAAACTCGTGCAAAAAATTCAGAGGTCACATTATGAAGTCGGCTTCACGAGTCTTTATACACGGTCGGGTAGAATCTTCGTTTCTTTTGTTTTTTTAAACTTGGGCATTTAAATTTTTCCTCTAAGTTGTCGGACTCTTTTTAAAAATTATTTTTTCGTTATTCCTCGCAGACCATTATAGACTGATTTTTGCCAACAACTCTAGCACTCTCTCTACACGCTTTATGGCAAACGCAGCTAAGTTAAGTTTATACGTAATCAATTTGAGTGTTGTTGTGTTTGGTTTCGCAGATGAATATTGAATGCTAGTTTCCAACATCGTTAGTCGTACTCATTTGCGTTGAATGAAGAAAAATTATTATTTCAAATAATGAATAGAATGCTTTTTTTTTTTTTTTTTTTTAAGCGATTAACTCCCCTCCCTGTTCATGCACCATTAGAAAAATAAAAATCTTATTCTTCTTAACCAACACAATAATCTATTTGGCATCGTTAAAAATGCCATGCTTAATCAATGCCTTTTTAGTTTTTAAGGATTACATCCTCTCTAGATTTTTTATTTATTTTTGGTTGCTATGCATATTTTTGATTATGCGCAACAATATTTTATTTTCAACTCAACCTGCATTTGCAATCATGGCTTTTACCTGGGTTTGAACTTTGAACACTGACCATTGCTACTAATGAGCGAATTACACAACTATTTGTTTGGAACATGCCCAAATTTGTTTACTGCCATTCCATAGGCTTTTCTTTTTGTATCCGCTACAAAGGACTTTAAAAATAAATAAATAAATAAATAAATAAATAAAACTTGAAAAATCTCTTTATTTTATTCTCGTAATTAATGTTACGTACGAAAATAAAATATAGAGATAATTTTTAATTTCTTATTGTAACAAGATTTCTGAAGAGAAAAAAAATAGCTTAGTTTTAATTTAAAACTTAAATATACGTATATTTTTTAATCAGAACGCCTTCACGTTCTGAATGCAAATCTAGGATTTTTTAACGTGCGGTTGTAGTGGTGGGTCTCATGTGTATGCGGAACCTGTGACTAAAGTTTAATTATTTTATTTTTCTTTGTGTTTTAGTGGCAGACAAAAATAATTATCTTGTCACCTTTAGTGGGAAGAGCAGATAAATAAAATCAGCTAAACTAAAAAATGGAAAAAGATTCAAGAGAAAATTCAGTAGTTTATAAAGATATCGTTCAGGAATGTTTTTTTTTTTTATGACAGTGAATTATTTCAGGAACTGTCTTCTGACTTGAAATGTTTCAGCCATATAAGTTTGGATGTTTTTGATTTGCTCTTTTTCTTGTAAGTCAGTTTGGAAATCAAATCCTGTTCTTATATAACAAATCAAATAATTATTTATTCTTTCGTTGAACGAAGTTATCTGCCTTTAATTGGTTGTTCGCAGAGAAGAAATAGAATAAAATAAGCTCAAGAGAGATTAAAAATTTAACGATGGTTAAAGTTTGTATGTGAACTTGTATAGATTCGTTGTTACAATTGAATAATATATTTTCTTTGTGAAACGTGTCAGTCAGTATATTGGAAAGGTTGTTATCTGAATGTGAGAAAAAGATTTTTTGTACATTACTTGTTGTTATGTAGATGTTTACGATGCAGCTTCTCCTAGTAGTGAATGTTGAATTTTCTGATTCAGTATTTAAGAAAAGGTTTATTCAACTTTCTTTGGCTACAATTCTCACGAACAGTTTTGGCTTCCCTATTGAAAGCTTCTAATCAAACTGCTTACTCACGATTCGCGCTCTTTCGTTTAAAATACTTTGGTCACATGATTGCCAAAACAGGGCTAGAGACCCTTTTCCAAAAGTGATCTAAGTTCTCAGTAATGCGTAAGCGTCGTTTGACTAATCACTGACTGGACAAAACTACTTTATATAATACTTTTTTAAAGCAAAAAAATTTTGCTACATGAAATTTATATTGATATTATTTAAAAACAGTAATATTTGTTGAAATATATTCTTTAAAAACTGCTTAAAATTAGAACTCTAGACTACAATAAACATTTAAATTAAAAAAAAAAAAAAAAAAAAAACAGACAATAAATAAGTCAATATTTTCGTATCCTCTTTACACAAAGGTACGTGGATGGATAAAATTTCATAAAAATAAAATTATTTCATCGACATTTATTCCACTAAAAACGTATTTAATAGATTTCCCAAACATTTGCCTAAAAAAAAATAATTTGTCAGGAACTCCGTAACGATATTAAATTTTGAATTTCGTTACTTCAAAAAAAATTGTCTGCTGCAAATCTTAGCCGCGAGTAGTTACCAGAGTTTAAAAAAGTAGTCATCACTAACCAATTACAAACTAGTGACTACCGCCATTATTTTTATGATTCTTAAATAATAAATAGAAAACACGTTCACTCTTAGAAAATCAATGAACCATTAGCTTTCTTCACTAATTGTGAAAGAAATGTGTAATATAGATAAAACCAGCACTTTTCGGACTAGAATGTTTCGATTGTAGAGAGTAGCGGGAAGGTACTACATGTCTTGAATAAAAAAAATGTGAAAAGGTAGAAAAAAAGGAATGGGTAAGATAAAATTTGTCTTGAATTTATTTTCAGTTTATTTGAATAAAGGAATGGTAACAAATTATTTCAAGAGAGTTATTTTAAATGTTATATATATATATATATATATATATATATATAAAGTATGTGGTGCAGTTCAATTTACATTACATGAATCATTCATACAATATATATATATATATATATATATATATATATATATATAAAGGCTCAAACACTACTATTCCATGGTTATAATTTATTACATTGGAATCGTAATCACGATCCAATTCATCAGACCTACAAATTCAAAAAGAAATCGGAAAATATAACTCCGGGTATAAAAAACAAAATTTTAGTGAGAGTGGGAAACAAGTGTGAGAGGGAAATATATGAAAGCTCTAGAGAGAGATGTAATAGAAGAAAGAAGAACAGGAAGGCCTAAAGGTGAAGATGGGGATTAAAATTTAATAGAGAGAAGTTTTAAAGAGAGGAGTTAAATAACGGTTTAAATGTATGAGATACAGATAAATATGAATTCGGCGTTAGCATGTCTCCAGTATTCATTGGCTTGTGGCTATGTCTTTTGCTCGATAAAAAAAAAATGTGTGAGTATAAATTCATTCTACCAGAGACGCATCCAAAAGCATCTCTCTCTCATATATATATATATATATATATATATATATTCCCACGTTTTACGTATTTACCTTATTCATTTATTTTTCATTTATTGTTGCTTGGTCTCTCCGAGTAATTTAACATTGATACATGTTCTAACCTTAATTATAAACCTATGTTTGTGTAGTTGGAAATCGCCCCCCCTACCTCGAAAAAAAGGGAAAAATGTCCCTTCGCCAGGCGTTAGCATGTATTCAGTATCCTTTGGCCCAGTGGCCTGTCACCCACTGCCACAACCTAGCTAGCATGTATGCCATATCCGCAAATAATGGATGATCACATTTTGTCCTTTCTTTCTTTCTTTAGAATAGAATAATGGGACTTATACTAAGATAAAACTTAGTGTTGTGTAAGTTTAAAATACTAAAAATACTAATAAATTCCATCCTATCCCCCCTAACGCACACATAGTGTCAGTGAGCACTGCCAACTACTTCTCCGCCCTTATCCCTATGTTTGTCTTTTGTCATTGTTATATGTGTTATATGTAATAGGAATAGGTTGACCCTTCTACTGCCCGGTCAACACTCCTCCCCCTTCCCCTGGACAAGCGCAGAGGCTCACACCTTGTTTCCTGTCTAAGAAGGGGTTCCCGGCACTTTCTCTCTCTCTGGCCTCTGCACGAGTACTGATGTGTTTCTACCGTGACGTGCGCAGTCTGTGACGTTGCCTCTTCATTTTGAGGGTACACGGTTGACAGTTTACTGGTTGCTGTTTCCGACTGGTAGTTAGGAGCCCTAACTCTTGCGTGGCGTCTTGAGCGGCCGCTCTGATCAACAGTTGTATAATACCGGGGTGTTTGTAGTGCCATGACGCGCATGGAACGGTGTTCCTGCAGTCACCTCCGGTGGGCAACCCTGAGGCCACATTATGATGCAGGCTGTGCCAACTCCTCTCTTCCCACGTTGCGGTTGATAACCATCTGCTTCTCTTACTTCAGGCCTTCTCATCTTCCAACAATTACTCAACATGAAGACTCAAATGAACCAAAAAAGTAAACCTAAACCAGCCCCGCAAAAATCACCTAAACCCCTCAACATTTCGTTCGCCAACATCCGTGGCATTAGAACAAACTTCTGCAGTATGGAATCTTTCCTCACTGCAAACTGCCCGGATATACTGGCTCTGAGTGAGACAAACCTTGACTCGTCTATCCCCTTCTCTGATCTCTCGGTCTCCGGCTACCTTCCTCTCCTCAGGAAAGACTCTCTAACCCACATGCACGGCCTTGGTGTCTATGTCAAGGACCATCTCCCCCTGGCCAGAGAGTTGTCTCTCGAATCGCCAGACCTTTCGTACATGTGTCTCCGACTATCTCTCCTCAATGCCGTAAGCTATCTCTTCTTCCTCTATCGCTCCCCATCCTCTCAAGACTGTGGGATACTCGATAGCATATCTGACAGCATAGACAAGGCCCTCTCCCTCCACCCGTTTGCTCATATATTCGTGTTTGATGACTTTAACGCCCATCACACCAAGTGGCTCGAGAATGCTACTACTGACCGGGCTGGCATTCAAACATTTAACTTCTCAATTTCTCAATCACTCACGCAGATAGTCGACTTCCCCACGCGTTTTGCCCTCGACCTGGCAGGTAAGGCCTCTCTTCTCGATCTGTGTTTTACCTCCATCCCCGAATCTTGTAGCGCCACACAGCTCTGCCCGCTTGGCAACTCCGATCACGCTGTGGTATCTGTCAACATTTCCTTCAACTCCACACCCTGCAAAGAACCTCCCATCACAAGAACCTCGTTCTACTATCAACGAGCGGATTGGGACTCGTTCCGTGACTTCCTCCGCGATGTCCCCTGGGATGATATCTTTACACTCCCTGTCCAAGAATGTGCTTCTGAGGTCTCATCCTGGGTTAAAGCTGGAATCGACGCTTTCATCCCCTCAAGGAAATTTAAGGTCAAGTCGCACTCCTCCCCTTGGTTCTCCGCTGCTTGCTCATCTGCCATTGCCCATAGGAATCACTTCTTTCACCGATTTCGTAGCGACATATCGGACTGTAATAGACGTCTCTTTGCCTCTGCCCGTAACGAGTGTAAGCGTGTCCTCAACGAAGCTAAGTCAATATTTGCTGCTCGGATGAAGGAACGTATTGCATCTCGCAAATTTGGCTCCAAAGATTATTGGCGGGTCTGCAAGAGTGTCCTGAACAATAGAAAACCCTCCATACCTCCCTTATTCAACCAGTTCGAGGTCTTGACCTCCTCTACCGACAAGGCTGAATGCTTTGCTCGGAAATTCTCATTTAATTCAACGCTCGACTCCACCGGTGTACCCATACCAGACTTCCCTCCTAGAACTGAGGCCTTACTGAGCGGCTTACACATAACCCCGTCTGTGGTACTGGGCATTATCTCCAACTTAGACCCCCACAAGGCTAGTGGTGGAGATGGCATACCAGCCATTGTCCTGAAGAAATGCGCGCCTGAGCTAGCACCCGCCCTCTCTAAACTGTATAATTGCTGCCTCAAGGAATCCTGTTTTCCTGACTGCTAGAAGTCCTCATCCATTGTTCCTGTGTTTAAGAACTCTGGAGACCCCTCTGACCCCTCTAATTACCGTCCTATTAGTCTCCTACCCCTCTTCGGCAAAGTCTTCGAAGCCCTAATCAATGCCGAAGTGGTTAATCACCTTACATCTCATATTCTGCTCTCAGACAAGCAATATGGTTTCCGCTACGCCCGATCTACAGCTGATGTGCTTACGACCATCACTGAAACCGTCTACCAAGCCCTTTAAAATAACGGAGAGGCTCGTGCCGTGGCTCTCGACATCTCCAAAGCATTCGATAGGGTTTGGCACGCCGGCCTTCTTCGTAAGCTCCAGAGGTATGGTGTTACTGGTCAACTGTTTGATCTAATACAATCATTCCTGTCAAACCGAGAATTGAAGGTCGTTCTCAACGGATTCTCCTCCAGTTCCTATCCCACGAACGCAGGTGTTCCCCAAGGCTCCATCCTTGGCCCCACTCTTTTCCTTATTTTCATCAATGACCTTCCCGACGCTATAGATTCCCAAGTTGGCATCTATGCAGACGACACTACAATTTACTCCTGCCTCCAAAACAAATCTAGTGTCGGCGACAAAACTAATCTGGAGGTGCGTCTCGAAATGGACCTCCAATCGGTTGTTAACTGGGGCAAGAATTGGCTGGTCAACTTTAACGCCACTAAGACTAAATTACTCTCCATTAACCACCATAGAGATCCTTCCCTGCCCCCCATTATAATGTCTGCTCGGTCTCACGCTGACTGCTGACTTGAGATGGAACAAATACATCGAGTCAATTGCTTCTTCCACCGCGAGGAAAGTTGGCTCTCTGTGCCGCGCCAGGATTTTTCTCCCCTGAATCGATACTTCAAATAAACAAAACAACCATTCGCCCTTGCATGGAGTATTGCTGCCATATATGGGCTGGAGCACCTTCTGCTTACCTCGGAGTTCTTGACAAGATCCAGAGACGGGTATGTAATCTAATTGGCCCTGATCTAGCGTCTCGTCTGCAGTCGCCTCTCTCTGTCTTTTCTACAAATACTTCCATGGTAACTGCTCCGACGAGCTGCTTTCACTGGTTCCCAGACTCCATGAATTCAAGCGCCCTACGAGGCTGGCATCCCGCTCCCACCCTTACACCGTAGAAACCTTCAAATGTAGCCGTCTCTTCTACTCCAATAGCTTCATACCTCGCACCTCTCGCCAGTGGAACACCCCCCCCCAGTTACTGCTTCCCTGAAGGCTATAATCTCCAACTATTCAAATGTAATGTCAATCGATATCTCCAGTTACCTTGATCTACCCACTATCCTTCTCCTCATCCTTTCTCCTATCACTCCTATCTGCTCTCGCTCCAAATCTTCCGCAACCCCCTGAATCCTAGTGGCTTCACGCCTTGCTTGGGGCGTAATGCTTAAAAAATAAAAAAATGCCCACATACACACATACCAACACATGAATAAAGTTTGCTAACACAAATTAAATATCTTGTAGAACAGGTATATTGACCTTGACTTGTATAAAAAATACGTATGCTGTTGGCACACTGAATGATTTTAAAACCTTAAGTTGGCACATAGCAAAAGGTTGTCGACCCCCGCTGTAGTGTAGATCTTCTTCAGTGCACGACACTTATTAGAATTCAAATTCAAAAGAATTGATTTTTTTTCTTATCGATTTAATAGTAGGACCATTTCATAACATTGATACTGTGTCAAATAGACCCCTGACTTTCACAAAATTATTGGACAGATGCTTTGCTTACGAAAACAGACTTGGGTACGAAAAGATTTCTTAAAGAACAAATGGATACGTTAATTAAAGAACACAAATTTATAATAAAATTATGTAGCCTTTTTAGATTGTTTTATTCATTTCAGAAAAATAATTATTAACCTCAAATGTTTGTGCTTCTGAAAAAATTCCATAGAAAAAGGTTTTAATTCGTTAAATTCAGAAAATGTAAAAATAAAATATACAAAATCTCAATGATGTGTCAATAACTTAATAATTAAGTTATTAACACATTTTCAGACTTGACATTTGTAAATAACAGCTAAGTGACTTAACCCAAGAAGTCCAATAATTATTTAGCATCCCGATACCACTTTCTTATCAATGTTGAATTTTGTACAAATCTGTGCAAAAAGTGGATCAAAGAGCTTACCCAGCTTCATACATATTTTCAGGAAACCTCAGCTTTTAACTGATCAATAAACACACAAGTGGGCGTTGCAATCCACCCACGTACAAGTCTTTTTTCCAGCGCGTGACGAAGTCACGTTTTCCCGCTTCTTTGCCAGGATCCTGTCACGTGATTACATTAATTATAAATATCAGACACGAGTTCGTTCTCTCTCTTCTTCCTTGATTTTTCTCGATACAAAATGTAATTCTAAAAAAGGATTCGCGTCTGGACCATGTGCGGTCAGATGTCATAAAGATGTAAATGCTGCTTTCCTAAGTGTTGGGGTTACCAATGTAAATGGTGTTTTGTTGAAAAGATTAATGTGGCTGCGTGTTGAAGAGCATTTAACATTTATACATTTTTTTGAAATCAGGGAAAAACAATGGAAAACCGATTTGTGTTTCAACGATAAAACATATATTAAAATCAACAACAAATACAAGGTAATTTTTGTAATGTGTGAATAAGAAGTAAAAAGTAGTTTCCCTTTATCTGTTAGTTGAATATGGTGATATTTAAATAAGCAAGTTTTCTGAATATAATGTTCAGAGTTCTGTGTTAAAATAGAATGTGTATTCAGAAAATCGTACAGTTGTGTGTTTTGTAACTAACAGAGTTGTTGCAACTTGGCTTGTTCACAAAGAACTGATGGTGAATGATATTCAAGTTCTGTGTCTGTGTGTGTGCGTGCGGAGTGAGTAGAATGAATAATCTGTGTAGACGCTTGTGAGTAGTTGAGTTCAACTGTCTTCTACTCTACTGTTTTCACTCTACTGGTTAATTTGGGAAGGAATCCGGACTTATATTACTATCGGTGGCTCCCAGCACGAACGCGGGATAAATTTTGAAAGAACACGAAAAATATATCCTTGGATGAAAAATTAACCAATCGGTGATTTTATAACAAAATTATGTTTGTGAGTTAAAAAATTCAGTGTGGTGAATGCGATCAGTAAATTGTCCTGTGATATTTAGTATATATTATTTGACCAATCACAGTTGAGAAAAATGTAGGCGTGGCAAACATAGTAGTAATCACTACAAAGACATATTCACACATGCACGTATGTACGAAATTTTCCAAACTACATTACAAACATATGAAACATTTCCAAATCAGCAACAATAACTTTTCTCTTTAAAAATACTCTGATCAAGCTTTCGCACACATCTTTACAAAACAAAATTGTAATATTCTGCATATAAAAATATATTTGTTGTTCCAAACATATCCTTTTTGTCGTAATTGAATATCGTTACCATTTTACTTAAATTTATGTTTGTGGATGTTGCATGTTTCATTTACAGCAAAACATTTAAAATATTCGCGCAACCTTCTTAGATCCGCAACATGTATAAGTCATGTATATTACCCGGCCTCTCCACTAAGGTAGGACGTGACACAAGGTCATTTTAACGTGGGTAGCGCCATACACATATGAATGTATATGGCCCAGTCTCCACAACCACTGTCTCGCTGTCAATGGTATTACACAGACCCTACCTCTCTTACTAGAATAATATCGGCTCACCCTCTTCTTCCGTCAACGGTTGCCGCAAACCTTTTCTCTTTCTCTTTTCTTCATCGTCGTTGCTACCCTTTGAGCAACGACCCCACACTTTCAACGTTAAGGCACGTGACCGTTTTGGAATGGACACCCATTCAAAATGGTTTGACTGTTGGCGTTTGCCGCCAGTCAGAGGTCACGTGGATACTTATTGGCGGATCCTAGCCCAACCTTTCCGACTTTCCTACATAATACGAGATTCTCTTCCAAAAAAGGAAAAGCAATGGGCATTCATCACGAACTCTTCCAGAATCTCCACCTGTCAAACTATAAGCGACAGCGAAAGTCAAAGTTCTACGTATTTACAATTACATCCATTCTCTACCGTTACTAACCGTGTCGAGAACTATTGATATCCTAAAGGAGTGATCAACTACGCTTTTACGTGGGAGTCTGGTCGTATGACGCAAAAGGAGTAATCAACTACGCTTTTACGTGGGAGTCTGGTCGTATGACACAAAAGGAGTAATCAACTACGCTTTTACGTGGGAGTCTGGTCGTATGACACAAAAGGAGTAATCAGCTACGCTTTTACTTGGGAGTCTGGTCGTATGACACAAAGGGAGTAATCAACTACGCTTTTACGTGGGAGTATGGTCGTATGACACAAAAGGAGTAATCAACTACGCTTGTACGTGTGAGTCTGGTCGTATGACACAAAAGGCCATACAAAAGAATAAACCCCACTAGGTGACCAGGCCTCCCCGACAATAAGAAGGGTGCTGCCGTGTGGTTGGAACTAGGCGCCTTCTCTCATCTAAAATGAGGAGAAACGTTTAATCCACTTCCGGCACAAAAGTTAACTCCTGTGCCAAAAACACAAAACTGTGTCCCTTTCTTAATCACTTAAAAAAAAATCAATATTTTTTCAATTCAGTCAAGTGTCGCGGCATATGGAAGACTTCATCAGCACCATCAGCTCCTCAACTACTTTAGCCTACTTTTATTATTATCATTCCTCATGGTCTTTTCACTGGGCTTTCAGATAATTTGATGTCACCTATCTCCTCTCTAACGTCTTTACTGACTGTCGAAGATCACATAATATGGTGTGGGTCGTTCTCGGTTCGTACACTAGGCCCTCATTTTGAGAGCTGCTAGCCGAGTCTATATGACCCAGTATGTCCTGCTATTTACCCATAGCTAGGGAGAGAAGAGATGGAGTCCCATTATGTGGTAGTACCCTTGGGAAGGGTACTACCACGTAAGTGAATGTAATGAACTTGTAGCGAGTGCAAAATGATAACTTCCCTTCACCCACTCCCTTCAAATTCGGAGTACTAAGGAAGAAGAGAGAAGAGAATTAGCGAGTTCGTGTGAAATTTTCTTTGGGCCAATGGAAACCTTGCCTTCACAGAAATTGACAGATGAACTGAAATGAAGAAGCAAAAGAATTCGTGAGCCTATGTGAAATTGTTTTTGAAGCTATGAAAACTTTGCCTTCACAGAAATTAGGTGGTCAGCCGAGAATAAAAAGAAAAGAAAGTAGCTAGCCTACACGAAATTCTTTTTGGTATAAAATGGGGAGAGGAATCAAATTAAAAGAAGCGTGCCTGAAGTCATGTGAAAAGTTTATCGTGACCAGTTTTGAAGTTCTTGCAAGTGTAAAATTATTCGCCAATTATCGGCCTCTAACCAACCACGTAACACTTCAAAGAATTTTCTTTCAACAATCCAAGAAAGCTAAGAATTTCAAACTATCTCTCATCTACTTTTGAACGTATGCAAATCATATATCCGTTCGGTGAACAACGAAGTCTCTTACCTTTTGTCTTAAACATTTTTAATATTATCTTAATATTTAATCTGTTTTATGAACAATTCCTTTATTTTGTGTCAGATCATTTAATGTATTGTATGAACATTTCCTTTTCATGACAATAAAACTAAGGACTTTAATAATTCTGATTTATTTTCCTGAAACTAGCTACTGAGACTACTTCAAGTGTGCAAATTCATGAATAAATTCCTTATCTTGTTTTATTAAAATTACCCGTGTGTTACCTCGTCATTATCATCTTTCGTTAATCTTCTTGGCGTGGGTAAATAAACTGTTCATTTTAACCCCTAAGCCGCATATAAACTCAACTGAGAATTCGAACTCGGCTCTCTGATCCAAGCCGCTATGCATTACTCCACGTAAGGTGTACAAAATTCTAAATGTTTCCCCTATTCATTTTTTGTTTTTGTTTTTTACAAACGAACCAGTTTATTAAATTTGTAGTGCGTACTTTCACCAAAGAGCTAAAAAGATGGTGGAAATCTTCTCGTCTTTTGTGGTATAGTGGGTCAGCCAATTTGTATTGGTTATAAATAGAAATAAAAACTGACCCTCTACAATTTTTACAATATCAAATGTAACAAAGACAACAAGAGAAATAATCAAGTAGAAGAAATTGTGAATGTGTTCAATAATAAATATTTTTTATAAACACAACAAATACATAATAATATAGTGCAAATGTTGATAAACACAATAGAGTTCTTTGGTGTGTGTTACTGAAAGAATTTGAGTTACTGTACTGTATGTGTGAAAATGAGGTGTAGTTAGCTATACATTGTAACCCGGATATAAGAGACCTGGATATAAGAGAAACCCGGATATAAGAGATATTTTCTCTGGTCCCAAATTAGAGCCCATACTTACCTAAACAAAATAAACCAAACCCGGATATAAGAGAAACTCGGATATAAGAGAAACCTGGATATAAGAGACTTCTTCTCCGGTCCCGACAACTCTCTTATATCCGGGTTACATTGTATTTGTTTTTATAGGAAAATTAAACAGTTCTTTTTGTTTTTGTATTAAATAGAAAAAAGTATTGTTCTTAACTCACTGATTGTTTTAGAGTTATCGCTCTTTAACCAGAGACTAGAATATTTGGTGGGAGTGAGCGTTAAGCCTGGAAATGATTGACAAGGTTTGTTTTTGTATTGAAGATAAAGTTCGTCTCCTTTGCTGTGTTGATTTCCAATGAAGTCAAGTGAATTGGTTCAATATTCTAAGTGCCCACTGACCAAGTCGCGTCGCGTCGAAGTTTCGGTTTTATTAGTTCTCTTGGTCACGTGAAGAGGCTCGTGAACATGTTTACATTTTATGGCGTCAACTAGAGGTTATAGGATACAAATCCTATATCATTCCAACAAATGACTAAAAAACACAAAGTAGATTTGCACACCCGCAAAATCGGATCAAAACGAACTAAAGCATTAATCTTTTTTACCCTATTCACAAGATATAAAATATACAAATATGTTTATTCTGCATGAATGACATAACAATGTTCTATTTTCTACAAACGTTCCTTATCGTGTTGTTTTTTCTTGAAATTTGCGTTGTATTTTGTGAGCAGGGTATCCCGTATTAAATTATCCTTTTAATCCGGGTACGCTGAACCCTACAAGGTCAAAAGTTGGGTCGGTACCTTCGGACGTAGTTGACGACACCTAATTAATATTTTACAACCAATTAAAATGCGTCAGTTGTTATATTTGGTTGGGAGCCTCTATGTGTTTAACTTGCACAACATTTAAGATTTTTAAAAAATGTAGGAATCTGATTCTACAGTGGATATTGAATGACGGAGGACAACAACAAACAAAACGAAGACTTGAGTGAAAAAATATATTGCCAAGTTTATTCTTGTTAGAGAAAATACATCGACAAAAATAAGGTTACAGTGGCGGTATTGTGGAATCTCCCACAACGCAACTAGCCTTACCTCTTTGTAGGAAATGCACTCTTCCTATCTGGTAAGCCAAATTCTACTTTCAGACAATAACAAGTATTCATTGACCAATCAAACAGCCTGCACGCGACCAATCTGTTTTCCCGCTCATATGCCATTATAAAAACCGAACACGTGTGAACCTTTCGAGCAGTAGTTACCAAGTAGTTACCAAGTGCCAAGATGTAACCTTCACCGACTCCCGTCTTAGTCATTGCTGACCAGACGTTAAAAGACAATTACCAACATTCATGAACTCTAAAATCAATCCTGAACTTTTACCAACTTTGCAAACTCGCAATTCCAAACTTTATTCTTCTAAATTACAAGTTCAACATTACAGTAAAAGGTAAATTACTTCTTAATATGAACTCTGGTACAAATATTCCAAGTTAAAGGGACACGACTCTGTCCTACCTTTTCAGTTCACATTAATGTAATCAACATTATTGTTACGTTATAAAACAATTCAGTTGAATTTTGTATTTTATTTTGATGTTAGTGGAAATAGTTAATTGACACGCAACCTATTCTCAACAATTATTACCACATAATTAACCCATCCACTACACATCTCTCTTGCACTTCTCATTCCTTGCTACCAAGTGCCAAGATGTAATCTTCAGGAACTTCCGTCTTAGTCATTGCCGGCCAGACGTTAAAGACAATTACCAATATTCACGAACTCTGAAATTACTCCTGAACTTTTACCAACTTTGCAAACTCACAATTCCAAACTTTCTTAATATGAACTCCGGTACAACTAAATGCCTAATCAAAGGGACACGACTCTGTCCTACCTTTTCAGTTCGCATTCATGTACATCAAACATTAATAAATCTAATTGTTATGTTATTGAATCATTCCATTCAGTTTTGTATTTTATTCTATGTGCTTTTTACATAAAATATAAATTGCATTGCGTTCACGCATTGTCCTTAATCTCATCTTTCCTAGTCCAAGTTAAATATTGGTAACTCAATCACTACAATAATGATGACCGCGACGTTCATCGTTCGACGTTCACAACAACAATGGCAATATACCGCTACAATGGTTCTGGAAGGTTAAGCTTCTTCCAGTTGTTGTTGTTTTTGTTTTGTTTTGTTTTTTTGTTTTTTTTTTTCGTTTTTTTTTATGTAGGCATGACAACAAGATACAACACGTCAAGCACTAGATCTTCTTTAAAAAACATGTTTTTAAAATTATTCTTAAAATAACGATGAAATACGACAAAAAAAAATATTTTGATTTGTTATTTTGATTTTGGTTTTGGTTCGTTTTTTATAAGTGAATTATAATTTGAATGAAGAATCTATCAAATATGTTTAGTAATTCTAAATTATCATTTTCTTCTCAGAAGTTTCCACGAAAATAATCTTGGGTCGAATTTAACCGGCGTGTGTGTATTACATGGTCAGGAGTAGAGATATTCGAGCTTACATGGTCAGGAGTAGAGATATTCGAGCTTACATGGTCAGGAGTAGAGATATTCGAGCTTAGAATAGATTTCTAAATATCGAAAATTTTTAAAAACTTTGTATGGGGTTTTTCGGAAGCCAAATTTGAAGTTTATAATTAGTAAGAAAAAGTAACTTCTTTAGTAACTATTTAAATTAAGCATTTCCCTCATTCTCTCAAATTAGTGAATCTTCTTAGGGGTAGTTAAGCAGAGTAATAAATTTGATCAACAACAGACCAATTTATTGATTATTTTATTAAATCAATTGCTAGGTCTGCTGCTAGGAAAGTTGGTTCACTGTGTTGTGTGAGACAATTTTTTTTCTCGACAGAATCTGTCTTACACATTCATCCATGCTTTGAATATTGCTGCCATATCTGGTCTGGTGTTTCTGCTATGTATTTAGAGATTTTTATAAAATCCAAAGAATCTGCTACCGGTCCTGACCTCTCGTCTCGGCTACAGCCACTTTCTCACCGCCGTACCGTAGCTTCCCTGTGTCTTTTCTATACTTTCATGGTAAGTATCTAATTGATCTGGTGAGCTTAGCTTTTTTGGTATCTTGATTTTAGAAATTAGGCGCATGATTACTGTGGGTGTCCGTGTACCCACATTTTAGGTGGAAAAATAAAATCCGAGTGTCATGTCCACAAATTACAATACAAAATTATAACAAGATCATTTCTTCGCAGAAAAAGAAGACCAAGCTAAATATGCCAATAATAATTATACAACAGATATTTACATGTTGAAAACGAATGTTCTTTGTTGTGGCCATTGTTATATTAAGCGTATGGTGGTAGAAACAAGAAGAAACGACAGAGGTTTAAGAAATAAATAATTATATTTAACAAAAAATACAACGATGGTGAAGTGATGTGAAAGTCTCTCGTTGAAAGAAAGAGATAAGTAAAACGGTCAGCAGAGGCTTACGGTAGAAGAGGGAGGGTGAGTCCTGATTTACCGCGGCGACGGGCTTTGGCGAGTTGTCCTTGGAGATGGGAAGTCAGTTGTCTTTGGATATGGAGGTGGCGTTCCGACGAGCGTGTGAGGTCTGGCTGTTATGCCGACCGACTGCCAAAGATGTCTCTTTGATGGGCTTTTATGTTCTTTCGTAGACAGATCAGCTTCAATTCCTATTTCGCTTCTTTAGGCGGGAGCGGGTGCTACTGGGTAAAAAAAAAATTGGATTTTGTTTTTTTGCAGGGGAGGGTGTGAGGAAAGCGGAAGGTGTGTGTGGAGTCAATGCGTGTTTGACGGAATTTTTAGCTCAGTCTTGGATTTCGGAGCGTTCACATCCAACCAGTGGTGAAAATTTGTGTAACAACATGAACCAGAAGATCTGGTTTAGGAAGATTATAACACTATGAAGAGACAAATAGGTGATGTGGACCCAAAGTTGGGACCACGGAAGGAAAACACAGATTAGAGGTAAGAAAGATATATTAAACAAAAAGGTTACAAAGATAGTGTAAGTGGAGCTTAAACTGTGAATGTTTCTAACCCTTAACAACCGTCTACCCGCTTAAAGAACTTTTAGGCGCACAGAGAAATATTTTGAGCAAGCCTTTTTTCTGTTATGAACATTTTCTCTTCCCTTAAAGCGTCTCTATTTTTGTACGTGGTTTACTTCTTTTTATTGGGGCTGACACATTCGTGTTTTCCCGTTTGATTTTTGGCGGGACGTGTTGTCATTGGTTGCTAGTGTCCAATATTGGTACGCGGCTGATACTACGGTATGAGAATATACTTCACTTCACTTCACTTCTCTTAGAGTGTTATATCGCATACTTTATATAGTCCTGGAAGAGTCCATGTTGTAGGTATGTTACGGTCTCACAGCAATAGGCCAATGTCATTTTGTTGCAAGTGAGTCTGCATAGTTCAAAATGATATATTGCCAATGTGTTTATGTGTGAAGCACACGCTAATAAAACACAGTGAACAAAGAGAAGCTGAAATAACAGTTAACACTTACTTTCGTCGTAGCGTTGTATGTAGAAAGATCATCGCTGACTGACGCGTTGTCATTATATAACGTGTATTGAGGCTGGGACTTTTTTACTGACCGATCCGTTTCGCAGATCCGTCATGTATCAGATCTGGTCCTGACAAGCCGTTTTTATCTTTTGGGGATCGGATACGAGTCTGAGTTCCGCGCGGGAATGTACTAGGTAACCCAAACCCTGACCTTTCTCCAGGTCATTTGGAGCCAACCGCGCGTACGTCGTAGAGAGAACATAACGTCACCTGTCATATCCAATCAGGTTCCAGTAAACAATTATTCAATTTTGGGGCCGTGTTTTGTATAGAATTGTAAAGTTTTATCGTATCGACTTATTTTAGTATTATCTATTTGTAAGCGACTCTTGTTTTGTGCTTCACTTATTGGCCGTAAAATATAGGACTTTATATCCTATACTAGATTGGCAGATAGGTCTTATTATTTTACAATTAAAATGGCTAGATACAACCGTAAGTTCTCACTTGTGGAACTCTCTTCCGTTTTTTTGCTTTCCAGTCAACTTTGATCATCAAAAAATTAAATGCAATATCAATCGTTATCTTCTGTCTTAATTCCTGTTCTTTTATTGTTCTCTCTCCTTAATGTTCTTTTTCTCATTTTTCCACATTCAGTAACCGCTTGCGTCTTCATGACTGTGCAATAATAGTTGCTAAGTGTGTTGCTTTGCTTGAGGTGACATTATGAAGGAAAAGAAGTATAAATTTAACCAACAACAGAGTATTTATTCATGTATATTTTACATAAAATGTGGCACAAGGTCGAAAAATGTGAAAAAACTGGTCATCACTGTTCTTAAATTTAGTCACATTCACTGACCCAATTGTACTTAATTCTTTCACCATAATACTACATTTACATAAAACATATATGCCACTGTAGTAGGATTAGGTAATAATAACACCATCCGAAAATATACACTTTCCTCTTTACTAAGGAGTGACTAAGAAAACCTTCTCTCCCTGTCTTCTATATATTTCCTTTTCTTTCCTTTTCTCTATAGTTCCTATCCTCGGTAACGGACATGAACCCGGACTTTATGTGGGTCAGTGAACATCATAAAAAAAATCAACCAATGACAACACGTCCCGCCAAAAATCAAACGGGGAAAACACGAATGTGTCAGCCCCAATAAAAAGAAGCAAACCACGTACGAAAATAGAGACGCTTTAAGGGAAAAGAAAATGTTCATAACAGAAAAAAGGCTTGCTCAAAATATTTCTCTGGGCGCCTTAAAAGTTCTTTAAGCGGGTAGACGGTTGTTAAGGGTTAGAAACACTCACAGTTCTTTAGAGTAGAAAAATGTTGGTAAATATAGGAATTTTGAAGTTGAGTGAGTTCGCAGGTCGACGACAGATTTCAACTGGTCTTTAATAATGGGCTGGCGTTCGTTCTCGACAGCCCCTTAGAAGGTAGTTCTTTGGTTGAAAGTGGTTCCGAAGTTGACTAGTGCTCTATCACCGGCCTTACAGACGGTGGGCCGGATTCTCATTGCCAAATAGGCGTAGATTCTCCAGATTTATGGAGATTTAGGAGGCTCAGAAGCATCGGGGACTTTTCCCTCCAAAATCGTTATACAAATTTCCTGGCCCCTCCATTGGTCAAAAAACATATTCTTATCTCTGATAAGAAACAAGGCTTTGGGAGCCGGTTTTGAAAGTAATGAAAGAGGTTGGAGTGTACAAGATGTGAGGTTTCCAGTGGCGTATCTAGAGTAAACGTCACCTGGGGCGGTCCGCTCAAATGTCACCCCAATGACCCCGATTCACCCTATGCTGAATGGTTAGCTGTAGCTAAATTTTCATACATGCTCTACCTCTACTTTACTCTACTGACCGGTACGTTACTGTTTACATGTATGATCCAAGACAAAATCCAATACCACAAAATAATCAGTTCAAATCAAAAGAATTTTAAAATGCAACTGTTCACTTTCAGAACAACTAAATACAAAACACGGCAATACGCAAAAGAATGACATTCGATACTATGGTCTTAGAATGAATGTTTCCTTGTTTTCATTGTGGCAAACTGGTCAATGACATCGTCAAAATCTGTTTGTCTTGTAAGCTCGTTTTCAATGGACAGTACAGCCAGATCCGACAGTCTCGACTGGCTCATGGTTGACCGGAGGTAATTTTTTATAAGTTTAATTTTGGAGAAACTTCTTTCACACGATGCCACAGAAACACATATTGTCAGAAAGAATCTGATTATTGTGGAATGGCTCACTGCCCTTTTGATGATATCAGTTCTGACACTATCAGGCACAGGAATATGCCACGATGACACGTCGTTGAATATTGACAAATTACTGGTGGTGCTGGCGACCAAAGTTTCAAACTCTTCTTCAGATCGAGCTGCAAATGCTGCATCATATTGTTCTTCAATGTAAGTTTGCTCGTTGTCACTGTCTCTCGGTTGCTCGCTATCATTTGAACTTGAAGAATGTTTTTTGAATTGTTGTTCTTGCGACGTTCCTTCAGCGTCAATAGAACCAGAACTCTTGACAGTTTCTATTTTCTCTGTCCACTTCAGCAAAGACCCTTTCATAGCATTTAGCGCTGCATCTTTTACCTTTTTGGCTTGGTGATGCTGATAGCCGCTGGGGCGTTTTTGACGTTTCATTGTTATCGAGTTTCCAATTATGAAAATACATTAAAATAAAAGTTTAAACATGAAATAAAAACAAATAAAAAATATGTTAGTAATTAATTTTCAATTCATGAAACACATTTTGAATGTCTTTAAAATAGTTTTTAAAAAATACACTTACATTTTTATGTTGGCAAATTTTCACTGTCTTTCGTGCGTCTTGTCAGTGGATGGGAAATGTGAAAACTAAATTGCCAAACGGTATCAAAGATATCAATTACCAAAAATAATTTCTATTAGTAGTCTGGGATTTTATTGCCTTATATTTCCATCCAACTCCACTTTTTATATATTCAGAAATTTTGTTTTATAACCAATACAGACACAAAAACTGAATTCAAAGAAGAAATGACGCCAAAACGTGTTGTAGCTTATAGGTGCACTAATTCTATTAATGCCCAATTCATCTGACGCCAAGACTTTGAAGTTGTCAAAAGTTTTTTTTTTTTTTTTTCACACTTTTTTGATAACCACTTGTAAGGTTTGCCAATGCTGGCTAGGGGACCGGATAAAAGCACATCGGATAAAACCCACCATATAATTAAAAAAAAAAAGACAAAATCCCAATAGCATAAAATAAATGAATCAAAAACATTAAAAATCACTTTTCATAATAACTTTTGATTTAGGAAAATTAGGCAACTATGGGAGAAATGTCAATTGAAGATAGATTTTAGGACCATTCTTGAAGAAGATATCGTTTTAAATAGGATTTAAGTGCCGAAAGATACATATTTTAAAATATTTACTAAAACAAGAGTAAATATTTTAAAATATGTATCTTTCGGCACTTAAATCCTATATAAAACTATATCGATAAATAAATAAATCGATAGATAAATATATCGATAAATAAATAAATCGATTTTTCTAAGTTAAGTGTTCGTTCTAAGAACACAGTTCTTGTATTATCTTTTACAATTATTATATTAATAAAAAAGTAGTAAATTAAAATCCTATTACCAGATTAAATCCTTCATAATACATTTCGGTTTATTCGTAAATATGTCAGCGATTTTAATATTTTGTTAGTTCGAAAAAATCAATTACTCCGTGACTGTTCGAAACTTGAAAGGAATTCGAAAGTATTTTAAACTATCAAATAGAAAGTCATTTTTTAAATATTATTTGCGGGGAAGCGCTTAGTTCCTATTTAAAATTATATCCCCGTATAGAACGATCCTAAAATCTATTTTCAATCGATAGTTGCTTAATGTTGCTACAATCCCAAAATTACGTAAATTTCTGTTGCTAATTTTCCGGTGTTCAATTTTCCGTTGCATCATTTTCTGGGTACCATTTATTTAATTATCAATGATGTTTGAAAGTATTTTTCTTGACAAAAATGTTCTATTTAATATTTTAGCATTTTTCGGAACATTGTAAATCAAATGCATTCTTTTGTTACCTAGAGAATTTATGCAAAGTGTACTTTTTTGTTTTTCTTTATACAAGTAAAATAAATTTACATCGTATTTTGATGTTATTATGATTTTAGTTTTAGTGATAATTTAAAAACAATAAATATTTATCATTAGTACCAATAATGGAAAATTAAGTTAAAAATTTAAAAGAATCGTTTTTGGAATCGGAAAATAGGCACAAATTTTTCCGATACCCCAAAAAGTTCCGATTTTTCCGATTCTCGATTCCGATTCCGATTAATCGTCCCAACACTAGTAGATATATTCAAAAGTATATCGCTCACTCAATGGAAAATTGTATCTCAGCGAATTGATACACAGGCAAGACTGAAATTGTTGCACTTTTGGCTTCGTATTTCGCTTTGTTGTTGAAGAGTTAAAACACCATATCATCCGATAAAATGTTACAACAATGTCTCTTGTTAGTAAACAAAGATTGTAGCAACTGAAACACATGAAAGCTGAAAACATTGCTATTTTTCCTACTCAAAAATTTCCCGACAATTTATTAGAAAATTTCTGACGTGGGGGACAAAACTGGGGGTGGGGGTCATAAATTATTTCGGGGGGGCGTCATATGCCCGCCTGCGAAACCCTGTGTCTCCACCACTGTTTTCAGACTATTTTAAGAACCTTAGCCTGGTTGAAAAATTTTGTTGGGGGTGACATTGTGTCACCCCCTCCTGTACTGGCACCCGGGACGGTCCCCCTTGCCCCACCCTTAGCTACGCCACTGGAGGTTTCCCCCAGACTTTATGGCACCATGGAAAGAATAATGGTGGTGGAATTCCTTTTTATTTTCCAGCTCTCTCGTTAGTCAGAGAATCAAGGCTTTGGGGACCATTTTTGAAAGTAAGGAGAAAAAAAGAAGGGTGGATTGAGAATTGGAAAAACAGGCTAGAATGTGAACTTGTAAAATATTGTTCACAAATTAAATTCCAATAAAGTAGGGAAAAGCAACACGCTCAAACGTAAAAAAAAAAGCTAATCTCTAATGATAGTTATTAATTATAAAATAAATTATAGCGTTCTGGATTCAAATTTCTTGTAAAAAGTGTTTTTTCTTGTTTCTTTTTTAAATAAATTTAGTTTTATTTCCTTAAACAAATTGTAATATAGTTGTGTTAATTATTTGTTGCTATAAATCTTTCAAGAAAAATTGTAAAGAAATGAGGCTATGTATGTAGTTTTTGCTTCTTTTTAAAAAGGAATAACTAAAACTTTATTTACTACTTTTTTATTAAAATAATAATTTAAAAGCAAGATATTTGCTTGAATGAAAAAAAGAGTATATAGTAATTAAATAAATACTTATTTAAAAAATATTTATTTAAACTGGAGGGGAGGGATTTACTCCTACCCCACACCCAATCCAGAAAGTACGGCCCTGGTATTATTGTAATGAAGGTTTATCTGGGCTGGAACCCACGATTTTTTAGTAACTTATTTTAAACGTAAGCTTTTAATTTAAAATTCATTTTATTTTTAAATTTTCTGCTTAGCTTACTAAATATTTGGAAACAGGTTTGAAACTGATTGGTAAAAGAAATGATATTTGCAAATGCTGAAAGATTTATTCTATTTGTCCACTTGGGGTTTTCTTTTCAGCACACTAAATTATGTGTTAACTGTCAGTGTTAAGTTTATATTATCTTCATTTATTTTATCTGCCCACTGTGGTGTCAGATTTAATAATGTAAGGGACATAACCCTGTTTGGAATAGTGGCCGGAAGTAATACTTCATAAAACCGGGAGAATCAGTCTTGCGCAAAATAGTCGTACGAGTTTGCTGTAGTGATGTTGACCTAAAACCTTTGGGAGTTGTGTATTCTTGTTGCTTGGTACTCACTTTACAAAAATACGACGTGCTGTCAGAGTGACTTCAAGAGAGTGTATTACTGAGAGAGTTTTTACCAAGTTCGGAAATTTGACGGAAGTTGCAACATGAGACTACCCGTAATAACGGCGACAGAACAGCAACTCTGGGCTAGATTCAGTATCCATCTCTCAGAATCAGAATGGGAGAAATATATACAGTGGTGTGACTGCTTTCAGGAAGCCAATCTTCATACTACTAAGAAAGCGAACAAGATTTTACCGTATGGGTGACGAAGTTGTGACGTTTTGGGACTAAGAAAAAAAAGAGCAAAACTACGATCCAGTTAAAAAAAAACTGATATTTTTTATCTCCTTGTCAGTAAGAATTTCAGAAAAGCACTTGCTTTGCCTTTATGAAAAGGCAAAGACATCGTGAACCTGGAATATTTTATGACTGTTAGTGTTATCTAAACATTGCAACTAAGGGCTCTTGCCCGGCAAACTAACGGTTTGTAGCCAGATTTTCAGTTCAGATGAAGATCTGTTGTAGTTAAAAGCCTAACGCTAAAAAAAAAAAAAAAAAAAAAGTTTGGCTAGTTTGACACAGATGCAGTGAAATAACGGCAGTTATACGAGGACAAAGAAAACCGTCAGCGATAAGGAGTGAAGTTTAAGAGATTTCCAAAAAACAAAATAAATCTAGCAAAAATGTACATTTAAAAAAAAAAATGTTTTTTTGTGGAACTCATCCCCGCCAAAAAATGTATCTTCGCTAACAATAACATCATAACTAACCTGCCATGCCACACACGTACGGAAAGAAAGGTCACTACAGGCCCGGGTGTGTCCCAACGAAATAAATACATAAAAATACAAGTGAGTAGCAGCAGATGGAAATCTGTGGATGCTAGACTTGAGAAGTGACAAGAGAAAAAGTAAAATTCAAAATGGATACCAGAACCGATATGGGATCTATTTCCTTTCTTTACATTTGAAACGTGGTACATCAGAAATAAAAAAGAAAAATGTACTTTTTTTTCTTATCGGTTCATACTCAAGTTATCTCCATGATACTTAATTATTGATATGAATTTGCTGAGAAAATAATTTCATTTAATGATTTTTTTTTTTTTTGCCAGCCAACGAAACCATAAAACGGTTACTTGTGAACCCCGCCACCACTCCTCTTGTAAGTAATTCTGTTTTTTGTCTGTTTTCTTTTTTTTTCTTAATTGCGCATTACCTACCTACCGACAAGGATTTCTTAGTAGAAAACAAACAAACCGAAAAATGCGTTTAACTTTTATTTTAAAATAATTTGTATTTGAACAGACTAAAAATCTTTTCTTTAGGAAATTTTATTTTTCTTTGCTAATTTGCGCAAGCATCAAAAGCCCGGTGTTGAGAATAATGTACCATTCTTTAACTAACATAAACATTTACAGTTACACGTTACAATTTTATTTATCAATTTGGGGACCTTTTTTTTCTCCAGGATATACCACTTTTTTAGCGTTACCAGGAACAACACTACATTCTAGTGTGAAATTGCCAGGTTATTTCGAAAATGGAATTAAAACCTTGCGCTCGATTACCGTTTAGAAGTTATGGACAATGTAAGTTCGACTTCTTTCTCGTCGCGTACACAGAACGTCCGGCATTACTGGCTTTGTTTACAATACATACGTTTCATTCGAGGAGTCACGCGGCGCAGAAGCTTCACTTGTCTTTATTATTGTGCAATGCGCCAAGTTTGAAATGAATGCACGAATAAAGCAAAATCCGACAATTAAAATAAAATACGTGCCTGAAAAGTAAAAAAAAACAAAAAAAACATTCCTTTACAACGATTTTTTTTTATCTGTCGTGAAAGTTTCTTGACTTATTTAATTTAAAGCTTCATAAATTAGTTTTTTTTTTTTTTTTTCAGCGGCGAAATTGTTTCATTAGCTATTTCTTGAAATTTTCTAATTTCTAAAACGTGCGAAATTTTACTTAAAATCTGTTTTTACATCATCGCAGTGGCATTTAATAACATTGACTTTTTTTTTTTTTTTTTTTTTCTGAAAATACATTGATTTGGAAATTCTTGTAAAAAAAAAAAAAAAAAAAATCAATTGTCCGATTATAACAATTTTCACAGGGCTTATTCACAAATGAATGATTTTTTTTTTATATATATATATCGAGAAAATTTTGGTCACTTAATTGAAAGCTAACTGATTAAATTTACTATCTCCAGTAAGTAAAATATTCTCTTGTGTATTTATATAGAAATTATATTGATTGGAATCTCAACTTTTTGGCTGATTTTTAGAAAATTTTCTTACAAGCAGCCATTTTTCTCATTAAGAAATTTGTAAGTAAAACAAAATTCAGTTTTAAAAATCTTACAAAAATGAAATATTTGTGACCTGTTTTGGGAGTAAAATTACCAAAAAATTTATCTGATTTGAAATAAACATTAAAGTAATATACAAGCATTTCTTAACGACAGGTCCTGTTTTTCTTTCATCTTTATTGACCTATCGATAAGTTCCAAACTAGTATGAATGACCAGAATTGACGTTAATTTAAATCTAAGAACGATTTCTTTTTTCTTTCTTTTTTTTTACTTAGTAATTTTACAAATTAACATTTTCAGCAATTATCTAATTTTTTTACTTTTACGTTTGAAGATTCTTTATGAAAAAAATATAAAATACTATGAAATTTTCTTAAATTAATTTTAAAATTTAACATGTCTTTCGTACATTTGAATTAGAATTGTTTTTATGGACATAAAAACCATGTAAAATTAATTTTTAATTTATTACAATTTATTAATTGTCAGTAACACCATTGACTCTAAACTGCTCACCATTTTCACTAAAGATTTAACTTTAATGTAATTAAAAAAACAAATTGTAAAAATTCATTTTCCATAGAAAAATTTCTGCCTTTTCAGATCCATATTCATAAAAACGACTGAAAGCATTTGAACAAAGAAACAAGTTTGTTTTTTTTTTTTTTTTTTTTTTTTTTTTTTGGTTTTTTGTTTTTTTGTGTTTGTTTTTTTTGTGTTTGTTTGTTTTTTTTTTTTTGTGTTTGTTTGTTTTTTTTTTTTTTGTGTTTGTTTGTTTGTTTTTTTTTTTTTGTTTGTTTGTTTTTTTTTTTTTTTGTTTGTTTTTTTTTTGTTTGTTTGTTTGTTTTTTTTTTGTGGTTGGTTGTTTGTTTTTTTTTGTGGTTGGTTGTTTGTTTTTTTTTGTGGTTTGTTTTTTTTTGTGGTTGTTTGTTTTTTGTTTTTTTTTGTGGTTGTTTGTTTTTTTTTTTTTTGTGGTTTGTTTTTTTTGTGGTTGTTTGTTTGTTTTTGTGGTTGTTTGTTTTTTGTTTTTTTTTTTTTGTTTTGTTTTTTGTTTGTTTTTGTGGTTGTTTGTTTTTTGTTTGTTTTTGTGGTTGTTTGTTTTTTGTTTGTTTTTGTGGTTGTTTGTTTTTTGTTTGTTTTTGTGGTTGTTTGTTTTTTGTTTGTTTTTGTGGTTGTTTGTTTTTTTTTTTTTTTGTTGTTTGTTTTTGTTTGTTTTTGTGGTTGTTTTGTTTTTTGTTTGTTTTTGTGGTTGTTTGTTTTTTTTTTTGTTTTTTTTGTGTTTGTTTGTTTTTGTGTTTGTGTTTGTTTGTTTGTGTTTGTTTGTTTGTTTTTTTTGTTGGTTGTTTTGTTTTTTGTTTTTTTTTTTTTTTTTTTGGTTGTTTTTGGTTTTTTTGTTTTTGTTTTGTGTTTGTGGTTTTTGTTTGTGTTTTTGGTTTGTGTTTGTGTTTTTGGTTTGTGTTTTTTGGTTTGTGTTTGGTTTTTGGTTTGTGTTTGGTTTTTGGTTTGTTTTTGTTTGGTTTGTTTTTTTTAATCAAAAGTTAGAATGTCCTAATGGAATAGAAAATTTTTTTTAGATAATTTCTTTCCTCTTAATAGTAACATAAACCTTTTGACAAAATTTTCATCATACTATGCTGTTTGTGAAGTGTCCTAAGCTAACGTCAGGGAGAATTTATTGGATGGAAGGACAGAAGTGACGTATATTTATTTATTTATTTAAATTATATATATGAAGCTTTACGTCTGAAGAGGGTTTCTGGAAAAATAAAATTTCAAATACTGACAATAAAATGAGAGGTACCTGATTTTTACGTCCATCGCTTATGAAATTTTATACTATTACTTTTATTAATTTTCATATCTTGGTTATGAAAAATTGCAACTTAATTATGAAAATTATTAACTAAAAATAAGACCATAAAATTTCTTAAACAAGATAGGTGCCTAATAATTATAGGTACCGCTCTCATTTTTATGAAATTTTTTGTCAATTTTTAATTTTTTTTTTTTTTTTTTTTTTTTTTTTTTATATATATTTTGTTTCTCTCCCTAGAATTGGAACTAAAAAAGAAAATTGCAGCATGTCTTTCACTGAAAAAGAAATTATTTAAAAAAAAAATTAAATTTAGATATTTATTGACATTAAAAAAAGAAAAAAAAAAACTTTTGAAAAAAAATTTTTTTTCTTCAGATAATATTGTCTTTATATTCATAAAAGCAATATTAAAACCTTAAATGTCCTAGTTTTATTGCGTTTTTTGGTAAGTGGTGTCTGATTTTGCAAAAAAAAAAAAAATTGGTGACTGAAGTTTTTCAAAGAATTCTGCTTTTAACTAATATAGTCACTAAAAATTACCTCCTTGAATTTCTCAAGTTTTCTTAAAATTAAGTGGATGAAACATGGAAAGAAAAAAATATTTTTTACTTAGGTTCTTGAAGAAAAAAATTTCAAAAATAACTTCATTTGCAAATAAGTCCTGAAAATTTCATTAAAATCCCACAATTTTTTTTTTTTTTTTTTTTTTTTTTATAGAATTGGCAAATTTGTGTCTATCAATGCAAAAGGGGAGGAGGCTAAAATTTACTATGGTAAAAAAAAAAATAGATGCATTCACATTTTCACTGAAAGAACATACTTAGCATGATGAAAAAGACTCAAATTTAATAAAAAAAAAAAGTTTTATCAAGGTGTTTGTTATTAAGAGGAAATTAAATTTTTTTTTTTTTTTAAATTCTTTCTGGCAAATTCAAAATTTTCATTTAGATTTTTTTTTCTGCAGTAGTGGTCAGTGTAATATTTACAATTCGTCAATGTAAATTAGATTTGAAATTAAAAATAAAATAAAAGCTTGAAAGAATTTTGATTTTTAAAAGTTCATTTTAAACCTGCAGTATTGTTTTCTCTGGTGGTACTGACTTAAAATATGAGAATGTTCATAGATAAAAAAAGAAAAAACCTAAACACACAAAAATAAATTCAAGAAATACCAAACAATCTTTATATAATCAATAGTTTAAGGACATAATAATCTTTCAAAAATAAAATATACCTGAAACAATTTCAAAAATACCAAGACTTTTTCGTTTTTTTTCTTAAACTTAGTAGAATTAATTTTATTTTTTTTTATTTTTTTTACATTAATTACATATAATTTAATTAAAAAAACTAATGAATTGATACTTTTGATTTTATTTCATTGCTTTTATGTTTTTAATTATTTTTGTGTGTGATCTCGTAAGATACTTGCCCAATGAGGTCAATTTTAATAAGTTACCTCCAAAAATGGCAACCACTAGGGTATAAAAAGCATTAACATTGAAAAATCTTTCTTGAAACTTTTATTTTGGTTTTAAATGCAAGCTAATAGATTAAATTTAATACTTCCAATAAGCAAAATACTTTGCTGTATTTCAAACCGAATTTAAATTGATTGGTATTATATTTTCTTCCTAAATATGTTGAAATCGTCCATATTGACAAATCTGTCAATACAACATAAATTTTTTTTTTTTTTTAATCTTTCAAATAATATACCTGAAACTTTAATGTTTAATTTGAATTAAATCGTACTACTCTACTTTTGATTTTTAAAAATATCGCAAAAGACATTTTTTTTTTTTTTTTTTTTTTTTTTTTTTTTTCTTTTTTTTTTTTACACTGGTCACTGGGGTGTTGACATATCAATAACTTGATTTTTGCAAGATTGATGTAAAGGGGTTAAATACTTGTAAAATTACATGACACATACAATGTAAGCACCTTTTACTTCATTTCTTAACTACCCTGTAATCTTAAATTTTAAATGTTTTAATTCTAATTATTCAATTTTACATGCTTTTTAATTTACTTACAAAGACGCTTGTTGGGGAAATGTTAGAAAATTACCAATAGATTTTAAATTTACTATAGTTACCAGTCTTATTTTCTGATAATGTGTATGGATGTCTGTATTTACAAAAGTTGGTTCCTTTATACACTAAAAATTCAATTTCTTTTCAAAATACTGGGGGGGGGTGCTGAATTGTTTCCATTTATGATGAGTAAAAAAAATTTTTTTTTTTTTTTTTTACATATCTTGCAATACAAATTAATACAGAATTTTAAATTTATAAATTATTTTAAATTTTTTTAAAAACTTAAAAACAATTCATTACTCATTTGAAAAAAATTTTTCTTGATCGTAATGTCCATAATGTTTTATTTGTAAAAGCAATTAAAATATTTCTAATCTTAATTTTATTGTATTTGATATTTTACAATTGAGTAATTTTTTTTTTCTCCAACTTCCTGTTTGACTAAAGAAATTTGATTAAATTATAAAGAGGACTTACAACTAATATTATGTATCAAGTAACACACACAGAGAGATTTGTTTGTTTATAGGTGTTAAAACTTTTAGGCCTATTTTCATTATAACTTATTTTGTGAATATCTTTATATTTAGCTCTTCATACAGAAGGCTCTTAGTAAATGTCTGCAATTTTGGCAAAGAAGAATAAGATTTATGGAGAAAATATAAGTCAAAGTTAGTGAAAGAAGGGAAGAAATAAATGAAGGAATAGTAGTAAAACTAAAATAGGATGGCCTAACCAAGACCCCCCCCCCACCTCTCCAGAGGATTGAACAAGTTTTACAATAGGTGTGTGAACAGTTGAAAGAGTTACTGCAAAATGACCAATAGAGCCTGTTATTTTAGGCAACAATAATCCTCACTAATTCAAATTAGTCTAATAAAGATAACTGTAATGAAGATAAGATCCAGCACAAATAAATTAAAGGAAAATAAAGATTTTTTAAATAAAATTTATAATAAAAGATGAAAGTAAATTAATATATTGATAAATTTAGGACAAATTTAAGCATAGAAGGGTAAACATAATAAAGATACATCTCTTAATAATGGTAATAAAAATATTAAATCAAGATTATAGATAAGATACATCAGCAAAGCAATCATACATCTAATCACATTTTTAAAAAAACACACACACACGTGCTCTTTAATCACATACATACATAGATACATGTATACGCACACATGCTAGTGCTCATATGAAAGAATCAACACTTCAAGTATATATCCCCCAAAGTCAGTTGTTAGGGAATTTTAAACTTGTTATATCTACACTTGAAAATAAATTTTTCTTTGATTCAATAACTAGTCAGCACCCCTGTATTTGATTATTGCAATTTTTTCTTGTGTGCCCAGACTGCATCTGTCCTGGAAGTTGTTGAGTTTGAGACTAATGGATGATGTCCCATTTCATTTCTGGGCTGAAGCCTTTTTTAATCCTCCAATAATGCTTCAATAGAACAGTCTGGTACCCTAAGGAGGCATTGGAGAAGGGATGCTGGTGACTGTAGTCTTTCCAATTGCCAATGGATATCTCTTTGTATATCTTTATCATTACTATTTTCTTTTGGAAAAATGTTAGCTTGCTGTACCACATTTTTCGAACTGGGCAGTTGGTTCTGCAATTGCAAGAGGGCTTGTTCTGTTGTGTTGCCATCATAAGATGTTTTTAATGTTTAGTTTTTGTCTGGTGCTTGCTTTCTCTTCCTGTTAATCTAGTATGTCTGTTCAGATGATTTTTCTCCATTTATTAAGAACCTTTGGTCTGGAGAGATGAATATAAAAATATTCATGAAATAAATGGATCTTTAAGGTGTTTTCTTTGTGATATATCTCACACACCAAAATTTTCTATAAAAAAAAAAACTTAAATTCATTTGTGAAATAAGTCCTGAAAAATGAATTAGAATACAATTGTCAGTTTTGCAATAATCTGCAATTTTTTTTTTACATCTACAAAATCCTTTGTTTTCTTAATGGCAAAGATGAGGTTATGACTATGAGCCTGATATAATCAACCAATTACCCAAGTCTCCATTTGTGAAAAAAGGCCCCTGCAGAGTCGGAAATACATCAAGCAAAAAAAAGTTCTAAGAAATAAAGAATTTCTTGCTACTCTAGTCAGTTGGTAACTAACAACTTCATGACAATGCACTTAATCCTTTTTCATGTCTTTTGCAGAGTTATCACAAAGTTCTGTCAGCCTGAATTTTTGCTGCAACTTCTAGGATTAAAGTTTCTATTGAAGCTTGAGGACTTTACAATTTTGAAAAGTGAGACATTGCAGTGTATGCTGTCCTAAGAATCTCGAAGGAATTAAAACACTATTGCCCAAGGTAAGCTTTTGATAATATTACATGGTTGGGTATTTTATGGACAGATCTCTATAAAAATGATACCTTAATTGTTTATATAGGAATAAAGTGTTGCTGTTAACTCTTGAGTTTGAGCATAGATTGCCAATGAGTAAACACAGGCGATCACATTACCGAATTTAAGTAGACCACGTGACCATAGAGTAAATGCATAAGTAGGAAGTGATATGACAACTAATTGATCGCCATTCTATCGTCTTCGATACTATACATATCACTATTTCTACTCTCCCCTCTATTACTACATGGACCGCTATTCACTATACTATTTCACTATATAGATTACTATTCAAGCAAGGACTATTAGTGCGACTGATATTCGAATGTGTCAGACACCAGCATTGTTCAATGGTGTACTATAGTTGCATCTGCGATTACAAAACCTCTACTACAACGAGCTTTATGAAAGTGACAGCATGTATTCATTGGCATCACAAAAAAAAAAAAAAAATTATCATCCATGGCATTTCTACATGTCCAACTTTGATAAATTATTAAAAAATTGAATTATATATATATATATATATATATATATATATATATATATATATATATATATATATATATATATATATATATTATTTTGGATAATGTCCAAGAGCCGGAATGGAACAAAGTGAAGGTTTTGAGGATAAGAAGGATATTTGAAGTGGTTAAGACTGTAGTGTTCAGGGGAAGTAACGGTTCTGGTGGGGATAGCTGTCTAAGAGGAATACAGAGAAAATATAGAATGGTGAATTCTAGTCATAAAGGTCTGAACTGGTGGAAGTGAAGACTGAGTCTCTTATGAACATTTCTCATAGAAGTCGTGGTAAACTTGGAACAGTGCATCTGTAGGAAAGATTATCCTTACAAGATCACATAAACAATTTTGAACTATCAAAGTGGGGAATTGGCATCAATACTGTTTTTGGTTTGACCTAACTCTTGTTGAGATAAAGTATGGTAGGTGTCTGGTACCTTTTGGAGCAGTACAAGGAGTCAACCATTTTTCCAATATATTTAGTGATGAATAGTATGTAGGAGTTCCATTTGGAGTTGATGCCATATCTTTCATGATCAATCAGATCTTGACAAATACAAGATCAGTGTTGACATCTTAAGTTGGCTGTGTTATTCTTGAGCACAATAATGCAACACATTGCTAAATATAATTCACTTTCTCATTGAACTATTTAACTCTTTCCACCTTTCAAATAATCTAATGTTATTTCAGCCATTGATGGTATTGTCGCCTGTAAAAATCCTTTGTACACTAAACTAGAAGAGTTGTTTACTTTGAACTTAAGCTGTGCTCTATCGAAGCTAATTGCATTTAAATCAGCTGATTAAAAGTGGTTCAATCCTGGACTTATATTTAAGTTCTGCCAATTCCCCTCCTACCCAACAGTAACGTTCACCATATACAGGGCCTAGGAGCCACATAAAGTAGGGTTACAGAATAAGAGGCACAGTTTATACAGATCAGTAGGGGAAGATAACAGCTAACCCTAGACTTGAACAGGTTAAGATTGTAATGATTGGGGAAAACATCCTCTTGTGATTCAGTTTCACAAAGTAGTGAAGATTCTCTGTAGCAGAGAAAAATGGTGACTTGCCTCGTCAAACAAAGCAACATGTCACATGTATCCTACATTGGAAAAGGAAAGTACTCATGACTCTTGTTTATATATAAGAATATCATACAAATATTTGGTCATACCTCAACCAATCACTGACTCAACATAGATTTAAACATGTACCATATGTAACTGAAAAATTGGCCCTATGAGTCTTTACAATATGTAAAGGAGGATTTCTTGAGACATGCAACTGCTGTATTGAATTTTACCCCCTCAAAATTCTACTATGGTCTAGTTTGATCAATTACGACCATAATAGCAAGTTTGATCTTCACTGTGTGCCCTATACTTTTGGCTTTGTGACACAGCTACACTTCATAAACCACTATAACACTTGTTTACATTGACTTAGTATTTTTTTTATAAATATTTCAGTTATTAGCCTTTAAGTTTTTAGTTTTAAAAAAAAAAAAAAAAATGTAAAAATGAACTGAAATAAATTTTTTTATTTTTTTGTAGGTTTTCTTTTCGAACGGGGTGAAGTGACTAGATTCCAAAACTTGATCATCATTTGGCTCTCTGGAATAATTCTGGCAAGGATATCTACATTTCTCAATTTTACAGCAATGTTCCATTATCCTATTTAGTTATTTTTTCACAAATCTAAATATTTAAAAAATATTAGCTTTGTAAGATGGCATGCAAATGAGAGTACTGTATTTGATGGCCTATAAGATCCATTCCTCTTCATTTCTGCAAGGAATATTAAAATGTTTGGCTGGTATTCCTGGAATTTTGTCCATGTTTACTATTTGGTCAAAGTTCAAAAATAAGTTTTTCATGCCTTTATTGCAGATTTGGTGAAATTCTAATATTTTAGAGTAAAAAATGTCAGTTCTTATATCTACCCTCAAATACAGTACTTATTTTTTTATAAGCCCTTCTATAACTAAAAATTGTTTCTTGGTTCAAATGAAAATTTTACACCTCATCCCAAAACTTGTGGGAGTGGCAACATTGTTATTTTTCTTCACCAGGTGCAAAGTACATTTTCAAAAAAAAAATCTCTGAAACGTTTTGAGATACATGATTCCATGGATGATTTGCAATAGAATAAGAAATCCAATATTTTCTTTCTTTACAAAGAATTTCAGAGATGAAAGGCAATAGAATTGGGGAGAATCTCAAGGTTTGGTGATACTAATTTAAATTTTAAAACATTTAAAAAAAAAAATTTTTTTTTTTTTTTTTTCATTCCTAAGAACGACTTGAACGAAGGACTGCAATTAAAGAATATAGAATCTTTATTACTCTGCAACATGATTTGTAGAAGTCTTAGTTTCAAATAATGTTTACTTTAGCAGTATATATAGGGATCATTTTGTCAATGCACAAGTCGAAAGTGAAGTTGTCATTGGCTTGACAACGCATTCGTCCGCAATTCATAAGCCCGTTCCTTATAGATCGTAGTATGTACGACTTACCTGAGTTCGAAACACCCATTATGTGGAGACCGTGTATTTTCGGCCTAATCTTGTGGCAAACGTCGAAAGTCTTTTTTCGAATTCCTCCGGATCTATCCACTCTTCGTATATATTTAAAGATGTCTGAACATCCCAGTACTGATTTCTCTCAATAATGAAGTGTTCGCTTTTTTGTCGAATCTGCTCCCAAATTGGTGTTACCTTTGTTTCAATATTTGTGTTACTCGCTGCTGCCGAGACGATGTTATTAAGATTAGGAGTGTTTCTGAATATACTTTCCCACGTGTCTCTTGTCTTCTTCGTTACTGTATTTTTGCAGTACACCATTAAGTCACCTAAGTCAGTGTTGTTACACTTCATGATTTTTTTTGACGAAGTCGTATTTTTTTTTTTTTCCTCACAATGTCTTACTTTTATTATTTATGTCGTAATCGTCGTCGCTGGAATCATTAGTTTCCTTTGTCAATTCTTTAGACGTCAGCTTCCTCAGCATTTTCATTTGTCTGTCGGTAGTTATGTTTCCTGCAGCTATGATTTTTCATTTGGTTCTTTTTTGAAATACATGCACAACCCGTATGGGTTGTATACTTTCAGGCAGCTCACGCTGTACGGATGAGTAGTTCTCTCGTTCAATAATTTCTTTAGTATTATAAAACTGTGTTCACTGGTCAGATGATTAGTATGCCATGTCACCATGTGGAAATGGTCAATGTCCGATCAATTTTGATTCACTAGCGGTGTGGTATATGACAATGTGCGCTTTCGTCTTTAGGACTTGCTTAAGATACTTGTGTATGTCGTTGTTTTTGAAGTTTATTGCTGTTTTTGTTGGCTCTATGAATTTTTCGTTTAAATCCAGTGTGTATTCCTCTGGATTATGCCACCAGACGATCCAAGTGTACGGAGTCAGCTTGCGGCCGGCACTTTCTTCGTTGAGTATGGTGCCATTGAAGATTTCTTTTTCCTTGAGTTGTCGTCATCTTGGCCTTATTCCGCTGTTATGAAGTCTTACTGCAAATTTGTGTCGTTTATATAATAGTTTTGAAACAATGATCCCTTTGTTTATTATTTTAACTGCGTAGTTTTAATCTAATAATGAACCTGTTTACTTGTTTACAAATTTTCCATAATGCAGTCCTGTCAGCTGTTTGTTGTATGATGAGTGGAATGATTCTTGCATCCCTTTTGGTATTTTGGTATCTGTCAGTGTAAGTGTCTGTTCGGTGATATAATTAAGTAATTTTTGTAATTGAAATCTTCGTATGTCTAACATGCACTTGTGATAAGTAACAGGGACCTTTTGTGAATGAGATAAGGATTTGTAATAGCATTCCACTTCTAAGAAGTAAGTGATTTCGAATTGGAAGTACAATGTTCCTGTTGTGTTGTTCATTCTGTTGGGTGGATCAGAGGAAGATAACAGCAAGCCTTTTGTCGAATTCGAAAGCCTCGTCTCATGTTAAAGAGTCATTGGTAATCAGGCTCGCAGGCCGTAGGTTGCTGACCCTTGTTTTGTTATACACCTGAAAGTGTTCATTGAATTCATTGGCAACGAAAACCTCAAAGAGATTGCAACCAGCAACAAGACCTAGCGTTACTACTGTAAATATGTGAAGGGATACCATATATATTTGAATATAACTAATGCCACAATAAGTGTGTGTACTGTTATTTTTAATCAATTCTATATGTACCGCTCTAATAAGACAAGTAAATATAAGCATATACATTTTACTAACACCTTGGTTACGTTTTGCCCAAACATGTCCTGTGTTGTCAATCCCTGTATGCAGAAAAGGTTTAATGAGATCAACTCTGTATTTAGGCAGATTTATTACTTTAGGATATTTAAAGGCCAGATTATTAAATTTTTGGCATGACATAACATTTTTGATAGCTTGTCTTGCTTTAGGTATCCATAATCCTGAAAGTCGGATTTTCTTTAATGTTGACTGTATACCAAAATGCTTGAATCTTTTGTGATGTTCAATGATCATGTTTGAAGGCATGATCTTTGGCCAATAGAATAGGATTGATTATCATGTTTTTTTTTTTTTTTTTGGGGGGGGGGTACCTGTTCTACCCGTAGCTCTGATTATCCCTCTTGGGTCTATAAGTTCAAATGTTTTAGTAATTCAGGTACCCTTTTATCATTGGGGTATTGAAGATAAGCTAATTCTTCCACAAAGCTTTGTTGTTGCATTACCTTAAACAAATAAAGTTTGGCACTATGACTAGGATCCTGATCTATGTGTTTTACTTTATTTCTGATCTTTAAGATATTTACTATTACATTGATGTATTAATGCCTGAGTATCTATCAAAGGGCACCACAGCTTGAGGCTGTTGGTTTCTGTGTAACTTAATGAAGTGGATTGTAGAATGAATTTGTTTTGAACTTAAACACTGAAGTTCACTTGAGGGCCAATCTATAAATAGGGACTCCGATTTTCCATTTCAAATTTTCATTGATTCCGTTTCCACTTTTGCAAAATTTAATTTTTCCTTTTTTATTTAATTTATTTTTTAAAACTTTTATGAGAAAATTGGATAATTTAAAACTTAAACATAATTCAAAGTTTTATTTTGTATGAAGAAATAGCAAATGACTACATTCTTTAGCATGTTAAAAAAAGTTTAATTCCAAAAATAAGTATCTAATTAATAAGAATTCAGTTTGATAATTATATGAAATGTTGGATGATTTCCGTCCTTTCCATTCTTCATTCCATTTTTGAAGTCTCCTCCTCTGCTCGTCCAGCTGCTATTGTTGCTGTTGTAGATGCTGGACATGGTGGAGCTTGTTGTACACTTTTTTTACTGGGGCACTCCTTTACCATGTGGCCCACCACCCTACATGACCAACAACACGGTTTTCTGCCCTCCACCACTACCACCATCTTCCTGTCGCAGCAAACCAAGATGTTGGCAATCTCCTGAAAACCCTTTCTATCCAAAGTAATCTGGATCTCCATATCCCCCGTCTCAATGCCAGCTTTGCTAATGAGGGCCTTTACTTCGCTATGAGCACCCCATGGACGGTCAATTTTGTCCTACGGGTGCCCATATATTCTGTCTGCAGTCTCGGTGTCTTCGTTCTTAAGATACTCCCTGCCAACTCCTTAGCCTGCTCTTCTATTTGGAGAAGGATGTCCCACAATGCATTTGTCCTTCTTGCGAGTATACTAGGGTTGATGTGTAAGGCTTTTAAAGCTTTCCTTGCTGAACCCCAATTAATTTCTGGGTTTTAACATCAGAGGTCAGCAGGGATATGGTGCGCAGACTGACTGCGTCGAGAGCTTCTGGAATCATCGGAAATTCATTATCCTTAAACAACTCCTCGTATTTCCGCTGGTTAACATAGAATGTTCTATCCTTTTTCAGCGGCCTATTTTGACTCCAGGCCATTTGAGCTGTTGACACAGGATTCAATACCAGTGTATCAGTAATGTTGTTATTTTTGTTGACCATGGTGGCATAAAAACCCGCCACAGTCGAACAAGTGAATGTTTGATTTTTTTTTTTTTTTTTAAACATAGAACGGAAAATAAAAATGAACAAATAAAATGCAAAAAGAACTGAGCAAACCAAAGACAAACAATTCAACCAAATAAGAAAACCTTAAATAAAAACAGGGGAAAGGTCAAAATGCAAACAGAAAAGAAATGGAAAAGAAGTGTATAAATATGTACCAAAAACGAGCAAAATTTGAAAATGAAAAATGCTTTTAGAAAATCAAATGTAACAAAAATAAACTTATCAAGTCAAACAGTAACTTCTCAAAAGCAGTAACGCTGGTCGCAAATCCACTAATGAAAGAAAGGCAGTAGCAATTTTACTGGAACATACTGGTGACTTACAAAAAGCCACCCTATTTAAGGAAAAGAGGTAGGCTCCCACGGGAATAAGATTCCAGGATACTGGCGTAACTTTAAATTATTTTTATTAATAGAAGATAATGTTAGAATACCTGCTGTTATCTGCATTCAAAACCAGCCACACAGTACTGTCGAGTAAGTAAGCTAAGAACTCTTCTGGTGAACCAGTGTTACTTGTATAGTAGTTTCTCATGAAAGACATTCATGCTGGAACCTATTACAGCCCTTCCTTCACAAAAATGTTCGTCATCTCAGTTTCACGGTTAGCTGAAAAAAAAAAAAAAAAAAATTGATCAACATGTGAATTAATAGGGTTAATAGTTGATAGTCACTCATGTCTGTATCGGTCAGGGGGTCTCACTTCCCTTCCAGATCTTGTCATGTAAGGGTTGTCTGCTGTCCCTGCAGGTGGTTGACAGGCATGATTTTTTTTTTTTTCTCCATCATAAGTCTTGTCATCAATATCAAAAGATGCTGATTTCTCACGGAGTTGGTCTGTTGTGCCTAACCACACCACTTTCATCCTATTTCACCATGTAGGATCTGGGTTCCTCGCAGACATTTTGTTCTTGGGCAGGCTTCCACCTATTGGAACTCTGGACTTGGATGAGGATCTGCTGTCCTTTGTATAGTGGAGATAGATCTCTAGCAGTTCTGTTATGTTGAGCTTTGTTATTCCTGTCTTTCATTCAACCGACTGATGACATCGTCACGACTTTGAGCCCTGTTGCTTGTGTACATAGGCAGTGTGTCCTTTACCCTTCTGTTGAAGAGTAGTTCAGCAGGACTAGGCAATTTCTGGTCAATTGGTGTTGTGTGTGCCAGCAAAGCCAGTTCAACATCCTCATTGGCTCTCTGGGCTTTCCTAAATGTGTTTTTTATCGTTTAAATTTGTTGCTCAACAAATCTGTTGGATCTGGGGTAATGTGATGTTACGTGTCTGAAACCCCAATTTGATGCTGAATTTCCGGTATTCAGCAATGTTGTAGTGAGGACTGTTGTCAGACACCACCGTGGACGGTATGCCATATTCCGCAAATATTTTAGTTGCGGCCACAATTTTTTGAGCTCGGACAATGTTCTGGAAGCTTCCGTACCACTATGTATTTACTGTAGTAATCGGCAATGACCAGATAACTTTCGGCATCCAATGAGAATAGATCTGTCTCTAGATAGTCCCATGGTTTGGTTGGAACCTCATGCTGTAGTAAACTTTTGTGCCGCTGACTTTTTTGGAACTCCTGACATATGCTGCATTGTTTGCACATGTCAGTTACGTCTATATTGAGCTTGTGTCAGTATACTGTCTGGCTCGCAGGATTGTTTTGTCACACCCAAGATGCCCCATGTGTAATTATTCAAGGGTTTTCTTCTAGAGGGGTCTTGTAATGATGGCACATTCTCCTTTCAGCAGTACATCGTTCTCTACTGATAGTTTGTCTCTGAAACTCCAGTACTCGCGTAGATCTGTGGGTACGTCTCTCAGGGCCTTTATTTTTTTGCTATTTTCCCCATAGCTGGGACCCTAACAGGTGCTACCACTCCGGGTCAGATTGGCCCTGGGAACAGCAATTAAGAGGTGGTTCATGCTCCTCAAAAACTCCAACCTAATGCTTGGAGTCGTTACTGCCAGATGTAGAAATTTGGCTTAAGTATTATTCATTATTAGGTCGTGCATGATATAGTCGGCCGCCAATTCACATTTGCCCAGTTGATATTCATTTTCTTGTTCATAAAAAATGTTGTAATCTGGGTCAGAAAATCCATTGACCCATCCTACAAATAACGTATCAACAGAATCAACTGTCCAAATGTGCTTTATGCTACGGCCAACTATATCACCACTTAAGATTTTGTAGATGTTATCTACTAAATCTTGTGGCAAGACCGGAAATTCTGCCTTTATGGCAGTAGTCATAGCTATCCTTTTCATCCTTCTCTGAAGTTGACGCCTTCTCTTTTTTTTTTTTGTTGATGGCTTTGTATATCTTCATTTCTTTTGATAATTTCAGCCTCCAAAATTTATTTTTCTCTCCTTATTCTTTTCGGTGCTATACTGCATGGCAACATCCACAGTGTTGAAGTGTCCTCTCCTCCAGGCCATTTATATAGCTCCACACATTACTTCTTTTGGCTTTGATAATGTTGCTTATGCTGGAGACATAAGCATTTGGAGATGCTTTTTTCTTTTCACAATATTCTCCTATTACACTTTCAACCTCCATGGTATGTTGCCTTACAGATGAGAGAACCGATTCCGTGGTGGTCTGTACAGTCTCAAATGACTGCCTGTACTGCCATTCCAAAACTGAAACAGTTCCTTTCAGACAGGCAGTCATCATGTCCTGAAACAATTGTTCATTTCTTGGGGAAACCATTAACTTTTCTTTTACTGCTGCTGGCAAAATGTCCCCAAAGAAGTCTTGTTCCGCCAGTAGTATTGCCTTTGAGTCTTCCATTTTTTTTTAATTCTCTAATAACACTTTTCACTGTTTTCATTGTGTTAATTGGATTTTCTGAACCCTTTAAATCGGTGTAAAACTTATTCATCCAGGGCCCAGACAACATCTTCCCTAGGATGCCAAGTATTTGCAGTTCGATCTCTGCTGCTTTCTCCACTATGAGATCTTTTAACTTTACTATTACTTTATAGTTTGGTAGCAGACCGAGCACAAATTTTTTTGTATTTTCAAAAATGGAAAAATACACACCACCTAACTGAAAAATTACATGCAACCAGTTTCCCAGGAATCTTAATACTTCATAACCTTTGTCGATGAAGTCCTTAATCTGCAGCACAAAATTGTAATTGTCACTGAATCATAATGAATTTAGTGCCATGATAATCTTCCATGCGATGCACTCCCCAGAATTCTTGATTGTCCGCTCTTCACGGGCTTGGAACTCTTTCACCCTGTTGGAAATGGCTTCTAATGGATGCAAGTTGCAATTCAATTCAATTAAGTGGCTGCCCCACACTTTCTCCAATAAAAAAAACAGTCAAGTGGTTGACTGAAGCCCGGTCTGTCAAGCAGCATTTAATTTTGACTACTGCTCTATGGCAGCTAGCAACACTCATCATATTTTGAAAGAAACTTTTACTTACTTTCTTCGTAGAAAAATGTTTTTTAAGATAAAAGAGCCGATCTTAACATCGCCAGCAATTGACAAGCGCTGAGTGATGACGTCAATAAATTGACAGCTGATGTGAGATTCTAGTTCTCGTGCAGAAGGACAGAATGTACATATTTTTTTAAGCGGACCTGCTTAAGTAGGACCTTGTAATAATTAAAATAAAAAACTTTCGCCATTCCAATATTTTTTTTTTTTTTTTTTTAAAGTACTGTAACATAAGTTGATACTACCTGGAGAAATTATAAATACTACACAAAAAAAAAGAAAAAATGATACAGGTGCTGCACTGCTGTTTCAGGGCCTATATAGGCCCCTCTAAATAAATCAATTCAGATCTGCTATTATAAAAAAATTTCTATCCCCAGTAAAAATAATCAAACATTGTAAAAGTTATTTTGTCGCAGCCTATTTTCTCTGAAATCAATTTTTTTCTGTTAGCCTGTGGTAAAACATTTCCAAAGAAATCCCACTCAGCCAGTAAGGTGTTAGTCCTTTAATTATTTGCATAGTTTTAATCTGATTTTCTGTAGATATTAAATCCGTATAAAACTTATGCATCCAAGTTCTGGACAACATCTTTGCCATGATTCCCAGCACTTGTAGTTCAACTTCTGCTGCTTCCTCCATTATAAGTATTTTCAATTTCTCTTCTTTTTTATCTTTTCTTTTTGTTTTTCGAACAGACCAGGCAAAAACCTTTTAAGTTTTGGGAAAATGAAGAAATACACAACACCTAACTGAAAAGTCACATGCAACCGGTTCTCCAGGAATCTTGATACTTGAAACCCTTCTTGCTTGACACATTTTCTCATTGTCAACACATGGTTGTATCTGTCACTAAAGCTGAGTGAATTCAATGCCATTATTATTTTCCATGCAATGCACTCACCAGAACATTTGACGGTTTGCTCCTCAAAAGCTTGAAGCTCCTTCTTCATTCTGCTGGAAACTGCTTCTAACGGGTGTACATTGCAATTTAGTTCAATTAGGTATATGCCCCACTCTTTCTCCAGTAAAAAGTCAAGTGGTTGAGTGGAGCTCGGTCTGTCAAACATTTTATTTTTGAGATAATTGATTTCAGGCAGCTGTCAACATGCAACCCAGCTGATATTGAATGTACTTCAGCCAAGGTTTTAATGGCAGTGTTGATGTGCCTTCAGTAATCTTCAGCAGTCCCACCAAGAGGACGTTCTATCGACACAAGATGAGAGGATGATGGTGTTGTGACCATCACACAGTTGACTTGTATCCCATCTTGTGTCGTTGAATCAAAAAGCAGGTTGCAACTCTGATTTTAAATTATATTGCACAGTTTTTACATCTGACAAAAATCCAAGCTCAGTCTTTATCTGGGTAACTAGTTTCTGAGCTTATGCAAAATTTTGGTTCTTGCATGACCATAAGAAACTTGTGCAATAGTTCAGGTACATTTTTAGCAGCCACACCACTCAACAAACAGGCAGAATGCATTTTCCTGGATGCCAAGTGTGTGGATCTTTTTCTTCTCATAATACCGACAATTGAAGTGACTCTCTCGCAGTTTCCTTGCAACTTCATAAGATGTTTAAAAAAAAAAAAAATTGTTATTTTATAGTCTTTGTTCTTCAATACTTCAGTAATGCTGAGCACAACATGTTGATTCCTTTTCCATGGCTCTTAAGTAGGGGATCACATTTACAATGTATTTGTCTTCTACCTCTGTATGAACCCAAAATTTCATTCCAAACCTTATCAAGTTTATTTGGTATAAATACAATGAATGGGCACTTGTTTTTCATGGACAATAGCTGTTCGTCAATTGTCCAACTATATGTTGGTATATAGGCGCCTTTGCAATTTTCAACAAGTAGGTCAAAAATTTCTCTGATGTGACTAAATCTGTCACTTTTGATTCTCTCTGACCTTGTACTTCTGTTGTCAAACCTAGAAAATCTTTGTGTTTTCTTGTAATCATTTCTCGCCATGGTTTCTCCGAATATTTTTGGTCCATAGGTTTTATTCCACAAAAAATCTGTGCTGTTAGCTTTTCTGTACACTCCCCTTGCATATGTCAAAGCAAGGTAGGCCTCTAACATTTCTAAGGATAACACTTTTTTTTTTTTTTTTTTTTTTTTTTTTTTTTTTTTTTTTTTATAGGCATAAATTTTTTTTTTTTTTTTCTTAACTTTTCCAAATTTCTTTAATTTCATTCTTAAGTAATATGACTATAGAAAAGGCAATTTTTTTTTTTCTCATAATTACATAATCATAGACACTTTTTATTTTATTTATTCATAACCAAGTAATAAGTGAGGTCTACAAATGCAATTTGTATCACTTTCATGAAATATTTGGTTTTTTTTTTTTTTTTTGTTGTTTTTTTTTATCCATAGTTGGGGCCTTAACAGGTGCTACCACTCTGGGCCAGCAATTCTGAGATGGTTCCATGCTTCTCACAAACTCCAACCTAATGATCAAAGTCTTTGCTACCATATGTAAGAGGATGGTGGTTAGCCATTAAGGGAAGGTCGTGCATGATATAGTCGGTTGCCATTTCACATTTGTCCAGTTGAGTCTTCATTTTCTTCTTCATAGAAAATGTTGTAATCTGGATCAGAGAATTCAATGACCAATCTTACAAATATCTTAACAGAATCAACTGTCCAAATGTGTTTTATAGTCTGGCCAATTATATCACCATGTAAGATTTTGTAAATGTCATCTACAAAATCTTGGGAAAGGTCTGGGAATTCTGCTTTGATAGCAGAATTGGTGTTCTGAACATCTTTTCATCTTTTCTGTAACTGACGTCTTTCCTTTTTTTTTTTTTTTTTTGATGCTGCCTTAGCATTTCCTGACTTCTTTTATATCGCCATGTAAGATTTTGTAAATGCCATCTACAAAATCTTGGGAAAAGTCTGGGAATTCTGCCTTCAGTTTTTTCTGTCAGCCTGTGACAAAACATTTCCAAAGAAATCCCACTCAGCCAGTAAGGTGTTAATCCTCCTTTTTTTTTTTTTTAATCTCGCCAATTACACCTTTAACTATTTGCATAGTTTTAATCTGATTTTCTGTAGATATTAAATCCGTATAAAACTTATGCATCCAAGTTCTGGACAACATCTTTGCCATGATTCCCAGCACTTGTAGTTCGACTTCTGCTGCTTCCTCCATTACAAGTATTTTCAATTTCTCTTTTTTTTTTTTTTTTTTTTTTTTTTCAAGCAGACCAGGCAAAAACCTTTTAAGTTTTGGGAAAATGAAGAAATACACAACAATTAACTGAAAAGTCACATGCAACCGTTTCCCCAGGAATCTTGGTACTTGAAACCCTTCTTGCTTGACACATTTCCTCATTGTCAACACATAGTTGTATCTGTCACTAAAGCTGAGTGAATTCAATGCCATTATTATTTTCCATGCAATGCACTCACCAGAACATTTGACGGTTTGCTCCTCAAAAGCTTGATGCTCCTTCTTCATTCTGCTGGAAACTGCTTCTAACGGGTGTACATTGCAATTTAGTTCAATTAGGTATGTGCCCCCACTCTTTCTCCAGTAAAAAGTCAAGTGGTTGAGTGGAGCTCAGTCTGTCAAACATTTTATTTTTGAGATAATTGATTTCGGGCAGCTGTCAACATGCAACCCAGCTGATATTGAATGTACTTCAGCCAAGGTTTTAATGGCAGTGTTGATGTGCCTTCAGTAATCTTCAGCAGTCCCACCAAGAGGATGTTCTATCGACACAAGATGAGAGGATGATGGTGTTGTGACCATCACACAGTTGACTTGTATCCCATCTTCTGTCGTTGAATCAAAAAGCAGGCTGCAACTCTCTGATTTTAAAATATATTGGACAGTTTTTACATCTGACAAAAATCCAAGCTCAGTCTTTATCTGGGTAACAAGTTTCTGAGCTTATGCAAAATTCTGGTTCTTGCATGACCATAAGAAACTTGTGCAATAGTTCAGGTACATTTTTAGCAGCCACACCACTCAAACAGGCAGAATGCATTTTCCTGGATGCCAAGTGTGTGGATCTTTTTGATTCAGCTTCAGGGTCAATCTTTTCACTTGTTCTTTGAACAAAGTGATGGTTTTTTTCTGTCTAAAGACTCATTTTTAATTTTTTTTTTTTTTTTTTTTTTTTTCAATTAAAATTGAGCCCTCCTTCGTGGTGGCCGGGGTATCACAATTGGCAACTTCTTCACACATTTTCTCAAATTTAAAAAAATTTCTCCCAGTGTGCCTGCCTTTGTAAATTCTAAGGTTCATAATGCGGGCATATGAAACCTTAGGCAAACCATTTTTGCATTTTCCGAAGATACCCATGTCATAATATTTCTAAATGTTGTTTTTTTTCTGCCATTTTCAAAAATATGTGGCCACACAGAACTGGCTGCCCAGATTGTGCAGGACCATATTTTGTCAGACATTGGCTGATCATGCTCATCTGGAAAAGACGAAGAAAAGAAAATTAATTGATAACTAAAATAAATTTAATGCAGAAATTAATACTTGAAAAAAACATGGAAATTGTGCTGTATTTCTATATTATGTATTCTTAATTGAGACAAAAGAGCAAAGCAGGACTCACAAAGCTATGTAAATATTCATTGAAACAAACAAAAATAAGAAAATACATTAAAAAGATAGTGTTTATGTAAATATAAATAAATAAATTCGAAAAACATTTTGAAAGATAATAAAAAAAAAAAAACATCCGACATGTTATTTAGTAGGACATGAGAAACAAGCTTTTTCAATCAAAAGTTAGAATGCTCTAATAAAGACAGAAAAATTTTGAAAAAATAATTTAAAATTACTGTTCTTTCCTCTTAATAAAAACAAACATTTTGACAATAAAATTTTGTTTTCGTCAAGTTTAAGGCCTGTATGCTCATTTTTCAGCTATCTCGTGTTGATACCTACCTTAATCTTTTAACCTTTTCACAATTTCTTTGACTTCCTGTTGCCACTTGTTCTTTATACCCATCTTGTGTTTGCCATACATAAGTGTATTCAATGTATATTTTTGAAACTGCTCAGCATCCGGCTCATCAATGAATTTCCTTACTCGATTCCACTTGGCCTTGATAACCTCGCTTATGCTTGATACATAAGCATTAGGTGCAAGTTTGTCTTTCACAAAATTCACCGATGATGCTTTCTCCGATGTGAAGATTGATCTTGGAGAAGCCTCCTTTGTTTGGAATGTTTTTGCATACTGCCTGCTAAAAACCTCCACAATCCCTTTTAAGCAGGCAGTTATCATCTTGAGAAATAAGTTGATTTGCTGGGGCAATCAGTAGGGGCGCTATAACTTACTTTGGCAGGGTATTTCCAAAGAAATCCTTTGTGGAGGCAAAAATGGACATAGGGTTCTTGGTGAGTACCTTCACATTTTCAATGATCCCCCTTGATGTTCACACTGTCAACGGGGTCTTTCTGGTTATTGACACTAGTATAGAAGGTACTCCTCCAAGGTCCTGATAGCATTTTCCCTATGATTCCCAGCACTTGCATCTCTACGATAGCAGCTTCTTCTGTTATTATTTCCTGCAGATTTCGAGTAGTTTTATTTGTTGAGGAAAGTCCCAAGACAAATTGCTTACATTGATCAAAAATGGGAAAGTAAGTTTCAACTAGATGGAAAATTACATGCAACCGATTCCCTTGGAATCTAGTGATATCGAACCATGGAAGACATTCTTGTTCAATAAAGGTCTTCATTTTCAGAATAAGACCCAATTTATCACTCAATCTAAAAGAATTGAATGCTGCATGAATTTGCCATGCTAGGCACTCTCTCACATTCAAAATTTTCCTCGAAATCCCTCAGGACCTTCCTGGTCTTTGATGCAACTGCCTCCGATGGGTGTAAATTACAATGGAGTTCTATCAGGTTAATCTGCCACTCCTTTTCCAATAACGAAACTGTTGAATGTTTAACAGGAGCTCAGTCTGTCAAGCAGCATTTAATTTTCAGAAGTATGATTTGCAAACTGGCATCAACACTTATGCCAGTAGACGATGAGCCTACTTTAGCTAAGTTGTTGATGCAATCACAAATATGCTGCGTGTAGTCCATTGCAGTCCCTCCAGGAAGACGTTCCAGTGAAAAAAGATGGGAGGATGACAGTTGTTAATAAAACACAGTTCACATGTTTGCCATCTTGTGTTGTGGAGTTGAAAACTGAAGTGCAGCTTTCTGCACTTTGCACAGCAAGGAACGTCTTTACATCTGAAAGGAAGCCAAGATCCCCCACCATTCTATAAACTGTTGTGGAACTCTTTTTTTTTCGAAAGAGCAGTGTTCCATGGATAATGTTCTGCTGTAACAACACTAGAAACATGAGAAGCAGGAACTCCTTTCAAAAGACAGTCATAATGGAGTTTCCTGCCAACGAAAGAACTGGAAATTTTTTCAAGTTCACAAATTTTTTTTGAAAGTGATGAGATTTTTTTTGATTTTTTTTTTCTTAACACTGATTTCCGAAAAGTAATAATTTTGCTATATTTGGATAAATGAATGGTGTTATTTCACAACACTGGTCAGAACTTTTAGATGATGGGTTTTCAGTTGCAGCAGACAGGTTCCTTTGTGTTAAAGCGGTCCTGGGAACAACACCAATTCAGATGTTGTTCCATACTCCTCAAAATCTCGATCAGTAGCTGCTTGATGTGGTTGTCTTATCCAGGTAAGTCGCTATGTGATGTCCAAATCATTCATGATGTAATCAGTGGCCATATCACACCTATGTAATTCGTAGTCTTCCCTTTCGTTTTCATAGAAAACATTGTAAAATGGATCAGAAAAGTTATTAACTGACCCAACAAATAACTGATCAACAGAGTTGACATTCCAAATATGGGTAATTCTTTGACCAGTTAGTTTGCCATGTAGTATATCAAATTTTTGCAACACACTCAAATTCCAAAGAAGGAAATTCCGCCTGAATGTCAAATTGAGTGATTTATTTTCATTATTCTCTTCCGAGTTTGGTTACGTTCTTTTTTATCTTGTAGCACTTTTTTCTTTAATTCTTTTTCATTTCTGCTTCTACAAGTTTGTTTGGACTTCCGTTCGACACGCATGTGGCTACTGTATGTTATTGCCAAATTGAAATATTTATTAAATTCTGCATCACTTAGGTTGTTCAAAAATTCCCAAACTTTGTTCCTTTTTGCTTTATGTGACTAATGCTGGATACATAAGCATTTGGAGAAATCCTTTTTTCACAATACTCACCAATAACGCTTTCAATTTTCATTGTATGCTGTCAAACGGAAGTTAAGTTTCCACTGAATTTTCCACAGTAGAGAAATACTTACTATATTGTTGTTCTAAAACTTCAATTATTCCTTGTAAGAATGCAGAAAACATTTTGTGAAATGACGAAAAATTATTTGGGGCAACCAGGAAAATATTCTTTTCTTTTTCTGGTAACAAGTTGCCAAAAAAGTCTTTTTCTAGTTGGGAAAAATCACGAAATTCTCCAAAATTTTTCAAATTTAGAATGACGCTCTTCACAATAGTCATGGTGTTCACTGGATTTTGAGTTGCACTCAGGTCAGTGTAAAATGTTTTCATCCATGGGCCTGAAAACAATTTTCCCACTGACCCAAGCAGTTGCAGTTCTATAACTGCTGCTTTATTATTAACAAGCATTTTCAGCTTTTTAACCACTTTATTAGTCGGTTTTAAAATGGATACATATTTTTTTTTTAAATTATAAAAAATTGAGAAATATACTCCTCTTAGCTTAAAAATGATATGGAGCCTGTGTCCAAGGAATCTGGGAAACATTACATAATGGCAAACCTTGGTCCTCAATAAAATCTTTGATCAGTGTAACATGGCGATATTTGTTACTGTACTGTAATGAATTCATGGCCATAATAATATGCCATGCTATACAGTCATCTGAAAATTTATTATGCTCACGCGCATGCAGTTCCTTCTTAATGCGAGAAGAAACTGCTTCAAGCGGGTGAACATTACAGTTCAATTCTACCAAACTTTTATTCCAGTGTTTTTCAAGTAAAAAAAAAAGTCGAGTGGTTGACTGGCGCCCAGTCAGTCAGGCAGCACTTTATATTTGAAACTATTTTTCTATAAGTAAGATCGAAACTCACACCAGAAACTTTTGAATGCAAATCAAAAAGTTGTTTAACACTCTGCAAAATATGTTGCCGATAATCCTCTGCAGTCCCACCAGCCAAATGTTCAATTGACACAAGATGGGATGAAGATGGTGTTGTTATCATAACGCAATTCACATGAACCCCATTTTGTCTCGTTGCATCGAAAATTAGAGTACAATTGTCTGATGCCAGAATGGAATCACCAGTTTGTAAATCCGAAAAAAAACCCAGCTCACCTGACATACGGCCAACTGTTGCTTCTGATTTTATAGGAAACTTTGGTTCCTGTATATAAGTTGATAATTTTGTCAAAAGTCCAGGAACATTTTTTGCTGCCACTCCACTTAACAAACAGGAGTAGTGAATTTTCCTGGATGTCAAGTGTGTGGACTTATTTGGGTTTTTTTACTTTTTTCAACTTATTTAAAATTGATTGCAGTTTCTGCAACTTTCCTTTTAAAGGGAATATCATTTTTTGTTTTTAATTTCTTATTTTGTTTCATAAGGGAAGAGGTCTCCACTGGGATTTCTGTGGTCTCTGAATTTACCAATTCCTCACAGATTTTTGTGAACTTAATAAAATTTTTCCAAGTCTGCCTGGATTTATAGATCCGCTGCAGTTTCAATACAGTGGTGTATAACACTGCAAGAAAACCATTTTTGGCATTCTCGCAAGATGCCCATGACTGTATGGCCCTCATTGTCAAAAAATTTCTTGAAAATATGGCTGCAGAGAACTGGCTGTCCAGATTCCACAGCATCATAAGCAAGCAAAACTTATGCAGTTTTGTTCATCTGGAAATATCAAACAAAGAGCTAATTAATTCCCAATTAAAATATATTTAATGAAGATATTAAATAATATTTGAATAAATTGAATAAAGAAATAATGTCAGCATTGATTTTCAATTCAAGATAATGTATTCTTAATTGAAACAAGAACTAATAATGAGCAAATTATGACTAACAAAGCAATGTAAATATTCATTGAACCAAAACAATAAAAAAAGGAAATTTACAACTAGATACAAAAATTCAAAAAACATTGAAATAGGTAAAAAAATAAAAAAATCTTTAAAACAAATGGTACTTACTTTGAAGAATGAATAACAAAAAAATCAGTGCTTGGTGGAGTATATTTACTTTATTTCTTTAAAAAAAAAAAGAAAAAAAAAAAAGTAACTGAATTAAAAACTCACTAAAACAGTCACAAATTCCACAAATATCATGAAATAAATTCAAAATAAGTATAAAAAAAAAAATTCCAATTTAGGATAAAAAATAATTAAGCCAATTGAACTTACTTGGAAAAATAGGGCACAAATGTGGTAGAGTATATTGACTTTATTTCTTAAAAAAAAAAAAGTAACTTTATTAAAAACTCACTAAAAACGGTCACAAATTCCTCAAATATGAAATAAATTCAAATAAGTATTAAAAAATAAGAAACAATCTGTTGTACTTTGTATAATTTCAGTATTAAAATGAAAAACCTGGTAATGGAAAAAAATACAATGAAATAAGAAGTCTTAGAATAATATAAATTCGCAAAATTAAAAAATTGCATTGAAATAGATAAAATGAATTGGTACTGACTTTTCAAAAGTTGGTAATGGAGGCTGCGGGCACTTCGTCGTCTTGTTCAATTTTTTTTACTTAATAAAAAGGATAAATAAAATGATGCACAATTGTTTCAGCAGGAACAGTTTGCTAAATTAAGGGGCCATATACAGCGGAGAACAACCCTTAAATATTAGACAGAAACTAAATCCATTTTTTTTTTTTTTTTTTTTTTTAATTGCACGCACCATACTTCCTGTCTTCCGTAGATTTCCTTGGTAAACACATTGACACAAATTTTTTTTTTTTTTTTTTTTTTTAATATACATGCATTCGTTAGTTTGTAACAAGCTTTGGAAATTATAATCTGTAAATATATGTCTACTTAGTAACAGCATTCGTTAAGTTCTACAAGCATTTCCGTAATTTTAGAACGATTAGCAACATAATGTAACATTTTTATTAGCCTTGCATTGATAATTCACAAAGATGCATTCACTTTCATCTTGAAAATAAAATTTGGATTTATACTTCCCCCTTTTCTTATAAAGTCATTTCTTTCGGCAGATGCTTGCTGTTTTCTTCTCACAATACCGACAATTGAAGTGACTCTATCTCGCAGTTTCCTTGAACTTCATAAGATGTTTAAAAAAAAAAAAAAATTATTTTATAGTCTTTGTTCTTCAATACTTCAGTAAGGCTGAGCACAACATGTTGATTCCTTTTCCATGGCTCTTAAGTAGGGGATCACATTTACAATGTATTTGTCTTCTACCTCTGTATGAACCCAAAATTTCATTCCAAACCTTATCAAGTTTATTTGGTATAAATACAATGAATGGGCACTTGTTTTTCATGGACAATAGCTGTTCGTCAATTGTCCAACTATATGTTGGTATATAGGCGCCTTTGCAATTTTCAACAAATAGGTCAAAAATTTCTCTGATGTGACTAAATCTGTCACTTTTGATTCTCTCTGACCTTGTACTTCTGTTGTCAAACCTAAGAAATCTTTGTATTTTATTATAATCATTTCTCGCCATCGTTTCTCCGAATATTTTTGGTCCATAGGTTTTATTCCACAAAAAATCTGTGCTGTTAGCTTTTCTGTACACTCCCCTTGCATATGTCAAAGCAAGGTAGGCCTCTAACATTTCTAAGGATAACACTTTTTTTTTCTTTTTCTTTTTTTTTTTTTTTTATAGGCATAAATTTTCGATACCAAAGCTTAAAATGAAATTTTAAAATAGGTACCACCACTAAGTCACATAAAAAAAGCAGCATATCACGATGAAAAAAAGCCCAAAAAAATCAACTAAAACAAAGTTTTGTCTCCGTATTTTATTAATTGAAAGCTAATGCATTAAAGGTAAATTTTCATTTTGTTTCCCAGGGTGCTAATATCCCTTCAAATTTTACCAAAATAGTCTTATTTCCATGCAAATGTACATGCTGAACTCTAATCAACAATAAGATCATGAAGAGGCCTACCTTTTTTGGATGTTAACGACCAGAAAAAAATCTGACTTCTTCTCAATCTTTTACCGGCTTATTGAGAAGTAATTCACTGTGGAAAGATTTGTGGCGTAGTCATAAAATTTGGGCCTATTTACTTATTTTACAGAAATTCCTTGCAGAAATCACTACGCGCTTCCGTAAAGTGACTTTTGTACTTAATTGAAGAAGTTAACTTTCAAATATATGAAAATATTGACAAATAAAAGAATAACAAAATAAGTAGTACAGTAAAGCATTTTTTTTAATATTTAAAATTGAAAATAAAACAATTCAATTGTAAAAGGTTAAGTTTCATATCTATGGAAAAAAAATGACATTGACAATTTTAGAAAAATGCTATAAAGGAGATACTTCACTTATAAATATACATGAAAATTATAGATGTCTATAATGAATTAGTTTTAGGGTCCTGGATACAATCTGCTCGCCTCTCTCAGGAAAAACGTGAAGGCACTATGTTTAGGGATTGCTTTTAAAACCGAAAACGAGCAATATATTGTTTTAAATAAGCAGTTCTGTGTCCCAATCTTTTAATCTTAGTCGCCCTCTACATTCTTTCAATCGTTTGCATGTGGATATTTTGGTCTGTTGGATCTACAAAATGTTCACTATGGTTTATCTGCTTGTGCATGTATCCGTGTTCTGGTATCCGCACATACACCAACCAGCAATCACTGTAAATGATTGATCCTGGTCGGATGTGTCGCATAATCAAGAGGACAAGTGTATGGGCATCCCTGGCTTCTCCTCCTCCGCAATCAGACGTAAGTGGTACCAGAAATCTTTTCTTCAAGACTCTTTCGATTCCGCCAAATAGCCAGACCGTTTTCAATTGACATCCCCAGTTATATTTTCGTTTTGAGATAACTGTTTCATCGATTTTTCTACCTCTACACCGGGTCCACCCAACTTCTCCTGCAACAATGTGTGCAATTCGGCATTTCAGTAGCGTGTAGTGTAGATGAGGATGTGAATAGTATTCGGATGATTGCGACTTTTTATACACTTGTTTCAATCACTATGTACAAAGCAATTCAACGCTTTCGAATGAATGAAGAGGCTTCAGTAGAATTTCTTCGACTACATGGAATATTACTGTCTTCTATGGAATGCTCTCTATGCCATTCACCTTGCTCATTGTGTGCCAACCTGAAAGTATGGCGTTGAAGAAAACCTGTCTCCAGTCCTAGCAGTTCGAATCGTCCTAACAGGCGGAAAACAGAATATGGCTTCAGTTTTGGTGATAGGAAAAATACGCTTTTGGAGAATTCACGCTTGCCTGCGTGAAAGTGCTATTTTTTTGTAACCCATTTCCTTGATTTTAGCTGGTGCCACTGGATAATGTTTGAAAACTTTTCATGCATTTGAAAGTTAACTTCTTAAAAAAAAATTTCTTTGATTTGTCGATATTTTCATATATTTGAAAGTTATAGATTGGAATGTCGCTTTTTTAATTCTCTTAAAAGCAGTCATTTTCTTAAATTTTAAGAAATTTGTAAACAAAAAAATTTTTTTGATTTTAAACTGCTTCCTAAAATAAATTGTTTTTGGCACATAATTTGAGTAAAATTAGAAAATTTTAAGTTAAATTAATCTGATTTGAAACAAACAGTACTTACTTGTAGCATAAAAAATTTGTATCCAAACATTTCTTAATGTGTCTGAATTTCATCATGTATTTATTCACATTATCAAAGTAATCGATTGTGACAAGGTGATGACAGACTGCTATGGATGATCAAAATTGACAATTTTTGCAAAGTAAGCGGACACGGTTTTTCGTTTTTAACTAGTACTTTTTAAATATTAACATTTTTATTCAGCGATTCTGTAATATTTATTTTTTGCTTCCTACTTTAATTAGATAATTGTTTGGTTTTTTATTCGATAATAATTATTTAAATTTTTTTATTAATTAGATAAATGCTTAAAATTTTTTTATTAAATTGTTCAAACTTATTAAACAATTGTTCAAACTTTTTTAGTAATTAGATAATTCTTTAAACTTTTAAAAGGGCCGTTTTTATCTTTCATTGCCTCTTCATTCGCCACCATTGCTGAGCTAATTTTCGAAATACAAGTCCTGCAAAATATAGTGCCAACTTCATATTTGGTCAAATGATAGTAATCAGTTACATCATTGACATATGAAATCATATAAAATTGATTTTCATATTTTTTGATGTAACCGATGTACTCACAGTTAATACCATCAATTGTCCAAATATGTCTAATTGTGCGTGTTCAACTATGTTTCCAGTTAGTATTTCTTGCAGGACTTGTCCATACTCAGGATAATTAGCTTCCAAAGAATCAATTGCCATTTCTCTTAATCTTTTCTGTATGTCAGCCCTTTCCTTTTCTTTTTTTTTTTTTTTTTTTTTTTTTTTTTTGCTGGTGGTCTTCCTTAATCTAGGTGTCACCATGAAATTGCTGGAAAATGAGCATAGCATAAGAACGGCCTTAAACTTGACGTAAATAATTTTTATTTGTCTAACCGTTTATTATAAAGAGGAAAGATCATTTTTTTTTTTCCGAGCACGTACAAACTTGTTTTAAAATATAGAACACCCCCCCCTTCCCCGGGGGGAAAAATCAATCATCAGCCTTTTTTGTAAACAAAAGTTAATTTTCCCATTTATAATCCTGCCAAAAAACAGTTACACATTTTTCCTTTTTTTTTTTTTTTAATTTATTTTTACAAAATGAGAAATTTAAACGTTTTAATATATTTTAAAACAAAACTTTACTTACTTTATGCGCTGAAAAGTGTACTTTAAAAAAAAAGACAGCGGGTCTTAACAGCAGTGACACATGACTAGGTGTCAATCGATCCTGTCGTCATGTACTGACAGCTTACGAAACCTAATTCATCGTACAGGTGAACAAAAGTGATAATTTAGCTTTGTATTGAACCAACTTATTTAACCAGTTATTATTAAGGAAAAATTTCAGCGCTCCAATTTTTTGTTTCTTAACTTTCCACCTTTACGTTTACAATGCTTTTTATAAAAAATTTTAAACTAAGACTGTTGAGAGTGAGAAAATAATTTCATAAGAAAGGGGCATACAAATTTTTTTAATTAGGTAATTAATTAGGTACCTTTCTTATGAAAGACTAAGTGTATGCATTTATTATATTTTATGGTATTATTTGTATTTATTCATTTTATTTTGATATTTCATATAGAAAGATATTATCACCGAAATAATATAAAAATAAGACCATATAAATTTCATAAGATAGGTACATAATACTTTTAGGTACCCTTATTTGAAATCTTACAATTTTATTTTTTTTTCTTAACTTTTCCAAATTTCTTTAATTTCATTCTTAAGTAATATGACTATAGAAAAGGCAATTTTTTTTTTCTCATAATTACATAATCATAGACACTTTTTATTTTATTTATTCATAACCAAGTAAGAAGTGAGGTCTAGAAATGCAATTTGTATCACTTTCATGAAATATTTGGTTTTTTTTTTTTTTTTTTTTTTTTGTTGTTTTTTTATCCATAGCTGGGGCCTTAACAGGTGCTACCACTCTGGGCCAGCAATTCTGAGATGGTTCCATGCTTCTCACAAACTCCAACCTAATGATCAAAGTCTTTGCTACCATATGTAAGAGGATGGTGGTTATTAGCCATTAAGGGAAGGTCGTGCATGATATAGTCGGTTGCCATTTCACATTTGTCCAGTTGAGTCTTCATTTTCTTCTTCATAGAAAATGTTGTAATCTGGATCAGAGAATTCAATGACCAATCTTACAAATATCTTAACAGAATCAACTGTCCAAATGTGTTTTATAGTCTGGCCAATTATATCACCATGTAAGATTTTATAAATGTCATCTACAAAATCTTGGGAAAGGTCTGGGAATTCTGCCTTGATAGCAGAATTGGTGTTCTGAACATCTTTTCATCTTTTCTGTAACTGACGTCTTTCCGTCTTTTTTTTTTTTTTTTTTTTTTTTTTTTTTTTTTTGATGCTGCCTTAGCATTTCCTGACTTCTTTTATATCGCCATGTAAGATTTTGTAAATGCCATCTACAAAATCTTGGGAAAAGTCTGGGAATTCTGCCTTCAGTTTTTTCTGTCAGCCTGTGACAAAACATTTCCAAAGAAATCCCACTCAGCCAGTAAGGTGTTAATCCTCCTTTTTTTTAATCTTGCCAATTACACCTTTAACTATTTGCATAGTTTTAATCTGATTTTTCTGTAGATATTAAATCCGTATAAAACTTATGCATCCAAGTTCTGGACAACATCTTTGCCATGATTCCCAGCACTTGTAGTTCGACTTCTGCTGCTTCCTCCATTACAAGTATTTTCAATTTCTCTTTTCTTTTTTTTTTTTTTTTCAAGCCGACTGGGCAAAAACCTCTTAAGTTTTGGGAAAATGAAGAAATACACAACACCTAACTGAAAAGTCACATGCAACCGGTTCCCCAGGAATCTTGGTACTTGAAACCCTTCTTGCTTGACACATTTTCTCATTGTCAACACATGGTTGTATCTGTCACTAAAGCTGAGTGAATTCAATGCCATTATTATTTTCCATGCCATGCACATTTGACGGTTTGCTCCTCACAAGCTTGATGCTCCTTCTTCATTCTGCTGGAAACTGCTTCTAACGGGTGTACATTACAATTTAGTTCAATTAGGTATGTGCCCCCACTCTTTCTCCAGTAAAAAGTCAAGTGGTTGAGTGGAGCTCAGTCTGTCAAACATTTTATTTTTGAGATAATTGATTTCAGGCAGCTGTCAACATGCAACCCAGCTGATATTGAATGTACTTCAGCCAAGGTTTTAATGGCAGTGTTGATGTGCCTTCAGTAATCTTCAGCAGTCCCACCAAGAGGATGTTCTATCGACACAAGATGAGAGGATGATGGTGTTGTGACCATCACATAGTTGACTTGTATCCCATCTTCTGTCGTTGAATCAAAAAGCAGGCTGCAACTCTCTGATTTTAAAATATATTGGACAGTTTTTACATCTGACAAAAATCCAAGCTCAGTCTTTATCTGGGTAACTAGTTTCTGAGCTTATGCAAAATTCTGGTTCTTGCATGACCATAAGAAACTTGTGCAATAGTTCAGGTACATTTTTAGCAGCCACACCACTCAAACAGGCAGAATGCATTTTCCTGGATGCCAAGTGTGTGGATTTTTTTTGATTCAGCTTCAGGGTCAATCTTTTCACTTGTTCTTTGAACAAAGTGATGGTTTTTTTCTGTCTAAAGACTCATTTTAATTTTTTTTTTTTTTTTTTTTCAATTAAAATTGAGCCCTCCTTCGTGGTGGCGGGGTATCACAATTGGCAACTTCTTCACACATTTTCTCAAATTTAAAAAATTTCTCCCAGTGTGCCTGCCTTTTAAATTCTAAGGTTCATAATGCGGGCATATGAAACCTTAGGGCAAACCATTTTGCATTTTCCGAAGATGCCCATGTCATAATATTTCTAAATGTTATTTTTTCTGCCATTTTCAAAAATATGTGGCCACACAGAACTGGCTGCCCAGATTGTGCAGGACCATATTTTGTCAGACATTGGCTGATCATGCTCATCTGGAAAAGACAAAGAAAATTAATTGATAACTAAAATAAATTTAATACAGAAATTAATACTTGAAAAAAACATGGAAATTGTGTTGTATTTCTATATTATGTATTCTTAATTGAGACAAAAGAGCAAAGCAGGACTCACAAAGCTATGTAAATATTCATTGAAACAAACAAAAATAAGAAAATACATTAAAAAGATAGTGTGTTTATGTAAATATAAATAAATAAATTCCAAAATATTTTGTAAGATAATAAAAATAAAGAAATAAAAAAAAAATCTTATTTGAAAGATGGAGGACTAAAAAAGACTGGTGGTGAATGTTTTCTGGGCTTTTTCTTGAAGAAAAAAGAAAAAATGAAACAGAAACACACTAAAACAAATTCACAAATTCAAGTATTTTGAAATAGGTATAAAAAAAAAAAAAATAATAAACAAAATGGTAATTTCAAAAAATAGAGGACTCAAAAATGTTCAGACAGGTGGAGTATGTTTTCTTGGATTTCTTAATTAAAAAAAAATTAAATGAAACGGAAACACACTAAAAACAAATTCACAAATTGAAAAAGTATTTTGAAATCCAGCAATTATTTTTATTTTTCCAAAATTTTCCAAATTAATGACTGCCATTTAAAAAAAAAAAAAAAAAAAAATCCTGCATGTTATTTAGTAGGACATGAGAAACAAGCTCTTTCAATCAAAAGTTAGAATGCGCTAATAAAGACAGAAAAATTTTGAAAAAATAATTTAAAATTACTGTTCTTTCCTCATAATAAAAACAAACATTTTGACAATAAAATTTTGTTTTTGTCAAGTTTAAGGCCTGTATGCTCATTTTTCAGCTATCACGTGTTGATACCTACCTTAATCTTTTAACCTTTTCACAATTTCTTTGACTTCCTGTTGCCACTTTTTCTTTATACCCATCTTGTGTCTGCCATACATAAGTATTCAATGTACATTTTTGAAACTGCTCAGCATCCAGCTCATCAATGAATTTCCTTACTCGATTCCACTTGGCCTTGATAACCTCGCTTATGCTTGATACATAAGCATTAGGTGCAAGTTTGTCTTTCACAAAATTCACCGATGATGCTTTCTCCGATGTGAAGATTGATCTTGGAGAGGCCTCCATTGTTTGGAATGTTTTTGCATACTGCCTGCTAAAAACCTCCACAATCCCTTTTAAGCAGGCAGTTATCATCTTGAGAAATAAGTTGATTTGCTGGGGCAATCGGTAGGGGCGCTATAACTTACTTTGGCAGGGTATTTCCAAAGAAATCCTTTGTGGAGGCAAAAATGGACATAGGGTTCTTGGTGAGTACCTTCACATTTTCAATGATCCTCCTTGATGATGTTCACACTGTCAACGGGGTCTTTCTGGTTATTGACACTAGTATAGAAGGTACTCCTCCAAGGTCCTGATAGCATTTTCCCTATGATTCCCAGCACTTGCATCTCTACGATAGCAGCTTCTTCTGTTATTATTTCCTGCAGATTTCGAGTAGTTTTATTTGTTGAGGAAAGTCCCAAGACAAATTGCTTACATTGATCAAAAATGGGGAAAGTAAGTTTCACCTAGATGGAAAATTACATGCAACCGATTCCCTTGGAATCTAGTGATATCGAACCATGGAAGACATTGTTGTTCAATAATGGTCTTCATTTTCGGGATAAGGCCCAATTTATCACTCGATCTAAAGGAATTGAATGCTAGGCACTCGCTCACATTCAAAATTTTCCTCGCAATCCCTCAGGACCTTCCTGGTTTTTGATGCAACTCTCTCCGATGGGTGTAATTTACAATGGGCTTCTATCAGGTTAATCTGCCACTCCTTTTCCAATAACGAAACTGTTGAATGTTTAACAGGAGCTCAGTCTGTCAAGCAGCATTTAATTTTCAGAAGTATGATTTGCAAACTGGCATCAACACTTATGCCAGTAGACGATGAGCCTACTTTAGCTAAGTTGTTGATGCAATCACACATATGCTGCTTGTAGTCCATTGCAGTCCCTCCAGGAAGACGTTCCAGTGAAAAAATATGGGAGGATGACAGTCGTTAATAAAACACAGTTCACATGTTTGCCATCTTGTGTTGTGGAGTTGAAAACTGAAGTGCAGCTTTCTGCACTTTGCACAGCAAGGAACGTCTTTACATCTGAAAGGAAGCCAAGCTTTCCCACCATTCTATAAACTGTTGTGGAACTCTTTTTTTCGAAAGAGCAGTGTTCCATGGATAATGTTCTTGAAACTGCTGTAACAACACTAGAAACAGTAGTTTTGTTTTTTTTGTTTTTTCTGATTATCTCCCTTAGTTAGATAGTGATTATCTCCCCTTATAAAAAAATAATTTTCTTCACAGGCGAAGGTCTTATATGAAACTTAGGGGATGCACATTTTAACTCCTGTCCCTGGCACAGTGCTACTCGTTAATAACTATATTGATCAAAAATTAAATCAATATAGTTATTAACAAGTAGCACCGTGCCAGGGACAGGAGGGGAAATTGGGTTTGAAAATCATTGCAATAGTGGTTTTGCAAGGATGTAACTGTTGGCAGAAAAGTTTGTTCAGTTCACAGTTCTTCTAATAATTCTTGCAACATCAGAATATCTGTCTTTAAGTTAAAGAGGGAATCACTTTTAGGATACATTGCCATAATTGTTGGGGTAACCTTATTCCTGCGTTGTGTTCTTGGATTCTCCACTTCCAGACACCAGTTTTATGGAGCTAAATTTATCAGTGTTGATTCATTGGTGGTACAGGAAGAGAGTTTGTGATAAGCTGCTTTTAGCCAATCACAGAAGCTAGTGATAATGACCTCTTCAAAGGGAGGTAATTTTTTTTATCTCTGTAATAATTTCAATAATATCTTTATAAATGTAATGTCATAGTTAAGTAAAAGATAATATAAAAGGGATTAAGAAATCTTAGATCAGACCAGCCTTAAATATGGGTGAAAATCACATTCCGTTACAAATATTGTTTGGAAATGTTACCGACAAGCAACTTTGACAGCTAATACAAGTTTTATTTCTGTAGCTAACTCATTGAAACTTCCTATTATGATTCATGACACCTTAAAGATTAGGTTTTTTGGGTTTTTTTTTTTTTTTTTTTTTTTTTTTTCTGTAATAGAACACCAATTACAACCACTTATTTGCAACATAGAGATGGTCAGAGGCCTAATTTGGTTGTTAGGCAAAAAAAATGGGTCAAAAGTACACCAGAAAAACATACGCATTAAAGAAAGATCTGAAACTTTGATCCTTTGCTAATTTTGAGATGAGGAACTAAAAAAGTTGTTTTCTTTCTAATATCAAAACGTGTTTCATGTTAGATTTTACAGTTTACATCTAATTTTTGATGTGCCAAAAAAAAAAACGATAATCAAAATTTTGAAATTTTCTAAATAAAATAATTGGCCAATTTTTAAACAAATGCTTATAAAGCCTTAAATTCTGCTTTGAAATTGAAAAGAAAACATCAAAAAAGCAAATTGCAAGTGTGTAAAAATGTTTATTGAAAGTGATAGATTTTATTGGCAATTTGAATTATCCTATATAGTTTGAATTTGGTTATATGCTTCTGATATATCTAGTACATGCCATATTCTTCCAACACTTGAAAGTATTACATTAAAATCCCTCCCAAATACAAAGGCTGATTCCGCCAGTGCTATATCATCTGATAAAGGCCATCTGAAATAATTTCTACCCTTGGTTTGGGTCAAAAATTGAACAATAGCACTAAATGGAGATTAAAAAAAAAAATATCAATCACTTGACCAATGTTAAAAGATGGAATCATAATATATGGCAACTCACTGTCCCTGTCACTCATAATGGAAAATTGATGGTTTTTCATCAGAATCACTGCTTGAATTCTTGTCACAATGAACATTTTCATTCTCCAGTTGCTTTCAGGGTGAATTTATCTTGCCTGGATTTAAGTGGTTGATGAGGTCAGCTTCCAGCTGACCTCATCAGCCACTTGCACTGGTTTTAATTTTTATCCCCAATACACATTTTAAATATTTCAGTTGATCCTTTAGAGCTTACAAGACACCAACTTACACTCACAACACAACTTTAGTCATCTATAAGAGAGAACTGAGTTGATAAGCTATTTTTCTCAGCAACTTTACATTCCTTTTTTTCTTTTCTTTTTTTTCTTTTTTTTTTTTTTTTTTTTTTTTTATTTTTGGCAATTTTTGCCTGTATACAGAGTTTCATGAAAGATTCTTGTTCCTTGTGTCTTTGTTGCATTCTTTTAGCATGTTTTTTTCACATGCTAAGTGCCGATTGTAGATCAACTGCTGGTTTTCTTTCCAGCCAAGATGTTGTCTACTTGAGCATATTGGATGTCAACCGATTGTGTAGCTATGCATGTTACTTGGCTTGCAAGCTAAAGTCCAAATGCATGCTTCTCTAAGATTTGTTAGAGGGCAACTTTTCAAGGCAGCTCTTGTCTCTTGATCAACTTCCCTTCCAAAAATGGAGAAATGGCTTTGCCTTTCAGATTTTCATCAAGAATATCTACCAGAACATTTTACATTCAGATTATTGGATCTTTGCCAGAAAAATGATTCAAACTTTGTCAGGACTCCCTTCTGGGCCATCCAGGGAGTGGTTTTTAACAGCACCAGTGCTGTTTACTGGCAAACTTCATCTTGCTTTGCTTTAGGAATATTGATGCAAGACTTACACTCTTTGCTTAATAGATGGCAAGTGAGAGTTGAGTGCTGAAAGTTTGTGCATTTTGTTTAATTTATGTACATTTATGTGCCTGTTTCAGTTATTACAAATGTCACAAGCCATTTCTCCATTTTTGTGAGCCACTTCTCAAGAAGCTGCTTTCTTTTGGAAGATGAAAGTGATTGCATCTTTTCTGCAGTTGACTCATCAAGCTCAGTAAAGGATAAGTACCACCAAAATGGATACTTCTTTCCTCAATGAATGTAAAAAAATAATACCCCCGTTTTAAGATATTTGCCAAAAATCAGGGAATTATCCATTTCAAACAAAATTTTCAGGACTTAATGATCATGAAGAGGATTGCAGATTTTCTGCTATTGACTCATCAGGCTTGGTAAAAGATAGCTACTGTGAAAATGCATTCTTTTTTCCACAAGGAAAGCAAAAAAAAAAAAATCCGGGGTCCTCCACTGACTTCCCGTCGACTTTGTCCAATTTCAATAGAAGTCCTAAAAGTGCCCGTTTTTATTTAGACGGGCCCTTTTTAACTTCTCAGTCTACTTTGCAAATGTCTTCCAGTCCTGGAAACTTTCTTTTTCTTCTTCTCCCTTGATGGGAGGGGAAGAAGCACTGGTAGGGGAAGCATGTTTTTCAACTGGAACTTCCTCCTCCTCCTCCCTAGCCCTCTTCAAAGAGGCAGAATGTGGTGGAGGCATATCTTCCACCTCCATCTGAGTGTTGCTGCTTTTGTAGTTGCTTCTCCACTTGTCACTTTTTCTCCTCTTTCTTCTTGCGTGTATTCTTCTTGGGAGATTTTGATGACTGACTGACTTGAATAGTCGTGTTTGTTTATATAGAGTTGGATGTTTAAAATTCGGCTCCAAGGACCTTAGGCGGGAAAAGGTTCTGTTGTGACTTTGCTACAGTTTTAACCCATAGAAGATTGAATTTTACTGACACATAATGTTGATTGGTTATGGCTTTGTTTTATTAAAGGAAACATTTTTCCAAAAGGGGTGGAAGGTTAATATGGCAGATTCCACAATATCACTTATGCTGGTGACATAAGCCTTAGGCACAAGCTTCTTTCTTTCACAGAATTCACCTATGATGCTATCGGCTAGCATGATGTGCTGTCTCATTGATGTTAGCACCGACTCTGAAGAAGCTTCTACAGCAGAAAATAATTTTTCAGACTGCCTGCTTAACACTTCCACAATCACCTTTAAGCAGGCAGTTATCATGTCTTGGAATACTAGTCTGTTGCTGGGTGGAATCATCAGAGAATCTCAATCATTTTTTGTCAGTTCATTTCCAAAAAAGTCATTTTCAGAGGACAGTCATCATCGGGGCCTCAGTTCGTACCTTAATTTTTTTTTTCAATTATCCCCTTGACAATGTTCATGGTGTCTGGGATTTTTGTTTTGTCAAGTCTGTATAGAAGGTACTCATCCAAGGCCCCGATGGCATCTTTCCAATGATTCCCAGGACTTGAAACTGTACAGCAGCCACTTCTTCTGTGATTATATGCTTCAATCTGGCAACAGTCTCATTCTTTGATTCAAGTCTGAAGACAAATTTTTGTAAGTCTTCAAAGATTGCAAAATAATTTGCACCTGGCATAAAAATTATATGCAGCCGATTCCCTCAGAATCTAGGGAATGAGGACAACGGAAGTCCTTTAAGTTCTTCACTGTGTTGGCCAACCCTAATTTGTTGCTATATCTGAGGGAATTGATTGCCACAATAATTTTCCATGCTAGGCACTCTGTAACATTTACATTCTGTGTATACTGTTTCTCAACATTTGTCAGAACTTTCCTAGTCTTTGACAAAATTGCTTCCAGTGAATGAACGTTGCATTTTCAATTATTTTCATCCCCACACTCCTTTTCCAACATAAAAGTAGTCCAATGGTTTACTGGAGCCCAGTCAGTTAAGCAACATTTTACTTTTGCACGTATGTTTTAAACTGTCAACACTTTGGCCAATAACCATTGAGCCTACTTCAGCCAAGTTGTTGATGCAGTCACAAGATGAGAAGTTGATGGGTTTGTTAACATGACTTCCTTCCTGTGTTGTTGCATCAAAAACTAACATGCAGTTTTCTGCATTAATCACAGATGAGAAAGTCTTTACATCCAAAAAGAAACCAAGCTCTCCTACCATTCTGTAACACAGTGGTAGATGAAAATTTTAGAAAGAAAAATTTTAGAAGTCAGCAGTGAAAAAGATTTTGCAAGAGCAAGAGACTCCACCAGTTCACCAACATGAGATGCAGGAACTGCATTCAAGAGACAATCATAATGTGCTTTCCTGGAAATGAATTATGTTCATTTTTCTCTTTTTTCATTTTCTTCTGGAGTTCTCTTTTTTTTTTTTTTTTTTTTTTTTTTTCAATACGATAATTTCCGCAATCTTTTGTGATTTTTATTTTTTTTAATATGGTTAAGAGTGGTAGATGAACCATGTGTTGAAACTGAGTTAGCAGTTGAAGGGGCAACAGATATTGTACCATCAAAAGAATGGGCCACCTAGGTGCATTTGTTTCTAAATGCTATGAAATTTGTATCTCGAATTAAATTATTTTTAGCCTATTAACTATAGCTTTTGTAATTTCACGGATACCATTTCTAGCATTTTCAAGGGTAACTCATTTTGATATAATCTGCAGTGAACCATACTTTTTGAGAAGTTTCTCAAAAATATGGCCACACGGAATTGGTTGACCAGCTAGCTGAGACACTGCTATATTCCTTCAAAATATCTTCTGTTCTCCCCATCTGAAAATTTAAAAATGAGTTTCAAGATTAGTAAGCATGAAAATCAACACACTGATTTGAAAATTTTAAAAGAAAAAATCAAATTCATATAATTGATGGATTTTACTGAAACTTTTAGGACTTATTGACAAATGAATTAAATTATTTTTGATAAAAATATTATTTTAAATCTGTTACTCTCCTTCCACTTTATTTAGTTTTAAGAGTAGGACAATTTTACTAAATTAATAGTATTATTTAATTTAATTCATATTATTATACTATTAGTATTTACTAGAGTATTATACTAACTATTAAGATTTACTAAAGGATTTTGACAGTAAACATTCATTCATTTTAGTCATGTGGTGCATACATTTTTCTTGAATACAAAAATAGTGAACACGTGCTACCTCCATTAGTCTGTATTCTAATTTTTTTTTATTATTTCAAATATCAAATTATTGATTTAGCTGTAAATTTGATAATTTTTCAGAAAAATATATTTTACAAAATTAAGAGAATTGCAAGATTTTTTTTATCGCTTTTGTTACTTGAAAACCCCTATTCCAAACAATAATTCCTGTTTGAAATAACACTAACTAGATTTGGTTTACTGGACATAGTAAATAAAATTTATTGTAGCCTTTAGGTTTCAATTAAAGCGAAAATGAATACTTCAAGAAAGCTTTTTAATTTTTGTTTTTGAAATTCATTAAAAAAAAAAAAAAAAACAGACAAGCTTAGTTATCATGAATTAGTGGAGGTATCTTTTTACCAGAATTAAACTGAAAAAAAGAAAACCAATTTCAAATGAAAATCCTTTAAAAATAAGGAAATTAAACATTAGGTTTTAAATAAGATAAAGGGTTGCCTTTCAAATATTTTTTTATAAAAAAAAAAATATAATTCACTGAAAAGAAAAAAATTAGGCCTAAATTATTTTCTTAACTAAAAAGCTAAAATAAATTATTTGATGTCTGACTCGGATAAAAAAAAAAAAGTAAGCAAAAATGAAAATATTTAAACAAAATAGGGGAAGAAAAAAAACTCCCTTAAATCTTGAAGGGATGATTTCCAAAGAAACTTGTAACATATGGACAATAAAACACGGAAGTGAAATGAAGACTTGCTGGCAGCTGAAGACCCTTTTATATGTCAAGGGGGAGACAAGCCTTGAAACATGTGACCTTTTAACAATAATATCACTTGTGAGATACCATACCAAGAAAAAAGTAACATCTTGATGCACAAAAAAAAAAAATCTTTAATTATAGTAAAGTTTTGGTAGCATTATTTGTATTAAGCTTTTAATTTTCGCTTAGTAAATATGGTCTTCACTTAAAAACTTAATAACCTACCACATACTCTCTTTGCAAGATATTAAAAACCTTTTAAAATTAAAGAAAAATGAAAAAAAGTAAAATAAAAAAGCAAACAATTCTTGTAAAAAATTTTTATTCATCAAAAAAAAAAATTTTTTTCTTCAGATAATAATGTTGTTAATGTACATTATTTATAAAAGCAAATAAACCCCCCTATCTAATTTGATAATTAGATAGTTATATTGCAGTTTTTATTTTATGATTTGGAGCAGACTTTTAAAAATTTGGCAGTAGTTGTTGGGGGAAAAAAATGATTTTATCAAGTAATATAAAACAATTTGTGAACTGTTTGAAATTCTAGAAAATTTTGTGAAATTAATTTATGGTGGGGTAACAGACGTAAAAAAAATATTTTTACCAAGATTTTCTGGAAAAAAAAAAATTTCAAAAATAAATTCATTCATTTTTGAGCAAGTCCTGAAAGTTTCATTAAAATCAAACAATTGTTTGATTTTTGCAAGAATTTCCAAATTAATGGGTTTTCCCCTGGAAACTGGTACACTAAAATTACTTTTACCACATGTATTACAAAGTTGAAAAAAAAAAAAAAAATTTGCAAGAATTTAGAATGTGTTAAAAAGAAGGAAAAAACTTTTAAAAATAATTAAAAAAAAAAAAAATACTTTGTTCTTTCCTCTTAATAATAAACATTTTGACAATAAAACTTTGTTTTTATTAAGTTTTGGTCCTTTTATCAGTACGCTATACTGATTTTTAGCGAATTATTGGAGGTACCTAATTAAACCTAACAGGTATTTTTGAACTCCTAATGCCTCTTCAAGATTTTTTTTTTATCTACAGGAGTTGTAAGGCCTCTCTAACGCTTCGGTCATTTGAGCCTGCAGCTCTCTGATTGATAATTATATGTAGGTTAATAATTGAATCATCAGCTTCTGTGTAGCTGTAATATAAATAGAAAAAATAATGTTAGAAGAAAGGTAGATGCAGGCATATGAATTGCACTCCATATTTGAAATAACTGTCAGAATTTTTATCTATGCCCCAAAACAGTGACAAAATGTCTCCTTGTTTATAAACAGGAAATTTTTCATAAATTTTTTACCTATAATTCTGGATGCAAGTCTGACAGATGTAGTCAGATACATGAATTAAGAACTAATAAAGGGGGAAAATTTGATAATTGAAATTCAAATCCATATATAAAAAGGTCCTCCCTCTCCTGAAGAATTTATTAGTTATTTCAATTCTCAGTCTTTCTACTGTGTGGACTTTCTGGAAAGGTATCTGTACTTCCCAACTACCTCCAGCAATGAGTAAAATAGCAAGGTAGATTGTCCAGTGACAGCCCTCTCACAGCGATTGTATCGGTCACCTGTTTGCTTAATGCTATGGAAACTGGGTGTTCAGGTTCTACAATGAACTATCTACAGAGACGTTTGACACATGACAACTGTCCACTTGGTCATTTAAATCCTCTCTTACTGTTTGATGTTTCATCAATATATCTTCTCTTGTCTTCTCTAGGTTGGATACTCTTTTCATATTCATCTAAATAAGATATGTTAAGATCATTATCGGAACTAGACTCCTCAGATAGTATATGTTCCTCGAATAAACTATTCCAAATAGCATGATTTAACGGTTTTTTGCATTTCTTAAGAAAATCAGAATTGACGATAAATTTATATTTGATATATCTAGACTTAAAGGCCTCTTTTTCTGTGTATTGTGCATGTTGATCAAAATCATTATTAGAAGTAATATACCGCACCAGTAGTTTCTATATCAAAGTTTTTAGTAAAAGGCCCACAATAATTAGTACCCGGAAAGTGCATTACTTACTTAGAGTTCATTGAGTATAGCTGCATCTCGATATTTCAAGTCTTCGTATTTGTTGCATTGCATATCTTCTTCACATGTTAATAATTCCTCATCAGAATCGATAATTTTGCTGTTATCACTGTTACTTTTGTCAGGTTTTTTGGTAGTGACCGGAGGAGGAGGTGAAGGTGTCTTTGGTTGCTCGATATTCATAACGTCTTGTTCAGAAGCCAGTACTGGAGTGATACGTAGGCAGAAAAAAACCTCTTCCTTATATATATATTTTATCTTTTTTGATCACATAAATTATATTCAGATTACATTAGATATGTGTAGTATTATTTATTTTCACAATGTTTTTTTACTTAAATAATTTGCTATTTTACATTATTACACAAATTAATTAAAACTCGCTGATAAATATCTTTATATGGAATCTATTAATATCAAAGAGTTTTGCACCTTTTCATTCAAATTTGAAAGTATAGTATAAGATAGATACCAGTAACATTTGAAAGATGCTCAGGTCTGCTCCTAGGAGGTATTGGATTCTCATCTCTAAACGAAGGACCTGGCTGTGCAAATTAGGGGTAGGAATACTTCTCTTTGGGCATGATCATGATCTCTATATAATAATGATGGTATAGGTGGTGCCTGGGCGGCAGGGGCTCTGGCCAAAAACTGCTGTTTGATTTTAGTAATCATCATTCTTTCAGAAAATAAAGTATTTTACAAAGTTTTCAAAATTGTGGGTGTCCATTCATTTAAATTGAGTATAAGTATAGCATATTAAAGTTAATGTAATACAATGTCGGATTGATAATGTTTTAAAGAAGTAATCCCTGCAAACCCTCATTAAATTAGACCCTGTTAAGCTGGATATTGGATGAAATTGAAACTAAAGTTTAGACTAAACATCCATGTTCAGCTTTTGAAATTTGAATATTTAAATTAGGTACCTCCAAAAAATTCGGTATACTCAAGGTTTAAATGTATTTTTCATAAATAAAAAAAATCTTTTTTGAAGCTTTCCCCCAGCTTCAATTGAAAGCTAAAGGATTAAATTTTCTAATTCCAGAAAATAAAACACTGTACTGTATTTCAACTAGAAATTATAATGATGTTAAATCGATTCTTCTGAAACGTTACTTTCATAAAATTAGCAAATTTAAAGTTTAATTAATCTGTTTTAAAACAAACATCACTTACTTACACCATGAAATTTTCTAGATAAGTACTCCTTCACCACGGAGTCTTGGTTTTCTCAAGTCTCCATCAATAATTTGATGGCCGCATGTGTTGACAGGTTTAGTATGGTGGACCAGAGCTGATACAATTTTTCGAATTCTAAGTAAGAATGGTTTGCTATGGTTTTTTTGGGATTTTTTTTACTACTAAGTAATGTTTAAAATTTAAAATATTTTAAGCAATTATCTAATATATATATATATATATATATATATATTACTGATTTTTTTAAACTGTAATTTTGAAGATGCTTTCTTATAAAAATTTTAAAATAAAATACTATTTTTTAAAATTGTGTAGTTGCCTCTATAATGGTAGATAATTGATAAATAATTTTATTAATTACTATATTATCAGTTATTACATTTTTAATTAAATAACTGAGATGTTATATTATTAATTATAAATTATATTAATATTTATCTTAAATTATTAATAATTAATAATAAAATTATAACATCTATCTCACTCAGTTATTACATTTTACAACTGAAATATAATTTTATTAATACTATCTCAATAACTCACTTTTTAATTTAATAACTGAGTTATAATTCACAAAAATAATTGTTATCACAAATGATAGATAACACTATACTTTAAAATTTATAGTATTTAATATTTATATTAAGATCCTATTTTTTTTCATTTTATTATTTATTATATTTGATGTTTATGAATTGTTAGTTATTTTATTTATTAAATTTTTAAAGTACTTAAATTTTATTACATAGGTAATTGTATACTTATTTTACTTAAGCATAATCCAGTACCTCAATATTATGGGGGGGATGCTAGCATGTAAAACGGTGATAAGACTTTTCAGAATATTTTGTGGCCCTGAAAAGGGCAGTTTTGTTTTTTTTTTCTTCAGTTGCCTCTACAACCATCATCAATGCTGGGCTGCTTCCAGAAATAAGTCCCGCATAACATAGTCAGCGCCAACTTATATATATCCAATTGACAGTCTTCATCAACTTTATCTCCGCTGAGATAGTAAATCTCATAAAATGGATTTACAAAACTGTTGATAAAACCAACAAATTCCTTGTTTAGACCATCAATTGTCCAAATATGTCTGATGGTATAGCCAACTATGTTACTGGTCAGTATACTGTGTAGGCCTTCTGCATATTCTCCATATTCAATTTGCAAAGAAGCAATTGAAACATCTTGCAATTTTTTTAATGTTGCCTGCATTTTTGTCCTCTTCTTAATTTCATCTTTTTTGCCCTTCTCTTTTATTCTCCTTGAAATTTCCTGAAGAAGCTTTTGGTGCTGAATCTTGTTTTGGGAAGTCCTTTCTCTGCTGTAAGTCTGTGCTAACTTCAGATAATCAGCAAGTTACTTAGCATCCAGATAATCAATGAATTCTGACTTTATTCTGCTTGGCCTTGATGATATCACTTGTGCTGGAGACATAAGCATTAGGTGCAAGTTTCTTTTTTTTTTTTTTTTTTTTTTTTTTTTTTTCTCTCTCCACAGAATTCACCAATGATGCTTTCTGCTAGCATGGTGTGCTGCCTCACTGATGTTAGCACTGACTCTGAAGAAGCTTCAACAGTAGAAAAAGATTTTTCATGCTGCCTGCTTAACACTTCCACGATCCCTTTTAAGCAGGCAGTTATCATGTCTTCAAATACCATCATTTTGTTTGGCGGAATCAGCAGAGAATGCCAATCACTTTTTGATAGTTCATTGCCAAAAAAGTCGGTCACAGATGACAAAATCATCATCGGGGCCTCAGTTAGTACCTTAATTTTTTCTATTGCCTCCTTGACAATGTTCATGGTGTTGATGGGATTTTTTTGTTTTGCCAAGTCTGTATAGAAAGTATTCATCCAAGACCCCAATAGCAGCTTTGCAATTATCCCCAGGACTTGAAATTCTACAACAGCCACTTCTTCCTTGTTTATTCCTTTCAACCTGGCAACAGTATCATTCTTTGGATCTAGCTGGAAGATAAATTTTTGTAAATCTGCAAAGATTGCAAAATAATTTGCACCTAGCATAAAAATAATGTGCAGCCAATTCCCTCGGAATCTAGGGAATGAGGACAACAGAAGTCCTTTATTTTCAATAAAGTCCTTCACTGTGTTGACCAGCCCTAATTTATTGCTATATCTGGGGGAATTCATTGCCACAATAATTTTCCATGCTAGGCACTCTGTAGAATTTGCAATCTTGCTATGCAGCTTCTCAATATTTGCCAAGACTTTTTGCTGAAATTGCTTCCAATGGATGAATGTTGCAATTCAGTTCGATTATGTTCATTAATAGCTTATCTAATTAGTTTCATTGCAGTTTTTATTTTATGATTTGGAGCAAATTTTAGGGAATCTGGCAAGTTTGGTGGGGGGGGGGGTATCCAAGGAGTCCTGCTTTTAAGTAATAAAAAAAAAAAATTGGACTTTTTCATGCTCTGCTCTTTTTATAGAAAATTATTGGAGGTACATACTGTAAAGGTAGTTTTCACCAAACTTGATTTGAAATGGGCATATCATCAAGTGGAACTGCATCATGAAATCTCTTCATATTGTCCTTAGATCAGATGGCAGCAGATAGGCTCTTGGAGTCTATACTAAGAGACATGCTGAAAATAATACTGTTGACAATGATAGATATATTTATTTTCGTGCAATGCAATAGGTCATACAGATATACTTACATTCTGGAGTAAAGCAGTGTATTGAAACTTCTATCACTTGATCTTAGTTTTTACTTATTTAATCGATTCACCCCAAGCGAGGTGATAATGTCACTAAGATGCAAGTGGCTACTGGGAGTGAAAGAGAATGAAAAAACTTTAGAAGGAAATGGAAACCAATCCTAAACAGGAAGCAAGTGATAAACCTCTTCTGTTAAACAAAACCAGGAGTATGAAACAAACAATAGACAAATCTATCTACTCCTATTGATTTAAATAAAAATGATTTAATTTTAACAATTAACTATGTTTTGAAAAATAAAAATTACTTTTTACTTAAAATATATTGAAAAATACATTTGTTTCCACCGTGTGGTATCCGGAGCACAGCCGAACAGATAATTGTCCCTATTAAGAGAAATTCCAACTTTGGTATGTTTTATAAATACTAATAAAACTAATTAGGTTTTATTTTCATGTTTTTATCTGTTATCCAATAAGTTATATTATTTATATCATTATAATTATACAACTAAAATTGCAAATTATGGACTATACATCTCAAAAGTCCAATACATGGCAGTTCCCAAAGTCTTGTATGTTATTTGTTATTCTGACTGTTGAGTCTTGATAATGTTTTTCACTTAGGCAGTGCTGGATTTCTTGCAAGCATCTGAATGATGGTGATGCTGGTCAGTGCCTGCTCCCTCTTCAATAAAATCATCCTTTGATAAATCATTATCACTCATTCTCGATATATCAAATAAAAATGGTTTTGTATCCAAATTGAATCCATGCTAAGATCATCAATATCTGAAAAGTAACCCTCAAAATTTGTACTTAGAACTTCCAAATGAATCTTAACTTCCTGAATTATTTCTACAGTTACTGTTTTAACATCTCCAATAAGTATATTGTAAAGGATTGGAAAGCTTGCCAGGTTTCTGCTTTCAACACGGTGACTCCAGTTAGGTAATTTCCTTGTGAATACGACAAGTTTTCCCCTGGCTTGAATGATGTCCACATCCCTTCCCTGCATTGATGTGTTCAAATCATTGAAAAGACTGAAAATATCAGCCGAATATCCCAGGCTAACAATAAAATGCTCATCTTCAAAATGATTTGCTGGAGGGGATTGTTGATGCTTGAGAAATTAGAGAACTTCAACCCGGAGTTCCACTACATGTGTGAAAACACTGCCACGACTCGGTCAACGTACCTCTGTGTGGTACAGCAACACTCTGTTCCACTCCAATCTCATCACAATTTTTTAAACAACCGCTGATTCAATGCACAGCCATGAATAAAATTGACTGTTTACACAACTATTCCCATCGCCTCTTTGTTTCTTTGACAATGTTTTGGATTCCAGAGCTTGGTGATGTAGAAACTATAAGCATTGATAACTTTATTATATTTTATAATTATCACCAATCCTATTTATCTTTGGTGTCCTTATCCAGAGCGGCGAACACCTCCACAATGGAAGCCTTCAGAGAGTCAACCATAGCAAAATGAATCCAGTGCCATCCATACAAATAGACCCAATCAAATCCCATGCCAGCTCATGGTGATCAAAGAAAGATTGGATCAGCTTGAACTACCAGTACTCAGAAATCATGTCCCATACCCCCAAGGGGTATGGATACCCTCTGGTTAAGAAGCCCTCATTTAGATGGAGGTAATATGAAGTACTTGGGTATTTGGATATGTTGTCATGCACAAGGTTGACTTTGGAAGTAATTTTCTTGACTAAACAATAACTGTCAATAACAGATACAAAAGAACTAAATCTTCAAGGATGGCACTTATAACCAGAAGTTTGTTGGTCAACCCTCACCTCAAAATTATCATTTGCATTGCAAAATGAAAAAAATAAAAACACATTTCCTGAGGATTTTAGCTTCCAAATAAATGCTGACAACTTTATTTATTCCTCTTTCTATTGCATATCCACAAACTAATTCAAATCTTTTCGTTGTTTGTATTCGTACTGAAAATCTAGATCGAACGATGCATACTAAATGCATCGTCAAAATATGCTGAAAATCGGGCCTATTTAATTCAAACATAACTTTTTCTAAGATAAGCTGCATCATTTGTTTTTTGTTTACCTAGGCAGATGCCTTTTTCATAAAGACTTATTTTTGGATGCAGCTTGTGTCCCTGCTTCCTTGTATAATTTTATTCTTGGAAGAACAATTTGAATGCATTTTACACACTGTAAAATTTGGCCAATTTCTTCTTTGTTGATGGCAAGGAACTGTATTTACTCCTTACATGCACATTTCATAAAATCCTAACACACTTTGCCTGTGCTCCTTCAATAGCCTGAATACATCTACATTCCATGGCTGAACACCCTGTGCAGAGGAAGACGGACAAGGATAATCTACTTGACAGCTTTGGCAACAATGTTTTCCATAGTGAGAGGGAAGCCATGGCCATCAAAAAGCAATACAACAAACTTGTTTTTATTGACAAGTTGTACAAATGACCAATGAAACTGTGTCAGATCTATTCACTTATCTGCCAGTGACTGTGGATGTACAGTTATCAGGGTTTTCCCATGTCCATCTCTCCTACAATTACCAGTGGAGCTGTGAATTCTCTAGCAGCTAAATAGAACTCTATACATGGCTTTTTGACATGTTGCTATCATAAGGTTAGGTCTCTTTTGAAGAAGACTTTCTTTTGATTGGGATTAATGCTGCATCTGGTCTCATTGCAATTGAATATTCATTTTGCTTCATCTTGGGCATGCAAAATAGCAGTTGGATGTATTTCAAACTTCTTCTGCATGCAATTTGTCACTTCAGAAGACATTCTTTTTAACCTAGCTCTAACTACAAGAGCTAGATCCTTCTTGATAAGCAAGGAGGCCAGCTCTGTGCTAGCAAAATCTACTCCCCCCCACTACCACGGGATTTGATTACCCAATCAACTTTTGCTTCACATGCTATTTGTGCTGCTAAATTAGATTGAGTAAACGATTACAATGGGCAGCAAACAGCCCAACTTTGGATTTCAATACATACAACCACTTATTCTTAACTACAGCCCCCTTCCCATTGATCCTTGCTGATTTCGTTCTTAATAAAACTGTAGGGGGAGAAATTGCCAACGTCCCAGTGATAAGTCAGTTTTAAATCTTTATATAGGTAGGAGTGAATTCGGGTGGTATTCAATGAGTTTTAACCAGGAATTTTCTTAATTTCCAACAGTTTCTATTTCTCACGGTAACGGTAAAGTACCATGTTTTTATACTCCCTCTCTTTCTTTTCTAACGGTTCTATACTCGTCATTAGACCTCAAATGACAACCTTAATCAGTTGATATTCCATTTATTCCAATTAACAAATGGGAGGCAACAGAATAAACAGGCACTTAAAAAGATTATACAGGGTTTTACGGCAAAATCCGACACTTGCCAAAAAGAAAACAAAATAGGCAATAAAAACAAAAGTTGTATATGCAGAGACCCGGCAGTTTATTTAGCAACAGTTAGTTACATACTACATTATTTTTCAATGTAACCTCCAGCGACGACTACCATCTCAAGGCAGGCACGAAATGAGTTGCATGCTTTGGTGACCATGTCCTTGTCCAGAGCGGCGAACACCTCCACTATGGAAGCTTTCAGAGAGTCAACCCTATTGTGGCCGTGCTTGTTGGTCTTGGCCTCAATCATGCCCCAGAAGAAATAGTCGAGTTGGTTGCAATCAGGTGAGGAGGGCAGCCACAAGTCTGACGACCAGTGGTGAGGAACATTGTTGAGCAGTCACGCTCAGGTCGTCTTGGCCTTGTGTGCCGGAGTGGAGTCAGACTGGAATACGTAGGGGCATCCAGTTGTGATCTTGTTCATCCAGGGCTTCACCATGCTCCTCAGCACCTCCTGGTAGATCTCAGGGGTGACACTCAGGCCCTTTTGAAAGAACAACAGAGATGATGCCAAGGACCATGACGGAGGAGGGAAACTTTGTATGCTTAACAATGCGAACCTCCTCGACGTCTTTGCAGATCCACCTGTCATTCTGCCTGTTGCTCGTCTGGTCCTAGATGAAATTCTTTCCATCAGAGAAGAACCTCAGCATCCCAGCGGACCCGTGCTTGAACTTGTTTAGCAAAACTGCCGCCTTGACCTTCCTTGACTCCTTGGGGGCATTCATGATGAGCATGCGGTGAGACTTGCATTAGCAGGAGTAACCAATGTCCTTGATCGTTCAGCAAATCCTCAACTTGTGACAGCCCATATCAGTGGCGATCTTGGCGTAGCTCTGGCTTCCATCGTTGTCGACCGTCTCCTTGATGGCGGCAACGAACTCGTCGGTTGTAACAGCTGAAGAACGAACGTTGTGGGCATTTCATTTGGCAGCAAACTGGTTCTTGTTCTCTCACGCCTTCCACTTCTTCCAAATGGCCATGGTCCCCCAAACAGGTCATCACTTCCGCAGGCTTCTTCCCAACGTGAAAAGAAGCTACTAGTGCTGCTCTGCACTCTTATTTCATCCTGGAAAAGGGTAGAGAAAAACCTTAGTTGTCAAACTGTCAGGTATCTGCATATACAACTTTCATTTTTATTGCCTATTTTGTTTTCTTTTTGTCAAGTGTCGGATTTTGCTGCAACACCCTGTATATGTCAATGACTCTGTGTGTGTCAATGACTGAAGAAATATCAGAGATAGAGCGTGTGTAAATAGAAAAGTGAACATTGAAGTCAACACGGTGTTTCATGCTAGACACAATCGTCAGGCCACAAGTGTTTTTTTTTTTTCTTTACTTTTTTCTTCAGCTCTTTATGTACATGGGTCAGTGGTGCATTGTGGATAGTCTATTTTGGCAGTTATTTTGCTTGTTTTTATTTATTTTTATTTCTTAGCATATATATTTTTTTTTATTGTAATTGGTGTGTTAACGTAGTAAAAATTTGTTTTATATTGCTTATTTAATTGTTTTGTTTTAGTTTGGGAAGATAAAGCTATTTATTCAATTTTGGGGTTTACTGTAGTTTATTCTATTATTTTGGTGGGAGCAGTTTTTAATTTGTTTATTACTTCATTTATTTATTTGGATTGATTATCTTGTTTTTTTTTCTAACAGTTAATTTATTAGGATGGGTTTATTTATTTTACTTGTTTTTTTTTTTTTTATTATTTATTTATTATACTGTATATTTTTATTTACTCTTTTGAGTTTCAATTTTTAAGTAACATTGGGGTTTTTTAATTTTTTTTTTTTATCATTATATAACAGTTATAGTTGTGTTTCCTATCTGATTTTTGCTTTGATTTTTTTATAGTCTAAGTAATATTTTGGTCATAATGGTTTGTTTAATTTGTTTATTATTTACTTTATTTCGGTTCATTGATTTTGTTTTTTATTTTCTATTTATTTATTCTCTTTTGTCTATTCTAACAGGTGTGATTTGGTAATTTATTTTACTTATTTTGTCATTTTGTTTATTTTCTTTTTTCATTTCGATTTTTAAGTGACATAGTAAAAATTGTTTTCATGTCTGCATTTTGAGATGAGCTCAGATCATTTATTTAATATTTTGTTCTGGGAAGGTAATGATAGCTATTTTTTCCTCCAAGCAAAGTTTGCAAATTTTGGATTAGTTGTTGTAGGCTGATCTTTTCCTTGTTTTCCAAGATATTTTTGGTGTGATGTGCGCTTTGTTTTTAATTTCCCAGATATACTTAGAAAGCATTGTGCTGTTCGTGTATTTACTATTTGTGAAATATGTTTTGTGTGCATAGTTTCTTTGTTTCTAGTTACTTGAACATTTGAAATAGGACCTTTGTCCGGACAAAGGTCATATTTCAAATGTTCAATGACAGTCGTATTAGTAGTATTATAATAAAATATAATAAAGGAAAAATGCCTGCGAACAAAGTTTTCTGAGGTGCCCCCTCTAATTTTTCCTTTGAACCTTCGACCGTGATGAAATATTAATATTTTGCGTGTGTGCAGTTACATCCTGTTTAAGTACGCGCTGAAGTTGTTTATTGTCTACAGTCGAAGGTTAAAGGTTTATTTTTAGAATACTTACACGTGTCCGCACTGAAATTCTTTTTCTTCCACAGTCGAAGTTTAAAGGTTTATTTAAAGAATTATTAATTAAGATTATATTGGAATCAAACTTTAAACTGGAATTTTTTCCAAGTTAACGCCATCGACTGTGGAAAAATTCCAGTTTAAAGTTTGATTCCAATATATTTAAATAAAAAACTTTAAAACTGTGCTTTGATTTAAAAATTAATTTTTATTCGCCATTTTGTTTACAACTTTGCTTTGATTTGAAAAAGTTTTTTGTCGGCCATCTTGGATTTTTTTTTTTTTTTTTTTTTTTTTAAGTGTCTCTGTTTTGGTTATAAATTAGCTTTTGAACTAAAAAAATAAACTTTTTTTTTTTTTTAGTTCCAAGCTAATTGATTTGAGAGTTTATATTGTAAGTAGTGTATGTGAAGAGTTTATATTAAATTTTTTGTTTGTTTAATGTTCTTGTGTTTGCGTGTCATCGATTTCTGTTGCCAGTAGCTCGTCGTCGCTTTCGGTGTTGTCTTTCCAGCGTCTTTTTCTGGTTTGGTTTTTGGGTGTTGCGTAGTATTTCCAGTACTCAGCACTGCAGTCTGCCATGCTCCTCATGTGAGCGGCGCAGACTTGTGCTGCCTGTTCGTCATCGAATCTGCATCCCGGCAACCCTGGACGTTCGTCCTCTTGTTGTAGTTGTGCGGCAAGGGTTTTTTTTACCCTGTACAGACGTCTTCTCTTTTTGGGTGACGCTCCGTCCCACTGAATAAAGTATAGTAGCGTTTTTGCCTGCTTAGGTTCGTCGTCGTCCATTTCGAGTTCGGTGAGTATCTCGTGGTACTCGTTGTTGGCATATTTGTCGATGTGTCGTTTCCACACCGTAAGCCACATTAGCGGGTTTAATTCTACCTTACCCCACTTTTCCAGTCTAGGCATTGATCTGGTCGTGGTGTAGTGGTACATCCTATTTAATATGGCTTCTTTCTCGTGTAGTACCACCTTCCACGGCTCGCTGTTGCTGGTCGAGATGAAGGGCGTGCGTCTGAGTAGTCTCTCGTTCTGATGTTTTACGTTCACGTACGTCTCAGTCCCTTCCAGTATACATTTAGCCTCTTCGACGTTTTGTGGAGTGAACCACATCTCGTCCGTGTAGATCATGGTTTTGTCTACACATGTTCCGAACGTGAAGTTATCTGACGCCTGACACCTCATCCTGCCGCAATTCATCAGTCCGTTCCTTATAGATCTTAGGACATAGGATTTTCCGGAGTTGCTCACGCCGGTTATGTGGAGCGATTTCACCTTTGGCATTATTTTATGGCAAACCCTGAACGTGTCTCTTGCGAACTGTTCGATGTCTATTCCGTGGTGCGTGCACCACTCTTCCAGTATATTCAGAGACTGGACTATGCTCCAATACCGGTTCTTGTCTCTCGTGAAGAAGTCCCGTTTGTTCGCGATCTGTTCCCAGATCGGAGTCACTTTACATTCAATGTTTACGTCTGTTACTGCCGCCGCTATTATCGTGTTGACGTTGGCCTTGTTTTTATAGAACTCGTCCCACTGCTCTGTGTATTGTTTTTTTATACTATTTTTGCAGTAGACGATAACGTCTCCGAGGTCGGTGCTGTTGCACCGCTTCATCATTTTTTTAACAAACTCGTATTTTTTTCCTCGTACAGTCGTTCTTTTTTCCACGAGTTCGTCTCCGCTGCTGGCGCTGTCGCAGTCTGCCGGCTGTTTGTTAGTCAGTTGTTTTAACATCGTTCTTTGGCCGTTTGTCGATATGTTTCCGCATGCCACTACTTTGCGAATGTCGGCGTCGGTCATTAGATACTTTGCCAGTCCGTACGGGTTGTACACCCTCTGACATTTCATGGCGTATTCCTTTTCGGGTTGTGTCGCCATTTAGCTTTTTCAGCATTCTGAAGCTGTGAGTTGAGGTAGGATGTTCAGCGTGGAAATGATCTATGTCGTTGCAAGCCTTTATCTTGCTGGGACCCGCTTTGTGGTGTACTTTGATGTACGGGTGTTTGTTGGCTATGTATCATAGATATTTTTTCTTTTCGTCAGGTCTGTACGTCAGCGTGTTTTTCATTGTTCCTAGCGTGTCTTGGACATCGTATTTAAATTCTGTTGGGCTGTCCCATCTGTATATCCAAGTGTACACTTTTAATTGCTTGCCGTTGGTCATTTCGTCGTTCAGTACTGCTTCGTTCACGGTTTTGGCTTCTTTGATTTGTGTTGCCATCGTTTTTTTTTGTTTTGCTGTTGTTGGTTTAGGACATGTCTTGACTCGACCTTGGCCGCTTTTTTGAATGAACACCCGCTCGCTGTCTGGTGTCTCTTATATGGCTCGCCTTTCCTTGTTTCCGCCTTCGGAATGTCAAGTGGTTATTGTTATTTATTTACTTGTTGATGTATTTTCCTGAGTTTGTCGCTGCCGTTGTTGTCTGTTTGTTATTTCCTTTGTACACGTGGACAGTATGTCCGTGAGCCATCCCTTTTGGATTGTGTCCATGAAAGTGTCTGTTTGGAACGTTGATGAGGTTCCTGTCGAAGTCGTCGTGAGTGCCTGCTTCCGCCTGCGCCTTTGTCATTAGCGGTACTTTTTGTGGATGTACGATAGTCGTACCAACATTCCACTTCTAGAACGTAAGTGATTTCAAAGTTGAAATATAGCGTGCCTATCGCGCCGTTCGGTCTGATGATCGGTGGTACGTGTATTAACACTGGCTCCGGCGCGTCTTCATTTGTGTACAGCACCTTGTTGATCGCCGTCCTGTTTGCCACGACGAACGATCCGGTCGCTCTCTTCCAACCTGTTCCCAGCTGTAGGTCTTTTGATTTTTTTGTGTCGTTTGTCTTGCGTAGCTGGTGGTGGTCGAAGGTCATGTCTGCCACCTCGTTCATGCTGACATTTTCCATGGCGTCAGTTCTCATTCTTTTTCTCGCTACGTTGTGATAGAGGTCTGTTTCTGCGTCTATTGCGTACGTGCCGTAGTCAGGCGCCATGCTGATGTCCAGGCCAAAGTCCCATCCCGTCTTTATGTCGTTGCTGAGGGAACTACGCATCACTTCGGGTTGGCTCAGCATGCTGCCCGTTATCACGTAGTTGTCTTGAGTGTACATGTTTGTCAGCGGTTTTCTCAGAAGCGAGTGGTTTTGCCACAGGTGCGAAAACGAGTCTCCCTGTCTTAACTTTTTGATGCTCAGCATCTCTCGCCAGTCGTGTAGGTCTATCATGTTAACGTTTGTCTCTTCCGTCATGGCTGTGATGTTTCCCGAGTTAGGTATCGAGTTTACCATCTGTATAGGCGCTCCGTACGCGTAGACGTATTTGCACAGCTTGGCGTCGTTTGCCGTCATAGGCTGTATATATTTAAACCCGTTGTTGGGCATGTCTGATAGTGATATGAGGTTGCCGTAACCTATGTACTGTCCCTTGTCTATGTATATGTCGAAGTATGGCTCCTGGTTAAGCACAAATACTTCTTCGTTGCTTTTGGTCGTCCATTCTCCGCATATGTTGTCGATGGTAAATCCTACTCTGTTTACCCTGTAGCGTGTTTTAGCGTCGCTTCCCATTTGATTTGCTGTACCCAAGTCGTCAGGTGGTCGGGTACTATGTAGTCCCTAGACTTTACGTATGCCCAACAGTAGTGTCCGACGTTGTGTATCCCTTCCTCGTTTTGCTTGTATTTTTTGAACGTGCCTTTGACGTTGTTCATGTCGGTTGTCTTTACAAGGTTCTTGAACTTTCGCTTAAATACGAACTTTCCGGCCATGTTGCCGCTTTCGGTCGGCATGACTGGACCGATCGCCTCTGCTGACCATCCTCCGTCGTTACCCAATTCGGGTGCCTCGTTGCGGCCCGTGCTAACTTCCATGCTTTCCGTGCTATCAGTAGCGCTACTATCGACAGTATCGCGTACGTTAGCTTCGTTGTCTGGTCTAAAGTATTGGTCGAGTCCCGCCGCGTGTTTGAGCCTGATGAGAGTGTGAAAAGCTGCGCCAAGTAGTCCAGTGCCCTGAGTGTCTTCGTAGAATTGTTCATCGGTGTCTACTGTCGATATGTTGTTGTAGTTTAGATCGTGTGTTTTAGCTGCCTGGTCTAGCTTGCTTCTTGGTACCGCAAACTTTAGTCTATCTAAGTCTGTTCCTGGCCCTAGGAAGTCGTGTCCAGGTACTGTCCACTCTGTTCTCGTTCTCTTAGCATACGGCTCGACCAACGCCCCTGGCTTTTTTCTCTTTATTGGTGGCATCCTGTTATGTGTCCTCGTCTTTTAATTTTACATCCTGTTCATGCGGTTTTTTTTTTTTGTTGTTTTTTTTTTTTAAGATTATCTCCCTTTGTTAAGTAGTGATTATCTTCCCTTATAAAAAATATATCTCTTCACAGGCGCAGGTTTTAAATGAAACTTAGAGGATGCACATATTAACTCCTCTCTCTGGCACGGTGCTACTCGATAATGACTGTATATATTGTTCAAAAATAAAATCCAATAAAGTCAATATAGTTACTCCTATGTATACTTTTTCTTCATTATCTAGTGATTTTATTGTGGCTTGGTATATTACGTTGTCTTGTAAGCAATTACCATTTAAGGGCCATTCATTCTTTATTCTGCAGTTACACATGGGTTTAATTTGTTTGTATGGTTTGTTGATAGTTTTCCTGTTGTGCTTCTTTATTATTTGTGCCATCTTCTCTGTGCAACTGTAGCTGATTTTTGTGTTTTGTTGAATATTTTGTGTAGAGTGCTTGATTCCGGGAAGTGTTTGTGTAAGAGTTTGAAGAATATTTTTCTTATATTTGCTGTACAGTGGGTTGAACTATATTTTTCTTTTCCTGTTGGCCTTTGTTGTGTTCTGTGGTCAGTGTTGCTGGGAATCTACTATCTTTTAGAGCTGTTTTGTAGTCTTTCTTTGCTTTGTTAATTATGGATTCATTGGAAGAATTGTTGGAAAACCTGTGGTTGATTGATTTTGGTATCTGTTTCATCATAGAAGGCAGGTGATTGGAAGATATGTGTATATAGAGTGGTTTATCATTGGGTTTTCTGTATGGTTTATATGTGTCTTTTCTTAGGTTGAAGGTAACATCTAGAAAATCTACTTTAAGTTAGTTTTTATATCTGTCGAATCCGTTATTTTCGAAATCTTTATTATTGCTTTTCTAGTTTTGTCTGTGTTTTGTTTGTTACAGTTCCTTAAGATTGAGACCATATTCCCTGTAGAGTCCTGTGTCAATTTGGTTGCTGAAATAAAAACCCGGCTATTTGTCGAGAGCATGCAGAAAGGTTCTTCATGTAAAAGTACATAATGTGACGACAGTCAATAAACTGACTGAAATATTCAGCATTAAAAAGTCTCTAGAATATGAGACAAGAAGAATAATTGCCTAGTCATTTAGGCTTAATTTTGGGCGCTAAAGTCCCTGCAATTTGAGAGAAATATGAGTCCTGTCATCTCAAAGATTTTGCAGCAACTGAAAAAAAAAAGGCACGGGCAGGTGAAAATGCCCGCGAAAAGCAAAGGAAAATTCAACCAAAGAGCTTGGTTGGTACAAAAATACGGTGTGGCATAAATTAGCCAATAGGAGCTTATCTTTAATTGCAGAATTTCTCACACACTGCCAAGGAAGAAAGGAAAAAGTGATGGTTAATCATTACTTTTCTCCAATAAGGATAAAGTAATTAAAAACTGTCTATAGGTGACAGGTAACAAGTTTGTCCCTAGGGACTTAACTGTTGACTATTCAGTTAATTATTATTATTATTAAATTTGAATATGCTGGCCTTGTCTGCTGTTAATTAAATTGCAACAATAATCTAGATATTTAGATCAGTATATCTATAAAAAGGGAGGTGACTTTTACTTAAGTCCAATAACCACGAGTTTAGAAAATTCTCGGGAATCTGATGATCCCATGGTAAGTTATTCTTCCATAATGACTAATAATGTCGTTTTTTGACGTTAAAAAATACGTCAAACGACATTACGTCATTATTTTTGCAGCGACCTAATATTTTGCTTAGTTTGTGTAGTAAGTATATACCTATCATTTTGCAGGTCTCTAGCACCATTAAAGCTTCCCATTGTATTGTCAAAGATCCCATCTCTCTTTATCCATGCTGCTTCATTGTGAAATAGTAATGATTTACGGGAGTGTTTAATGATGTCAATTTCATTTGGTTTTATGTTCCTGAGCTAAGTTGATGGCCTTATCTAGCATGGGTTCTGTTATGGATGGGTAAAATTCTTTTATGCCTATTTGAAGGAATTGCCAATTTTGTTTGTTGTTTATGCTGTGAAACCAGTCAATAGATGCTTTTGTGTTTTGTCCACTGGTTTACTCCTAAGTTCAGAATTAATTCTTTCTAGTATCCTTTTACTTATTTTACCTAGTTCGCTTTTGGTTGGGTTTATGAATCTGCATGCAGGGTTGATTCTGAAATTTTCTTTATGGTCTTTTAGTGTGATAAAGGCTTGCGCTTTATGATGCAACTTATTCGGTCATCTAGGTCTAATTTTTGGGTGATTGTTTTAGCTTCCTTATTGATATTGTGTTCTATTGTTTTTGGTGCCTTTTTTCATGTTTTTGTTTTGTTCTTGAGTAATTTACTGTGTGTGGGAGGGTTTAGTTTTCTCAGCTGCGATAAATACATTTGCTGAATTGTTTTAGTTATATCTTTTTAGTTTTTTTTAAATACATCTTGTTTTTTATGGAATTTTATGTTTCTAACTAAGTCAGTTAAGTCTTTCTCAAAGTCATCTAATTCTTTTTGTTGCAGAGGGCATTTTTTGGTTTTGAAGCTGCATTTTTCCTTGAGTGTATTATTGTGAAGGTCCTGGTTTAAAAAGTGGGTTTTCCATCTCATTCTTTTTGTCAAACTTTGTTGTTTTTTTTTTTTTTTTTTTTTTTTTTCAATTAATTTTAGTTTATATATAGACAGGGATGGATAAGTTTATTCGTGAGTAGTCGAGGCTAAATTTTTCTATGTCCATACAGTATTATAAATGTAGCGAAAGTGCTCTACTATTTATCGGGAGCTGAATATGAAGAAATATACTCTTAAGGTGTGCTATATTTATAGGATAAAGAGCTCTATATCTGAGATCGAGCATGTGTAAATATATAACTTAAGAGTGCTCAATAGAGTTAACTAGAGCTAAAATTATTATGTTAATAACTATACTTGGTTTGTGTGTAATAAATATATATATATATATATATATATATATATATATATATATATAAGCATTTAGGTGGAACCTAGTTAGGTAGTTTCTGGCTCACTAGGACTTTTATATATGATTAGAAGAAAGAGTCCACATGTGCTTCTTTATAGTATGTAAAATAGATATTTTGATTAATAAAACAAGGGCAAACAAAAGGGTACCAATGTGATCGGTACGAAAGACATTTATTAAATATTAATTATTAACCACAAAACAAATGAAGCATGGAAATTAAGGTTTTAAGTTCAGAATTTTGGGGCATGCCTGTGTCCTTCATCAGCAGTGCAAGAAATAAACAAGGGAAGACTCACTTTGTCCTTGTGGCTGGTGTGAATCTTGGTGTAGATGGTATTATTAGTAAAAATCTGATCCCTGTTTGATTCCTCACTGTGTGAAACTTATTTGTGAAAATAAACTTAGATTCAAAAATTGGGATCGGTGTGAACATGTTAGGCTTATGTTGTCTTTATTGGTGTGTGTAATAGGGGAGTGATATTTTGAACATGAAGGAAGGTCATAGAATTTGGGGTGGGGAAGATGTCCCATGTGTGGTCAGTGCTGAGAGATTTGGCGGGATAAGAAAAGAGTGGGAACAAAGAGAAAAGTACTAAAAATAAAATGAAAGAAAAAGAAGAGTAAAGGAACAGCAAAAAAAAAAAAAAGATAAAACATCTTGATAAAAAAAATTATTTTGGAAAACCTTTGTCAGAAAATGGCAGGTGCAAAAAGAAAATAAATAAATAATAATACAGGAAAAAAAGCTGGGGGGGGAGCACATACAAAAATAAATGCAGCATGTGCATAAGTGCACTTAACAGCATGTAAATATATACTAGCTACCACATAAACTTGTAAAATCATAGGTGTTAGAGCAGAAAAATATAGTAGGTGGGAAATGGCTGTTAAAATTTAGGTTTAAAATGGTGGGGCTATTCATTCGCAGAGTGTTGTTGCTGGTAATGGGTTTCCTTGTGGAAATTGTAATCTTTCAGTAAACCCAAATCTCTGTTTAGTCCTTTTATGTGGGAATTTACTTGTAGAATGTACTTCAACCCTGATCTGCATCTATCTTCCTGGCAGCCAAACCCAGACACTAAAAGCACGCACCCGATGTCATCGATGCTGTGACCAGGTTGGTTGAAGTGTATGGGTACCAGGAAAATTGTTGTTGTCCTGATGCTTTTCTTGTGGTTATTAAACCTTAACTGGAACTCTGTTCCAGTTTCTCTCACATAATTTCCTCTCTCGCTTTGTGGCAGAAGAGTAGATTGGAGCTGTCACAGATGGTCTGAATACTGGGTAGAGTTGTGTGAAGGTGTTGTGAGTGTTGATCTGTTTGCAGACTAAGCACCAGAATTTGTTGCAGATGACATTCCCTTGGTGTGGCGGTGGGTTGATAAGTCTGAAGAGGTTTGGGGGGCGGGGCTGTTGAGGAGAGTGTTTCTGTTGAGTTTGGAATCTTTGGTAATGGATTCTTTGTTTTGAGTGGGTAATTCCTATTTAGAAAGTGATTGTAGAATTGTCCTATATATGTCATAATCTTCCTTGTAAGAACAGATGTTTAATACAGAAGCATTGACTATAGACTATAGATTTCTTTAGGTTTGTGGGGTGGCAACTTTTTGAAATTGAGGTAGCAGTGACTATCAGTGGCGATGTGGTTGTTTTTGAGATGTACCAGTGTGTCCAGAAACAGAACGGAAGTGGTGGAAGTTATTAAAGTGACTTTTAAGATCGAGGAGATTGTTCTCTTCATGTGTCTATATAAAGATGTCGTCTATGTAACTGTGGTAGTGTATGGGTGCCAGATGGTATCTACTAAACAAATCTTGTTCGAGGTCATCTATGAAGATGTTAGCATAACTAGTGCCCATTTTCATTCCCATTGCTGTGCCTCTTGAACTGAAATTATGTGTGAGTATGAAATATATAAGGTTCAAAATATCTCAAATCTGATGCTCAAAAAATTCTTGCAGGCTAGTATGCCCTCTTCATGTCGGATGTTAGAATATACATCGATGGTCACAAGGAGTACATTGTCAGGTAAACTATCTTTGTTACTAAGGATTCTTAGGAAATGGGTAGTGGCTTCAATATAGCTGGTGATGGAGGGTAATAGAGGTTTGAGTATCTTATAGCCAGATATATATTGTCGGAGTTTCTATACCAGAAACTATGGGCTGGCTGGATCTTAAGGTATTCCATCAGCTTATACATCTTATGTGGGTTGTTGTTGATGTCCTCTATAGAGAGGTTGGTAGTTGGGTCTCCGGTTATTTTAGGGAGTTTGTGTACTTTGGGGAGGGTGTAGAATGAGTCATGTCATTGATGATACAGCATCAAAGCTTTGATTGGTGCCTGTGTATGGTGGTCTTAATGGTTGATAAGAGAGATGAGTTCAGACATGAAATCCTCAGTGGGATCTAGGAGAGTTTTTTTTTTTTTTTTTTTTATATATAAAAAAAAAAATATGGATCATAAAGCTGGGATTCCACTTCAGCGATATATTTACTTTTGTCCCTGATAGTGATTGAACTGCCCTTACTGGCTTGTTTTATAATAATGTCTTTGTTAGCTTGGAAGGATTTTATGTCCAGCCATTCCTGTCTGGTGAAGTTGTTACTGTGGTTTAGGTGGAGGTTGTTTTGTATAAATTTGTCTAGGTGGTTCCTGACCCCCTTTTTGTGTATGAATCGATGTGGTTGTTGCATTTGTTGGGTGGATTCCAATGTATAGATTTGCATGGTTTGGTGTATGTCTTGTCTTGAGTGTTGGAAGGTTCATGATTGGTGGTGGTGGTGGAAAAAATATTCCCTTAATTTGATGTTGCAGAGAAAGTTTTCTAAGTTGTAACATAAATCTACAGGGTCAAGATTTGGGGGCTGGCAAAAAGAAATTCTTTTTGATAATACTGTTTGTTCTTCAGTTGTTGGTTTGTAGTTGGTTTGTGGAGTCATATGGGTGTCAGATTGGATATGTCTATGTAGAAGACAGGTTGGTTAACCTGGATAATGTTCTGTGTGTAGTTGAGTTTCAGGAACTGGTCATTGTTGATTAGATTGCATCTCTTGTTCTTTTGTATTGGGCATAATTTAAAATGTTGTATTTGTAGTGTGTGAAACGCTTCAGAAGAGTGGATGAGTACTAGTGAAGTGTGTAGGATAGAGCCAGATCTTTTACAAAGATAAGAAAGTGAGTGTTGACTGGAGTATGCTGCTTTAAGAGCAAGGTTGCAGAGTTGTAGATCTGTTGTGACTAAAATAATAAACCTATCTACATATACACTTACAAAGAGTGAAATCAAGCTATTAAAATTGGGCCTAAAATTCTGCCCTGTTCCAAAAAGCAATATAACAGACCTAAAAAAAAAAAAAAATCTTAAATTTGAACACAGACTAAAAGAAACATTTGATAATAATGAAAACTTTACAGGTGAATCGGTAGTAAAAAAAAAAAATAAATAAATAAATCCAATTTCTTCCCAAACAAAAATAATACAAATGAGCTGAACCTATTTCTCTTGAAAAACTCTACCTACAAAAAAAAATCCAAACCATTCAACAGCCTTACATACAGAGACAAGCCTTAGAGAACATCCATAAAAATAACAGCATAATTATAAAGTCTTTGTACTAAATGTAAGGAATTCACTATTTGACGGTTTAATTACACCTGTACTTAGTAACTTTTTAAATTCCGTTTGGGCAATGTCTAAATTAAATCCAGAAAGTTGTGCCTTGGCAAAAACTGGTACATGGCTTTCAGTGTCTGTTCTATAAGTGCCACCATATCTTTATTTGTGGCAAATTAGCACTTTTATATTTGCCTATGATTTCACTAATATATGCGGCCATATACATGCTATTCACTATTACATTATCTACAGTTCCTATTATCGTTTTTACTGCCACTTTTCTATGTTATGCTATCGCTAATACATTTATTTTTACAGTCTACAACTGAAATTGTTTCAGAAAGTCTAAACCTAGCAATAGATTGGTAATATCAGCAATTACAAAAGTCCATTGATAAGCACACCTTAATGAAGGTATTCTTATTTCTAAATTTGTTTGACCATAGCATGTAATAGTCACCACCAGCAGATGAAAGGTGAACTGGTGTCAGCTCTAAAATATACCAACAAAATGAGGCAAGGTGGAGACACTAGTGCCTGTATCTAATTATAAAATCTATTTTTGTAGTTCCTATTCTCGCTGCTGGAGTTAGTGGCAAACCTAAGGAAGCTAATGCATTTCGTCCTACTAGTTTTCCAAATCACTATAGGTAGGGGATGAAGGTCAAGAATTTGGTAACATTCATACATTATTCTTTCTCTTGTGCAGCCATTTACACCATGGTTTGCATGTACGAGCCTCGTCTGCAAAATCCCTCTACCTAAGTGGCTCTCCTGGCCATATGTCCACAGTTTCATGCTCCTTCTTTATAACTGGGCCACCCTCCCTCTTATTTCCGGGCTTTTCTCTGGTTCTGTCTTTCAGACACAGCCTTCTTTAACAATATCAGTGGGGCACCTTTTCTTATCCCGCACCACTTGGCTAGGAGTCCCTTCTTCCCACACCTAGTACATCTATCTTGATCAAAGTCTGGGGGCAATCCCCATTTCGTCGGGCAATCTGCCGCTCTGTGGTCCTCATACCCACAGATCCAGCAGACCAGCCCGTATCAACTCAGCATGGGCTTAAAACAACACATTGCTTGGTTAACAAGGCTTCTTTTGGGATCCTCTTCCCACATCTCAGGCTCCTCCACCTCTTGCTTGACCTTTTGATTCCACGTGGGGGCTCTTTCCTTCTCTCTTTCCATCTCCCTTTCTTCCCGACTTTGTTCTTGTCCCTTCTTACCTTCTCCCAAACTCCCTGGCTCTCTTTGGCCAGCACCACTGCTGCCAACAACCATAGCTGTCCTTCCTTCATTACATCTTGGCAAATATGCTCATCACTGAGCGCTCCTACATATAAATCGGCCAACTGGGCCTGCATTACTGCGTTGTCTTGCTTCCTCTGGGAAAGCTAATGACGACAGCTTCTTTGCTTGGGTCCCTAATTCTTCAGGGGTTTTGTCTTTCAGCTGCGTCATCTTCAGGAGGGCTCTCATGGCCTCCATCACCATACCTCGTCAGCAAACTCCCAAGTCAATAATAACTCTAGTCTTTCCCATGTCAAGTGGGGTTCGCTGGCTAAGAATCCCTTTATGAATTCCGTTTTCCCTCTGGTGGCATCATACGCCAAATACAGGGTTTCTCGGTCTGAGAGTCCATATATCACACGGCTCTTATCCAGGATTGCCAACCAATCTCTAAAATTTTTTGAACTACCATCAAAGGATGGAACCCTCAGTCTGCCCAACAATTTCCTCAAGTCTACTGGCAATCCCTGCTTGACCCCCTCTTCCTCTATGTCTACCCTATCCGGATCGTGGTCAGACATATTTAAACTAATACAAAACAAAAAAGAAACACAATCAAAATATTATTCGGAGATTAACCGAAATGTGTCCTACCTGACAGACGATTTCCAGCTCGTTCTCGCCTTAAGTATTTCCTGTTTTTAATTTCTATGGTTAATTAGTTAGCCAATTGCCATAGCTAAATAGTGTCACCATACGATAAACTCAATTATTCCCCACTATTGCAGTTTTTGCATGTGAAATCATAATATATGCGATTCTGAATTGCCTCTGCTTCACCCATTACATGTCTCCATGGGTCGTCATTGCAAGTAGACAGCGATGGATTTCTCTTAAGAAGTCATTCATTCTGGTGTTTTATGTTAATGAACGTCTCTGTCTTATCTATACAGCTGCCAAACGCGTATGGGTAAGGGTCGCGAGATAAATGAGTCAACCTTTTAGCTCGGAGACCAGGCAGCGACTGATTTGAAAAACACTGTTCGTCAGTGACATCAGAGAATGCGCGGGAAAACTTCAAATTCTGTTCTAGCTGGAATCAGCAGCAGCCAGCAACTTCCTCACGTCGGCAGCAGACGGCTGCTTACTACTATATCTAGCCGAATGTGAAAGGAAGGGGTGCAACACGCACACGCACGTAAAAATAGGTAGAATCCCTGCGTGGTTCCACAGAGCCCTTCCCCGGATTAAATGTCAGCAGACATTTAACTAAAGATAGTGAAAGGTCTTGAATCTCTTTGGGAAGGTAACCTTCCAACCGGAACTGGTAAATTTCAGCAGAGAAGGAACATGAGAAGTAGGTTTCTTTGGATTCTCTTTAACTTGCAAAGTTGTCTGAGTAGCATGGGATGCCGTTTTTTCCAAAAATGCAGGTTTCAACCGATCTATTGACACGTTGTCAGTGTGAATACCTTTCTGAACTAGAAAATATTTATCAGTACGTTTGAGAACGCGATACGGTCCCATATAAGCCGGCGTGATAGGTCACCTGGCAGCGTCATTGTGAATAAATATAAAATCACAATCCTGAAGCTTATGAGGTAAATACAGCATTGGCTAAAATTATGGAGCACCAATGAAAAATCGAAATTATGATTCAAACTTATATATTTAAAGGTTAAGAATAGTGGAGTAAACATTAATGACAACAATCAATATTTGGTATGTCCTCCTTTTGCCTTTATAACAGCTTTTATTCGTTTTTGCATATTATTGACTAAGTTGTTGCAGGTGGTAGGATCTATTTTCTGCCAATCTTCATGAAGTTTGGCCTCTAATTCTTTTTTTGATGAACATTTGTGCATTCTCACTCTTTTCCCTAAATGGGACCACAAAGTTTCAATGGGATTTAGGTCTGGGGGTTGAGGGGGCCACTTCATCACTGTAATCCCTTTTTTCTCAAACCAACCGATTGAAACTTTTGACGTATGGCATGGAGTATTGTCTTGGAAGATTACATCACTTGGAATGTTATTATTAAATATTTTAGTCAAAGATGTTCGGTAAACCTGGTCCAGCATGTTAGTATAAATTGTGGAGTTCATTCTGCCCTCACATGTATACAACATTCCAGTGCCTGAAGAAGCCATGCAGCCCCAAACCATTACGCTTCCTCCTCCAAATTTTACAGTTGGAACCACACAATCAGGATGAAATGCCTCTCCTTCCCTACGGCGAACGTAAACTGCTCCAGGGGTGCCAAAAATCTAATGAAAAAAAAAAGAATTTGTTACAATTTTTGAATAAATGTTATGGATGTGTATTCACATAAAAATTTCAATTATTATAGCCAAAGTTTAGGAAATAGAAGCTGTTATCAGTCTCCGTCAAATTTTCTCTTTTTTATTTTTCTGTTTCTCTGATGGTCGAAGCTGATACTGGACACCTCTGTTAGAGCTATGTCTTCTTGTGTGTTTGTTCTCATTCTTTATCTGCTAGCCTTAATGTCTAAATTCTCTTCGGCGTCCTTCGGATCAGTACCCCATTCTGGTGCAGTGCTCATGTCCAAAGTTTGTGCATTTGTTTAATTTATGCAGAGATGTGCCTGTTTTGTTATATTTAGTACAAGTGTCACACGCCATGAAGTTTTAATCTGAAAGGCAAAGCCATTTCTCCATTTTTGTGAGCCACTGCTCAAGAAAAGGCTGCTTTCTTTTGGAAGGAGATGAAAGTAATTGCTGCTTTTCTGCTGTTGACTCATCAGGCTCAGTAAAAGATAAGTACCACCAAAATGGATACTTCTTTCTTCAATGAATGTAAAAAATAATACCCTGTTTTAAGATATTTGCCAAAAATCAGGAAATTATCTGATTCTAACAAAATTTTCAGGATTTAATGATTATGAAAAGGATTACATATTTTCTGCTATTGACTCATCAGGCTCGGTAAAAGATAGCTACTGCCAAAATGGATTCTTTTTTCCACAATGAAAGCAAAAAAAAAAAATGAATCTCCAACTAAATTCCTTTCTTTGCTCTTGGTTCACGCCTTGAATCAATGATTGAAATTCTTTTCTTGCACAAATGAAGTTGGTCCCCCTGGGTTACAATGTAATTGACTCGCATTGCTATGTATACAGGGTGTTAAATAATTAGCATTAGAAATGTTTTGTCCATTTTTATTAAACAAAACAGTTTGTGAAAATTTTACTCAATGTCCATAAATTTATTTCATACACTTATAATGTAACCCTCTTTTCCTCAGGACATGCAGCCATATAATTTGGACCTTACCTTCCATAGATTTCTTCACCTTGGGATGGCTGTAGAGTCTGGTTACATACAGTTTTAAACTGGCCAAGGAGTTGGCAAGTGTTCAGTTTCTTACTGACAAGAAAGAGAGGGGGTTGCCATGTTTTCTTAGATGACTGTGCTGAAGAAAAGGAAGTTGTGCTCTTACTGGAAGAAAGAGAAGGCTTGATCTTTGTTAAAAATGGTAGTTTTAATAATAATAAATATAGAATATTTACAAAAGTTTGATATAGCTTAACACCTGAAGGGAGCAGCAACTTGGAACCAAAGTATGTGTTCCCAAACTTTTATCAGAGAATTGAACATTGAGTTAATTACAGACAAGAGTGAATTGCATGTGTGTTGATCAGACAATCTTTGATGTATCTCTTCTCTTGATTCTCTTGGATCTCTTTGCCTTTGTTTGCCAAAATGCTGAGGACCCATCCATCCACAGGTGTTCTCACAATCCCTCAATCACAAGAGGAATCAAAGTTTTTCCTCTTTTTTTTTTTTTTTTTTTTTTAAATCCATATTTTAAATATTGCCAACCTTCAAGGCCATCTGCATTCAAAATAACAACCTTGCATATTTGTCTGATAAGCCTCTAGGTCAGGGGTTGCCAACCTTTTGGACAGTGAGGGCCAATCAGCTGTGGCAGTGTCTAGTGGAGGACCATGAAATTAAATATAATGCAAAATTGTATGTTAATAAAGAAGAAAAAAAAGAAATTAAGACAATTTTAATTACAAACTATAACTAACAGAAAAACAAAGCAATTCTGTTCTTAGACTAAAAATGTAATGCAGTTAGAAATTAAAAAAAAAACTGCTTAATAAGGCATAATTTAATGAGACACCAGATTCTGCTTATTGTGTGAAAGTTTCAACATGTTGGGTGATGTATTTAACAACTCCAGTGGAAAAGTAAGAGAAGATGAAGTTGCAAGGCCGAGAAATAGTATTAATGCCTATGTGTTCATGGAACAATGTAACAAAACCCTTATTCTGTCCAACCATTGCTGATGCTCCATTGGTGGTTTTTCAAACAAGTTTTGATAAATCAAGATTTATTTCTGTACTCCATTGTTTTATGCTTTTGAAAATGTCTGCTCCAGCGCAAGTATCATTCATAGGAACTAATTGTACAATTTCTTCCAAGATATCAAATGTTGGTATTATGCCCCTCACAAAAACTGCAAGTTGATCAGTATCCTTAATATCTGTGGATTCATCGATGACAATACTGTAATACTCCAGATTAGTTAAAATGTCCTCCAAACAACTTCTGATATTTGCTGCCAGTTCTTTGATTTGTCTTGTTACTGTTCTTGCTGATGAGCTGATTTCAGAAAATAATTCCTTTTATTTTTCTGGGCAGACAACATCCTCTACTTTCAACAATAATTCTTTGAAGAACTCTCAGTAAAAGGTTTCATCCTTTCTGCAATTAGTTTTGACACCTTGTAGCTAGCACAAGTATTTTGGTCATTTTCTTCAACTTTTCTAGCGAAAACAGATGACTGTTAAACTATTTCTCAGCCCTGTAACTTGATCTTTTCTTGCTTGTCCACTGAAGCTGTTGTAATGATTATGACAATTTACCTCTTTTGTAAGATTTTTGATAGACCACTTCAGATTTCTTCTCCGCTTCTCTCTTGTAGATTTGACAAACTCTGATCTTTGAGAAATTTGAGTACAACCTTTGTCTGTTCTTCACATCCCCAGTCTCGTTGAATCTTCTAATGGTCCTCCAAACAAACATTCTGTTAATTTTTAATGATTTAGCAATATCCTTCAGTGTTTTGCTTTGTACATTTTTGAAATGGCAATTCTTTTAGTTTAATTTTTAACCATTTCCAAATATAATGCCTGAAATGATAAAATATAGGTTAGTTCTATTAAACAAATCGTATAATGCCCCCAAAATGATAAATTTTAAATTATAATTAAAATTAATCAAAGTGTAATGATAAATATTGAATACCCTATACAAATAATTCAAAACACTGTGCATTAATGAATGCATATGTGATAAGGTTGTCTAGTCTTTCAGTGTGAATTACTCTTGAACATATACTGATAAACAACAGTCCACAGCTTTTTATTTTCTTTCTGGTGGGTATGTCAACCATCTTTTGGGTTTTATTACCCTTCTTCAACTCCTTACATTTGAGGCAGCTGTAAATGAGGGATGACATTTCCCTAGTATGTCCCAGGATCCAAATGCCTTTGGAATGAATTTTGTTGATGATCATGACATGACCTTGATGGTGTCATTTTTTATGAATGCCTTTTATGATCAGTCATAAAACATGACGTCCCTTTGGAAAAATGGCTTGATGTTTCACATGGCGATGGAGTGTTGCATGTGTCCGTCTTAATTAACCCCCACCAGTAGTATCTGATCTCCATCAAGAAATGGGCTCAGTTTATTTAACTTAGAGGGCAGGTTTGGGTGAATTTCTTTCCATTGTTTCAGAGCTTTGATTTCTTTACTGAATACTTCTTAAATCATATGAATAAGTTTTTCAGCATTCTTTCTTTCTCTGAGAGTTGTGAATTCCTTGGAATCTTCTCTTTGACCCAGTACATGCTTCAAGAATCATCTGAGTCTTGCTATCGCCTTTATCACTCTGTTCCAGTTTGAGAACTTCTGTAAGCAAACTAACAGAGATATCTCTTTGCAAACCTGTACCTTCTTGATCTCTGGATCTCTTTCATTAATTTCTAACATCTTCCTTAAGGACTTCCCTTTGCTATAGGAAACTCTGTCCAGTGAACCTATTGGACTTTACAAGTTCTTTCTCACTGAGTCCAAACTGGTTCTAGAGATTATATGCAAGTTATGAATTAGTATAAAGAGTTGCATCTTTAATGTTAAAAGTCCTATTATGATGTTGTTTAGATTCTACTCAATATTATTAACTTAGATATATAGTGATAGAGAAAACTATTGTTTTTGATTGGAAAAAACTTTACTAAGTTAACAAAACGGACTAATTTGACTGTCAGTAGTTTATTTGCAACTATTTATTTTGATACTTTTACATTATTATACCTTGTAAAACTAATGTAAAAAAAAATATGAAAAGATTTTAGAACAAGTTTGTCAATTTCTTAAAGGAAAAACATAAACATTTTCTTTTAAAAATAAAAGATATATTAACAAAAAACAATAACCTCCTAAAATTTATTGCACAAATGCTCCTTTCTTTTCAATAACTCATAGCAGCCTATTGTCAACATCTGATGTTAGATTTGCAATTTTAGCAGCTGGTAAGTTGTTTGCAGCAACTTTAACTGCCTCCCAGTGGTCACACTTGCTGTTGAATTGCCTTCCATTAGAATAAATATCTCTCTTGAGGATGCTCCACAGGTTCTCAATGGGATTCAAGTCACAGCTATTTGAAGGCCAGTCCATAAGAGAATCTTCAACAAATCCCTTTTCTTTCAACCAGGATTTAGTAAACTTTGATGCATGACTTGGTGCATTGTCTTGCATAAAGATCATAGATCTATGCTTGGCTAAAGACTGGTTATCAAGCCATTCAAAGAAATATTGCTCTAGAAAATCACAGTAACTTTTGGAATTCATTTTAACCCCGTCTTTCAGTTTAAATGGACCCACGAGCTCATTACCAATAATCCCAGCCCATATCATGATCCCACCGCTGCCTTGTTGGCGTTTAAAAAAATTTCTTGAGTCATGTTGCTTGTAAACCCATCCTCGAGCCCATCGAGGATGATCCTTGATTGATGTGTAAAAAGCACTTTACTGAAATCAGTTTTCATGTATTTTTTTGCCCACTGCAATCTTCTTTTCTTATGTATTTTTGTTAAAATGGGTTTCTTTATTTGATTTTTTTACATCAGCAAACTTCCTTAATGCTTTACACCTTGTTTCCCTTGACACCATAGGAGCTCCAGCAGCCTCAAATATGAACACACTTGATGCATTTGGGTTTCTTATTAATTCTCTTCGGATATGTGATAGATCTCACTTTGTTAAATTCCTGAATTCAGCCTTTTTTTTACTTGGTTGAATTCCCATTTGACATATTTTCTTGATTGTTCGATGATCCCTTTTCAAATCCTTAGAAATTTGAAGTGAAGACTTTCCTTTGCTAATTTCTTTGATTATATAGTTCTTTTCATTCATTGTTAGTTCATTTTTACAAGCCATAATACTAAATTCTAGTTCTTGCAAATAATCTCTTGACACTGCAAATTGCTATAATTACTGAAAAAATACTAAATATCAATCTGAAATTGAAAATTGGGACTTAATTGCTTTCATGCTTACTCGCTATACATAATAGTACAAATTATTTCATTGGATAACACATATCTATGAATTTTACATAAAATATTTGACAATACCTCTTTTGCATATAATCTCTAGACGCAGTTTGAGAAGCATGATCTGCCGGATTTTGTTCCGACTCATATTTCCATTGTCTTGAACTTGTACTTGATGTGTTGAATTCAATTGACCACAAACACATGGAGCTGTCTTGTTTCATTATTGATATAGACAAGAACCATCTTGGTATCAATCCAGTGATATTCAGGGATATCCTTCAATTCAAGCCCTTTCTTCAAAAAAAATAAAAAATCACCAATTCTTATTGCCACAACTGCAGATGTGAGTTCTAATCTGGAAATGGTTGTCACCTTCACTGGTGCAACCCTTGATTTACCCATAACAAGTGTGCAGTGGATTTCTCCAGGCACAGATGTTCTTGGGTATGAACTCCATACCCAAATATATTCACATCTAAAAAGTGAAACATACATTAAACTCCTCGTCAGAGCAGCCAGTATGTTTGAGAATTGCCTCTTTAAGGCTTATTCTCTGGAATGACCTCTAAAATGCCCACTTGTTGGTACTAGATGTGCAAATTAGGACTTCTGGGACATAATCTTTCATGCAAAGAAAATCACCAAGTTGCAAGAACCTGTTCTTTATATTGTTCTTGTTTAAAAGTGCCAATCTGATTCATCAGTTGCCATCCTGATTAGCCTGGTCAGGTCACTTTGGGGTCACCAAAGTTCTTTTAAGAAAACCTGGCACTGATGAAACATATGTTCTACATCATACGTAATGGCCACTTGCTCTTTCCGAAAATGATGCAATACTCCTACTGGTGGATTTTTTAGTAAAATATTTCTCAATACTGTGTCTTCAATTGAATTTATGGTGAATTTTCAGATAATACGCCAGTGACCAGTTTTTAAAAAAAATACATTATTCCTGGTGTAAAAAAAGCTTGACTATTACAAAAATAGCAATAAAAATTGAGGAAACTCTCCCATTTCGGAGATATTGCCAATCTTAGTTGGGTCCTGGGTAGAGCCTGGCTGCCTCAGTCTGTGAAGGTGCTCAGTATGTTGAGGGATTGACTTCAGGGACATAAATCAAGCAGCATACAGTTTTTATTCCTGGTCGGATAAGTTCCTTTAAACTTCTTAGCTTTTCAACTGTTTGCATAAGAATATTCCGGTGTTCCAGGTCAACAAAATGTTCACTGTGGTTGGTTTGATGGTGCATATGCCCATAGTCTGGTATTCGCATGTACGCCAACCAGCAGTCGCTATAAGTAACAGATCCTGGTCAGATGTGACAGATTATTAGGGGAATAAATGTGCTGCATCCCTGGGCTCTCCTTTGCCACAGTCAGCAGTTAATGGCACAATAAATATCTTCTTGGAAATCTATTCAATACCACCAAAGAGCCAGACTGTTTTCACTCTGCATCCCCAGTTATGCTGGGAGATAACGCTTTCGTTATTTCAACCTCAACATCTGGTCCACCTAACTTATCCAACACATGTTAGAGACAAAATCTGCACACTTCACTGCAGAAAGAGCACCAATCAATTGAGGTGTGCTCTGAGGTCTTCGAACATAATCCAGTGACTAGATGTTGGATCAAAGAAATGGTTCACAAATAAAATTTTCCAAGGAGGTAGATGGGCCCTTTCCAAAAGTGTTCTTTCTGTTAGAAATAGAGAAGCAACATTCTTTCTTCCCATGATGCCCACAGTCAGCAATATTCCTGAAACACCACATGTTTCAGGTGGTATGCCAATAGCAAGGTGAGTAGCATTCAGGGCATTGAACAGAATGCGGCAGTACTCCTTTGTGGTAGAAAAATTGTACTGATGCCTCTTCATCTAGTCAGAAACATTGAATTGCCTCATAGAGATTGATGGAACAACTTGTACAGTTTGTCATTCTTAAAAACGTGTATTCTTCTAGTAGGCTGCTGTAGTAGCAATTCATATTCACTTATTTTATTGGTAAAAATTTCGTAATTCCTGGTAACATGCAGGTAAAAATATCATTCCTGGAAACTTGCATTCCAGTAAGTAGGTAAGCTTGTACACTGTAATGGCCGCCAGGCTGTATCCAGGACCCAACTAAGATTGGCAGTAACTCCGAAAAGGTGGCCTTTCCTCAATTATTGTTATATATATAATGATCAGTTTTCACACCAGGAATAAATATTTTTTTTTTTTTTTTTTTTTTGGTCACTGAGGCATTATCTGCAAATTTACCAATTTTACTATTCTAAATACTTGTATTAAATCAAATTAAAGCTGTATTTTGGGAGGAAAACCCAGTAATAAAATCAGTGTTGAGGTTTGTAGTGAAACAGTAACATAGTCACATAAGTCTTTAACAGTTGTCTTGCTTATATTTCTCACTGGAGATAGATGCTGAGCACCATATATTTCAAGTCTGAAATTTAACTCCAAAATCCAACTTAAAATTCCTTATTTCTAAGCATTCACCCAGCTATTGTTCGTGGGTGGATGGAGCATCTTTCAATGTTGTTGTATCTCTGTCTATGGTCATTGTCTGAAATCTTATGGGAGGAATATGGTGACTCGTTCATGTGACATAGTTGCCCAGTGGTCATTGTTACCCAGCGTGATCCTTTGGTCAAGGTACCAAATGGGATGGTTGGTTGTTTCTAACAACACAAACACGTAATGGCTTTACACCAGATGCAACCAATTCGACACCAGCTCCATCATTCTCAGCTCACTTTCTAGGATTGGTTTCTGAAGTAACTCCTTTGATCTCAATCTTAACCTACCCTTCTCCTTGGATGTGAGGGCGAGGCAGTGACATCACAGAGCCCTTCCTTGAGGACATTGTGGCAAATATGCTTGTCACCAAGTGCCTCTATATACAAATCAGCCAACTGGACCTGCATTTCTGCATTCTTTTAAATTTTCCAGAAAGTCTGTGGCCAGCTTCTCCACTCATGTCCCTAATTCTCCTGGGGTTTCATCCCTAAGCTGCGCCAGCTTCAGAAGAGCTCTCATAGCCTCTATAGCCATTCCCTTGTTGACAAACCCCTGAGTCAATAGTTCCTACAGCCATTACCAGGTTAATTGGGGGTCCTCTGCCAAGAGTCCTTTTATAAACTTTGACGCCTTTCCTTTTGTGGCGTTCTATGCTAGGTACAGGGTCTCTGTCTGAGAGACCATAAACTATTTGACTCTTATCTCTTATTGCCAGCCATTCTCTCAACTCCTTAGGATTTTCACCAAAGGCCAGAATCTTAGGTCTGCCTAACAATCTTTTTAGATCTACGGGCAATTGTTGTTCTACCCTCTCTTCCTCTGTCTATCCTATCTGAATCATGGCCAGAAATGTTTATTTTTTTTTTTTTTTTTTTTTTACAATCAAAAAATAAGAGCAGCAACAATCAAAAAAATTTAGGAGAAAAAAAAAATAAGTCTCCTACCTGTCTCTTGGTCTTTGGGTCGTCATTCTTTGCTGTTTCTTGGTCTTCGGGTTGCAGATCAGAGAGAAAAAAATCTAGAGCATTTGGAACCATGCGGTTAAAAATAACTGAAGTCCTTTGGTTCTTGCTGTTTTTTTTTTTCTTTTCTTTTTTTTCGCTGTTGGTCAAGTTGAGATGCTGTGGTCCGTCAGTTCTAACAACACAAATGCATAACAGCTTTATGCCAGATGCAACCGATTTGCCACCAAGTGCCATTCTCAGCTCGCTTCCTATGACTGGTTTCCAAAGTAACTACTACGATCTTAATCATAACCTATCCACATTGTGATTTTGATCCTAGGTAGATAAGATCAATCAGACACAGTGGCCGCTAGTGCAAGGTGAGTCTAAACTGGAGGTGGTGTTGCACATATAAAAAGAAAATGAATGAAAACCAAAACAGTTCAGGTATGTTTAAGAAAGCAAATCTACTTTATCAGTGCCATATGTACAAAAGTGAATTTTTTTTTTTTTTTTTTTTTTTTTTTTTCAACCTGCTTCTTCTGAGAGTGACACTTTATACTACTAGGCAAGTTCTGGTTTTCTAAGTTAATTTGGTTCAGTTTTTCCATGTTGACTTTTGTTCTTTAGTATAACTTGCTATTGGTAGGAAGGCGGAGTCAGGTGTCGGCAGGAATCATGGAGTCTTTCAGCCAGCTCTGTGCTGCAACTCGTAGTTCTCTCTTAGCTCTGAGTCTACTCCAACTGGCAAACTACCCAAGGGCAATTGCTTATATTGACTTCAACCAAAACCTGGTGCAGGGTAAGACGCAACCTGAGGTTCTCGGTGAATCCCCGATTTCCATCAAGTCCATTGTTGTCTGGGCCGGGAAAATTAATTACTTCCTATTTCTGGGGAGATCCCCTTGCCCATGAGGAGAGGTCCCAGGATATCAATCCATCTAAACTCTGTCCTGCTCACATACCAATTCCTCTCATTGGGCGTTGGTAACCTCTGTCCTTCTCAATGTTTTACCTCTGCCTGTCACTACTGCTGCCACTTCACCAATAGCTTCTTGGTCATGTTGGCTTGGCTCAACTTGCTTCATTAATTAACTTTTCCCTGACCTCTGCCCAGTAAAGTTTACATGTCTACCAAAGTGCATTTTGGGACCTGCTGTTCATTTCTGTACACACTTGACAAAAACTTGATTTTTAAACAAATGTTTTGTGAATGTTACTCTTCATGGTCAAAGCTGTGATTAAGTACTAAGTTTTCAGGCTTTGTGTTGTGTTATTGAGTTACCATGATATATTCATTTCATATCCATTTTGGAGGACATTAACTGAGAAAAGTAAAGTTTTCTTAGCCAGAACAAGTAATTCTTGATAATAGATGTTTAATAATGAAGTCTTTAAGGGCGGGTTTAAGTTTGACCAGAGGAATACTCTGCTACCTGTTACTTACTGTGAAATATTTCTAGTGTTTTGCATGGACCATTATAGGCTGGCTGTAAAAGATGTTTGCTTGTTTTGTCCCTGGCCAGTACATGCACATTCAATTAATGAATGTCTTGTATATGTAATAATTGATGAGGCTGCCTTGGTAGAGTAGATGACATTCATGCCATCTTTTACCAAAATTGATCCACAAATATCTAATTTTTATGACAATTTGTCCAGATGACTGTTATTCAATAAACAAATTCCATGGACAGCAGTTCTCACACCTAACTAATATTGTTTTTGCCAATGAATATGGTCCTAATTAGTTTTCAAAGAAATCTTTAATGAATGGTACAATTGTTCAAGAGTGAATAGTTGTTGTTTGTATTTTCATCTACCGAAGTTAGTTTTCGGAATGTTCACTTCTACAACATTCATTTGATACAAAACCAATGGTCGATTTTCAGGAAATCTTTTAAAATTTTATTTTGCTATGTCTGATGATGTCCATTATATCTCCTCACTGACTAAGTTATTCTGCAAAACCATCAGCTGGTATCACGTGAGATAAATAACTCAACAGTTAAGCTAATAATTAAATTTTCTGTCTAATTTTAATTTAACAATTATTTGTGCTACATTTTTTTTTTTAAATACCATAAACGCACCAGCCTTGTTACTATGACAGTTTTACATGGAATGTTGGTAAATTTTTTGCTTTTAGACAAAAGGTCCAGAGTTTTTCTAATTTGAGATCTTTTCCTAAGACGAGGTTCATAATTTGCTCTTTTCCTAGCTTTACCAATTGACTGTAGATGACCAGAATCTTCATCATTGCAGTCTGATGGCTTAACTGCAAATGACTGAAAATTTTGCAACAGTTATAATTACTTTTTTTTTTCTCTCCCTTACTCCTCTCATGATTGCTCAGCAGTGAATATAGTCCCCAGTTGTGATTTTTATTACTTACCGAATTAAATGATTCTACAGGTCATTCAACAGCCTTTTGTGTCATTGAAGATGAGCTTGATGTAACTCTCCTGCATCTAGTTTATTTTCGAGCAAATTGAATGACTAGTGTAGATGCAAAAGTAAAATGACCTGTAGGATCCTGTAAGTAAAATTAAAACCAGGGATTACACTCACTGACAAAAAAGTTTAAAGACATGAATGCAAGGCTCACATTTAAATATACAGTGTGTATAAGGTATATGAGGACGGATTTATATTTAGAGAAAAACAGATATATAACTTGATTATTGAAAAATGTTTTTTATAAGCTGGGATTTTGGATTTTAGCCCTTATGCCTTTATGGTTAATGAAATTGGGTCGGTTGGGAAGAGCCCATTCTAGGTGCCTGCGTAACACACACACATTAAAAGACATTTAGTATCGCCTTCACACCCCATTTTATTAGCAGAGGTCTATAATTTCCAAAAGTTGTTCAGCCATTAATGTCCCAACCACCACTCATCCACAAAATATTCAGTAGTAGTTGTATTAAAAGAAAGTATAACGTTTTTTGTTTTTTTTTTTCTTTTCTGTAATTTCTTTTTTCTATAAATATGATTCTTTCTACTTGCAACAACACACTCTTTAAGATTTAATAAAGAAGTTTATTCATACAAATACAGGAAGTGAAAAATCTCTGATTTAATAAAGTTTATTCATACAAATACAGGAAGTGAAAATCTTTGTAAAACTGCTTATTTCCTCAAGAAAATCTTTGCCACAAATTTTAACTTTTGATACTTGCATCACTAGTTTTTCATCCATTAAGTCTATAATCATTTTTCTAGTTTATTTACTGTTAAAAATAGTTGTTGTTGCATTATTTTTTTTTTTTTTCATGATCTTTTCATCTGTTAAATATGTGCAATGTGAGTTTAGAAATACATGAGCACAGCCACATCATCAGTGATGTGGGCTTGGGCTACTTAGGAGTTTTGGGTTTATCTGACATCAGACTCCTTCACTCAGGTTACCCTGCTGGTGGTGATCAAATACGGACATATGACAACACTACAATCTGTGTGAAAATATCAATCACTGAAGCAAATAGCTTTAAAAGAAACCTGAAAGACTGTAAATCAGCTTTCCTCCAATCAAATTCTTCGACAGACACACCACCCCCATTAGAATGGGAGAATCCAAAATTCGGTTTTCCCCAATCCATAAATGGAGCATATGAGCCCACAGACAAATTTTGGTGCACAGAATGATCTGCAACAGGTAAATTCTCTCAATCTAAAAAAAAAAAAAAAATGCTACTCGTGTGTGTATATATGTATGTATGTGTGTGTGTATATATAATATATATATATATATATATAAACTGTGTATCATGCTTTATTGTAGGTAACATTTTTGTTGGTATTTTGAACATTGTACAAAAGTGAAACTTGGTATGAAATTGGATATTAAACATTATACAGAATGAAATACTTGGATGAAAAGCACCCCCCAAACTTAACTGTGGGGATGGTATTGTGCTTGTTGAAGGCGGTGCCATTTTTGTCGCTGTGTTCCTTCCGAATAGTTCAACTTTCATTTCATCCGACCAGATTACCTTTTCCCAAAACTGCATACCTTTCTTTTCATAAGTTTCGACAAACTTTAATCAGTCTTTGACATGTTTGGTTTTCAGTAAAGGCACTTTTCTTGGTGATCTTGAATGAAAGCCTGTACAATATAGAGCTCTGCTAATGGTATCCTTACATTAATTCCAGCACCCTCAAGATCAGTTTTAATTTTAGAATGAATAATGAAGTTTTTTTTTTTTTTTTTTTTTTTTTTTTTTTTTTTGCACATTTCTGCTGATCCACTTTGAAGTACTCTCATTTATTTTTCTCGGCCTTCCATTTCTTGGAAGGTTTGCTGTACCGCCGCCATACTTCTTATACTTTCTGGTGATATTTCCTACTGTACTTAGTGCTAGATTCATTTCTTTGCTAATTTTTCGGTAACCTTGTCCTCCTTTGTGACGTTCAATAATTCTACCTCACATATCTCTGGATAATTCTTTTAGTTTTTGCCATTTTTAATCCTTGAATTGCAGAATGTACATCAAAGTGTCAGATGATTAGTAGCACTATCTTGTAAACAATTGTGTGCTTCTCTGATTGGTCAGAGATAACATTCCAATACTATCGAAAATTTGAATATTTAAAGTCTTTTAAAATACAAAGTTTCGATTGGAAATTTGAAAAAAGTGTCATGTATCCAATACTTTTGCATAGGGTAATTTTGAACTTTGAAGGGTACTCTTCAGTGTCATCTTTATCGGGTTGGTGTTTTTTAATTGCAAACAAATGTTTTTTAACAGATCTCTTAAAATCAGCCTTTACAGGGTTTTTTTTTTTTTTTTTTTTTTTTTTTAACACTTTCACTGCTACTCATTTGCTCATTTTATTACACAGAAAACTGGCACCAGTGTGTTTTACAGCATTCCATTTTCATGGGTATACACATGATATCTTTTGAAGCATTGTCCTTTGTGGAGTGGGACTTCACACTTTTTGCAGAAGTACCTTGTTTCTGAGCATTTTCCAGCTTTTTTGCAGACTCTGCATGGCTTGGAAGGGTACCTTTTCTTATTGGTTGGTGGAATTTCTACCAAGTCATGAGCTTTCATTCCACCAACCAGGCGATTGGCAGGATCAATTTTAGGTGCCCTTGGACATACCACAGCTTGAGGAGCTTCTCCTTCAGAGTCAGAGGAATGATGGTTGGGGGCAGCAGCCTCGGCCTGACCAAATTCTGCAAGAATGTCATCAATCAGTTCCATCCTGAAATCCAGCAATGCAAGTTTTTTCTGTGGATTTGTCTTGTTGTACAGGATGTGGAAGTTCACAATGCACAATTCAAACAAATATAGCACAAATTTCTTGCTCCACTTGGTTTTGCACATACAGGGATATTTGGCCATCTGGTCAACACCTGACATATGTTTGTTGTAGTCCAGCACACATGCAGGTTTTCAAATTGGCTGATTGTTCTTGTCTTCCATCCTAGAGTCATGGAGAGTGGAGATCATTTTCACTGTGTGTTTGTCCTTCCACACAAGCACTAACACATCTCCATCCCTACAAAATGTCACCTGTCCCCGCTGAAGGCAATCGTCTTCCTGCCGCAGGTCACAAGGAGCACCACAGTTCAGCCGAAGTGTACCACAAACATGAACTTTCCGCTCATCTTCCAGAAAGAATTTGGCCAATGTGACACTGTTGTAATAGTTGTCCAAGTAGACTTTATAGCCAAAGCCATATAGGTGCTCCAGAAGTCCACCACAGATCTGCTGAACTGTTCTGCCAATACCACAATAGAGTTCATAGTTACAGACGTAACCACTACTCAACTCTGAAACAATGTACCCTTTCATCCCATATTTGTCAGGCTTCTGAGGATTATAGACCCGAAATCTCACACGGCCATGCCATTTGAGCATCCTTTCATCTAGGGAAAGTTTTTTCTCAGGAGCGTACACAGCTCTGAACCTGTTTATAATGTAATCATAAACAGGACGGATCTTGTAGAGCTGATCTTCATCATTGTCGGGGGTGAGTATTATTGTCACTGAAGTGAAGAAACTTCAGGATCGGAAGAAATTTATCCCTAGCCATGGTCTCTGAATAAAACGGAGTCGCCACTTTCCAATCAGTGCTCCAGTACATCTGAATTTCAGGCTTTCACTATTCCTGTATTGAACAGTAGGGCCAAGAACAGCCAAAAGTTTGCATTTTCGTCAGGAATATTTTCAAATTAGATACGAAACTATCCTGACATAGAGAAAAATCGAGGCTGACCAATAATTTGCATAATAGAACAGTTAGAATTTCCTGTATTTTACGATAGATGGCGCAACGGGACACTCATACCAGCGGTATGCAAAAAAACGTAGGTTTCCGTACTTAGCCAGCTGGAGCAAGATAAGAAAAATGAAGATCTCCATAGTTAGCAGCAGAAGTGTTAATTAGAAAAGACGGCACTTTTTTTCTTTTTTTTTTTTTTTTTTTTTTTTTCTTTCCATTAAATGATCGTGTTCCCTATATAAAGCTATAGCTAATTTTTCCTCTAGACATAGTTGACAAATTTTATGACCTGCTCTATATTTGGAATGTGTTAATATTTCCCATTTAAGGATGGTGTCTTTGTTATTGTCATGTCTAATTTTCCATATATAGATGGATAGTGAAGTACTATGTTTGGTATTTTCATTATTGAAGCTACTCATATTGTTGTAATATTGTTTTTTAAACACATTTTGAGTATATCCTATGTATACTTTAGGATTTATATTGTTATTGTAGTTATTTATGTCCTTATATATTTTAACTTGATATACCATGCACTCCTATTGGCATTTTCCATGGAGGGGGTAGGCTTTTTTGTTTCTACAATTACATCTAGGAGAAGTGGTGCACGGTTTATCCTTAGTTTTTTTTCTTGTTATATCCATTAATTAAATTTGCTACGTTTTGGCATACAACTGTAGCTTAGTTTGACACTGTTTTTATTAAATATTTTGTGTAGTTTACTTGTCTTTGGTAAAATATTCTTTAATCTACTGGAACAAAATTTCCCAATTTTAGTTTTTACAGATAAATTAAACAGGGGATTGAACCACAATATGTTTCTATGTCTATTATGTTTATTCTAGGTTTCATTGTCATTGTTTATGTTAATGTATTCTAGTTTATCTTTATGTCCACTTTTAGTTAGAGCTTGATCGTAAATTAATTTATTAGCAACAAAGATGTTTTTATTTGAATTGGTAGATAATCTATGGCTAATGCCTTTAGAAATATGTTTTAAGATATGCGCCGGGTGGTTAGATCTTATATTTAGATATCGTGGGTCCTGGTTATCCCTTTTTATACAGGGAAACAGTGCCATCTCGTAAATCTAAAGTGATGTCCAGGTAATTAGTGACTTTAAGGTTAGTTTCAATTTTAAGGTTGAATCCGAATTTTTTAAAGAGCCAGTGCAGCTTTTTTCAGATTATCACATTTTCTGGGATTACTTCTATCTACTATAATTAATCCATCATCACTGTATAACCTATGGTTATTAAAGTCTACGTGATTGTTTAGATTAAAAAAGCAAAAGGCATCCTACTAATTAGCACACCTCTGCTCTATCATATGCTCCCATGGGATTGTCAAAATTATTTATATCATCTTTTTTTATCCATAATTCATTATTATGGAACAATAATGTCTTGCAGCAATGTCTAATTAGCTCTATTTTATGATTAGAAATCTGTATGAACTCTTTGGCTAATAGAAGGGCTTCATTAAGTGTTTTTTCTGTAATTGATGGATAGTATTCTTTAATATCATACTTAATAAATGAGCATCTAATATCTTTATTATAATTCTTAAACCACCAAATACAATCATGGGAATAACGCCATTGGTTTATATTAAGGAAAGTCCTTAAAGAATCACATATCTCCTTTTAAGATAACTTTACCTAATTGCGTTTTTGTGGGGTTTATTAGTCGACATTCAGGGTTGCTTAAAAAATTACTTTTGTGATCTTTTACAGTTATGAAGCAATTTTTTATACTCATTTTTTTGACACGATTACCTAGGTTGAATTTATTAGCTAAAATACTAGCTTCTTTATTTAATTTAGCTTCTTTATTTAATTTAGCTTCTATATTATCAGGGGCTTTTTTTTTTTTTTTTTTTGTAGTGTTTAATAACCTCTTGATGTAACATTTTATACTTTTTAGGTCTGATTTAAATTTATCGAGTTCTTTAATATACAGGGGATGGGCATTAGTTTTAAACCCATAGCATTCACTAGTTTTATTCTTGTTTAGGTTGTTATTTAGGCAAAAGTAAGCTCTCCATCTCATATTTATAAAATTTTCTATTTTCTTTAATAAACATAATACATATGATAAACAGGTATGTTGTTAAGCAAATCTTACTTATTATAAAACGCAGATTTTGTGTGTGTGTGTGTGTCTGTAACGTTTATATATTGGATCAATTTCCTACATTTTTAGCCGATTTCAACAAAACTTCACAGGACTACATAAAATTACCTTTTGTGGTGGTTCTAACGGCGTTTGAAAAATGGGGAAAACACATTGTTTTTTTTAAACAAAATCAATTTGAAAACATGATTAAGACACGTCGTTGAGAATGAAAGGGGGACAACTCACCCACGAAAATGTAAACAAAAGATGAAATAAAGCCGAACTTGACAAAAACAAAATTTTATCGTCTAATGTTCATATTATTATTAAAGAGGAAAGATCAAAGTATTTTTGGGGTATTTTTTTTACATTTTTTAATCGTTCTTAGCACGTCTGAAATTTTCGTTAAAAATATTGTTTTTGTTTTTTTTTTTTTTTTTTTTTTTTTTGTCAAAAAAAAAGGACAGATAATCAATCATTTTTTTCGATTTGATAAAATAGGGAAAGATAATTCCACGTACTTTAGGGCTGTTTTTTCAATTCCCTTTGCAATTTGTTACATGGCAGATCAATAAGGCATTGGTTCTATTTGAAATTAATTCAATATTTAAAAGAAAGTATTAAGAAATAATTTAAAAATGCCGATTTAAGAAATCTGATAGACAAAAACAATATTTTTGAAAATGATAATTATTAAGGAAAGAACACAGTACTTGTAATAAATTAATAAACCCAAATAAAGTTAATATTTTTTGTATTAGAAACAACGAGTGGAAAATATATTCAAATCAGAATTCTAATTATGAATCAACACAAGCAAAATATGCAATTTTTTTTACTGTATTCAATAAGTAAAAATCATAAATTGTAAAAGATTACAGAGAAAGGCTATCTACATTTTTCAACCGATTTCAACAAAACTTCACATTTTTTTTGGTAGGATAGCAAAAGGTGAACAAAGGCGGAAAAGTTTTTTTTTTTTTTTTTTTTTTTTTTTTCAAAACAAGTGTAATTTTTTATTAAATGGAAAAACAAGTAGATTATCTTGTGGTATGAGATCAGGGAAAATGTTCCGCGCCAAAATAGGATAGCAAGGTGAATAAGGCGGGAAAAGTTGTTTTTTTGGGGTTTTTTTTTTAAGTTCTGGAAAAAGGAACTCGTTAACACGAGGTGTAGATGTGCACAGATAAAAAAAGTACTTACTGTGGATTTAGGTATTGTAAGTGTGTGTAGTGTTTTGTGTTAATACCCTTTTTTGTTCAGGTTCGCGGTAGTGAAAGTTCAGTCATCTCAGATTTTGGGATCAGGCATTGAATTTGCTGCTAAAAATTATTTACGACGAGCCAAAAGGGACAAAGACTTATTTGTTGTTGGTTGCATCGTCTTGATGAAAATTATTTGTGACGAGCCAAAAGGGATGAAGAATTATTTGTTGTCAGTAAGATATCCCTGTCTGTATTTAAGGTTGACTGACGAGGGATAAATGAGTCAACTTCATGGATCGAAATTTTTTAGCCCGACTGAACTCAAACGATTAGTTTGTCTGTGACATCAGAAAAAAAACGGGAAAAAACGGTAATTTAAATTTGTTAGATTGGTGATATCAACAGGAGCTGATAAAACTACAATAACTTTCTTATTTAAAACTAAAGAAAAGGTTTACTACTATATTTAGCTTAACGAGAAAGGAAGGGGTGTAATCAGTGGACACACGCACAAGTGTGGAAGGAAGGGAGGAAAACTCACATGCGCGTAAAACGTAGATGGAATTACTGTATTATTTCCATAACTCATAACGATTGTAAACAATGTTTTTGTTTGAATTTGGGTTTGACCAATTCGTTAAAAAAAAAAAAAAAAAAAGCTAATTAAGACATGCGTGTCCGTCAACCTTAAACAATAATCTTTGTCAATTTTATTTTTCAGTCTTTATGATCCATACTTGATCTATCTCTTACTGTTACATCCGCAATCTATGCTAGTATCTTATATCTACACATTCCATATTAGTTGATTTCATAAAGTGCTCGATAGGATGACCTAGAGCTAAATTATTATTAGTCTAATCTTATGAGTATGAGAAATTTTTTTATATATATATATATATATATATATATATATATATATATATATATATATAGGCATACACATACATGTATAATTTTTGAAAAAAAAAATTCCAAGAGGATAGAATCCAGTAGAACTCAATGTCCAGGACAGATAAGGATATAATAAAAAGGCTTAAACACTAATATTCCATGGTCATAATTTATTCTATTGCGTAAATACGATCCAATTCATCAGACTTACAAATTCAAAAAGAAAACGGAAAAAATAAGAAATAAAAATAGAATTTATGTAAGTATGAGAGTGTGGGACGAATGTTAGATAAAGAGAGGGGTAATAGACAAGAGAAGGTGGGAGATTAAACCTTAACAGAGAAGTTTTAGAGAGGTGAGTGGAAGAGGTTTAAGTGAGAGAAATATGAATGTTTAAATATTTATTCAACAACAACAAAAAAAAAAAAAAATCCTCAGTGGAAAGTCAATAACAGGAAAACGTCTAATTTAGTAGCCAAGATTTTTTAAATTTCAGTTTTAGAGTTTAATAGCTGGTTAGGTTGATCATATAAAACTATGGCTAATTTCTCCTCAACACATAATTTGCAAAATTTATGGCCTGCTTTATATTTTGGGCATTTTTTTAATATTTCCCATTTAAGGATGGGGTCTATATTATCTTCTTGTTTGGTTTTCCATACGTAGGTAGATAGCGTGGTACTATGTTTAATTTTTGCGTTCTTAAAACTACTCGTGTGGTTATGTCTTTTTTTAAATTTATCCTGAGTAGCACCTATGTATGTTTTAGGGTTAGTATCCTCAGTATTTTTGTAAATTTTCACTTGATACACCATGCATTCTTGCTGGCATTTTCCCTGTAATGGACAGATGTTTTTGTTTCTACAATTACAAGTAGGCGGATTACTACGTGGATCATTCCTAGATTTTTTCTTATTCAATCCATTTATAATATTCCCTACGTTCGGCATGCAACAATAACTAAGTTTTACTTTCCCTGACGATCCGTTTAGGTGAAACCTAGGTAGGTTTGTCTGGCTCACTAGGTGTATCTATATATATATATATATATATATATATATATATATATATATATATATATATGTGTGTGTATGTGAAAATATATAGGAAAGAACTGGTTAGGTAAATAGTTCCTTAGTATTTTTTTATTATTTTTAAAAAATAGTGCTCGATACAAAAGTAGAGCATAAATATAATTATTTATTTAAAAATATGATTCCAACTCGCGACATAAGAGGTCTCATGTTTCAAAACAAGAGCCGAAAACTTCAATATAATTATTTGAATTAAATTGAGTTAAAGTAAGCTCTGTTCCATCTTAAAGCGAAATTTTTTTGGGAATAACGTATTTCTGAAATTTACATGTTTTAATAGTATATTCATAATTGAAATCAAAATTTCCATGGTAACAGCCAAGGCAGATTGTTTAAAATAGGTAGGGGTGTGTTGTGTGTTAATAAGTATCAGTATAGAGTTACTTTCATAGATGTCAAGTCGGGGTAAGGTGGGGGTGTCTAAATTTAAAACGGAAGATGTTTTCGCCTAGTCTGGTTTCTGTGTCTATGGAGATTTATTTATTTTTTTTATGAAAGGGATTTGTGCATATAAAAACTGCCATAACATTTGTTTTTAGACGACTTCATAAAGGGTTATCTTTTTTTGTAGGGTATTTAAACTATTTATTTGGGCTAAGGATTATAAAAGTTATTATATTGTATGCTTGTTTTTAGCTAATTATTCAGTGCATAAATTTGATGTCGGCAAAAAACCGTTAACTCATGTCTGTTGTTTAATAGACTTTTATTATTTAGAAACTTAATGTGCAGTTTCTCATGGAGGCACAAAGGGCATGGGTCATCCCAAGCTTTACAAGTTCTAGTCCTATTTATAATTTTCCATTTTACTTTAGGTGTCCTATTTATTTCCTTCAGATGCCAAAAATATTTAGATAGGGAAGTCTGATTTCTTTTATTTATATTGTTGAAAGAGCACTTATGCTGCCTCCATCTGGCTTTAAAATCATTCTTTGTGGAACCAATGTATATCATATTAGTATTAGGACTCTCAGTGGATGATATAGTACATTGGTATACCACAGATTTGATGCAGCATTTATTTTCTAATGGGCAGTCTTCTGGATTTCTACAATCACATAATTTTTCACTGTTATTGTCTGATTTAAGTGTAGGGTTTTCTTAATACTATTCAGGCATGGGGGTTTGTTCAAGATTTTATTATAGATTTTATATTTTGATATATATATAGAGATAATATAAACATAATAGTCATTCCATTAAAATGTCATGTCCGATGTTATTGAACCAAGATAGAACTGACATAAGTGACAACATGTTACAAAACGGTGTTTATGTTTTGAATCGTTTATGTCTACATTTAGAAAATATCTCATTATAAAGATTCAGCAGTTCATCTTGATTCTTATCTTTGATAATAAAATTTTTTTCCGCCATGCACAGATCACACCAATCACAGAAGTTATTAGGTGTTCTAGCTCTTGATAAGTATCTCCATTTCAAAAGTGGGGTTAGTCCCTTATCCACCAGATCCCAGTAGTGTTTGGGATAAGGAAGTTTGATTTCTGAGGCATCTATATCTAAATGGTTATGGTTGTATAGACGCTGCTTCCAATCACCAGCGGATATACCTATATATCTTTTTTTCTGGTTTATATTCTCCTCGGGAAAGATTATTGCCTCGTATACTACATTTTCATACTTACATTTACCCCCGATTGGACAATGGTCTTTATTCCTACAATTGCTGGTAGGGTTACTAGTTTGAGTTTCATTACTATGGTAGTTTCTAAGTATTCTACAATTATGGGAAGATATGATTTTCTCCATATTTCTAACGCATAAGTAACTAATTTTCAGTGTCTTCCTATTGAAAATTTTACGTAGTGGATGTTTACTATGAAAATATTTATCAATTTCAGAAAGAAACTTCCTATATCAATGTTAGAGAGCCTGCAATATGGTGGGTTGAACCATATTACCTTCCTCTTTCTGTTTTTAGTTCTGTTATTATTTTGATTTACAAGTTCTCCGTTAAAGTTTAATTCTTGTTTAAAACCACTGTTTTTGAGGGCCTGATTGTATATAAATTTATTATCGTTAAAGATTTTTTTGGCTAGAAGATGGCCTATTTATTCTCGTATTCACATTTTTGGGGATGTGATCTATCACATGTTTAGGGTGGTTAGAGTGGACGTTGGTGTATAGGGGTGTTTGATCAACTTTATGGAAGGGTTTAAAGGTATTATTCGATAGATTGAGTGTAATATCCAAAAAGTTGACTATTTTCAGGTTGGAAGATATTTCAATTTTACGGCCTAGGTATTTGAAGGCCCTAATTATCTTCTTATGTAAGCTGGAAGTCAAGTGACCATTGATATTTGGGACAATGATTAGGCTGTCATCTCTATAAATTCCGACTTGGTTAAGGTTAACTACTCTACTCAAGGTGTCAATATATATGCCCACTAAATCTGCAATTTGGGCAGAATCAAAAGCTCTCATAGGTACATCGAAACTTCCATTATTCTTCTTCACTCAAGTAGCGTCATTGTATGTAAGTATTGATCTTGACGCTAAAATAATGTCCAGATCATTATCTGTTATTTCGGTATATCCTTTGGCGAAATTAAGGCTGTTAATTAATAGTTCCTCGGAAATAGGGTAAAAATCAAAGATGTCAAATTGGATGAAAGTGACTCTTTTGTTAGGCATCTTTCGAAACCATTTAATCGTCTCGGTCAAGTCTTTCCAAAGGTTGGCAGGGTATTTATCCAGGACACATGTTATTTTCTTGATAATACTCTTGGAAATTAATCACAACTCAGATTTGGAGGGATTAATTAGACGGGACTGCAAGCTATTGATAAAGTTTGGTTTATGATCTTTGAAGAGAATGTATGCATCTTTCATATTAAATTTGCCCATTCTGTCAGCAACTCCAACAACTTTGTTAGCAAATTTGCAGATGTCTTCATTGATAGATGATATGGTGCTATTGTCTTTGTCTTTTTTATAAGAGCTGGTAATTTTGTGAATGACGATTTTGTCATATTCAGAAGGTTTAATTTTATAGAAATTTTTGGATTTGTCGGCTTTAATCCATAATTTATTGGATTTCTTTGTTTTTAATGTCTCTACCAATCTTAGCTTGGAAGAAGTTAGAATAATTCTTGAACTTAATCTTTTTAATTAAATCGATCAAATTGCTTTCGAACGGTACAAGTAGCTTGTTTTCTGGGATTTCAGATTATATATTTCAGGATTTCGTTCTTGGTCATTTTTGGGATTACAGGAGAAAAAAGTTTTCCACCTCATTCTTTTAATAAGGTCAATGATTCTGTCTGTAAGGCAGACAGAGAAAAGGTGCAATGAAGGGTAAGGAATGTTTTTCAAGGAATAATCCGGAGTAAATTTTTCCATCTCCATCTGAATAGGTTGGAATAAAAGCAGTTTAACTGGAAGTATACCAAGGAGAGCTCAACTTATAAAGGTAAGGAGCAATATATTGCTAATATTAGTGGTAAATATGCAAATACATCTGCAAAATATATAAATATATATACATAGGTGCATACACATACATGTATATTTTTTGAATAAAAAAATTCCGTATATAATATATTTAAAAAAAAAAATATATATGTGTGTGTGTGTGTGTGTGTGCTTTTTTTTTTTTTTTTTTTTTTTTTTTTCATTTTTCTTTGCCTCCCTCCTTCAAAAAGTGAAAATAAACACACATGCACTCAGCTTGTTTGGTAAGTTATGAGGTGGGGTGTTAAATTTTTGGGCCAAGAAGTATTTTCAAAACAAAAATCTGATGGTTGATTATTTGTCTATTTTATTCACTTTAAAAAAATTGTCATAGTTCAAAATATTTACATTTAAATTTTTTTTTTTATATATAACTTCTAATGTAAAAAAAAAAAAAATAACTTTAGCCCATTTCTTTATTTCTTTTTCTTTTTTTTTTTTCTTTTTTTTCCTCTTCACACACACACACACACACTCGCACACTTACCTTCTTTGGTAAGGTGTGTGGTGAAAAGAAAAATATTAATGAAAAACTGACTACTTAATTTCACAAAACATACACACTAGTCCCATTTTTTTTTTTTTCTCTTTCCCCTTTGATTCCTGAGATGTCACTATTTCAGAACTGCCTAACAGAATAAATCATCAACAAAGAGCCACAAATCACTGATACAAAGTTGCAAGTATGAACATTTTTCTACTAATATACAAGATAGTTTAATTGTCTATGGTGATTATGCACAAACATTCTATTGACAAATTAGTACTGTGGGTTCAACAGGTTATTCACAGATATTGATTGTAATTTCAGATTAAAAGTATTTCATTTTGCCTTGGACTTTTTATAATAAAAAGAAACAAAGATGATAAAATTTTATTTTCTGTTCCTTTCACATTATAAACTTAACTAAATGGAACATTGCTTTTGAGATTTTGTGTTATCTTTCCAAAGTACCATGTCATTTTAGAAAAATGGAAGTTTGGTGCTTCAAAGTGCTTGGGAGACTTTGGCTCTGTCGAATCCAGAATAAGTAAGTATTCAAATTACTGAACAGTGGTCATTTCATTTAATTTTTGAGAAAGTTGAAACTACCTTAAATTTGTACTGCATGCTTTCAGATTGACTATTGAAGCTATCAATGTGTTAATATCAGTTATCATTAAAGCATTTTTTCTTAATGTGAACAGTGTTATTAATTTATCAAGCATTTTTAATTCATTTCATGTAAATTCTTTTCTTTAATTATCTTAAAGTTGTCCGAATTCTTTATTACAAAAGTACCCATATTTATAAGATATATTTGTTTGCTTTAATTTCATATTATTTACTTTGCATTTTTACATTTGTACTGTAGAGATTGAACTTTCTAAAAAAAAAAAAAAAAATAATAAGTCTTGAAATCTATTTACATGTAATTTTGATAAATTTATATATACATGGAAAAATTTAAACTTTACATATCTCTCAGACATTTAAAACATTGGAAAAGTTTTACCTGTTAAAAGAAATTAAATGGCCATAATGGTTAAACATAAAGAAATGGCAGAAGTGCCCAACAAACAGAATTGACAAAGTTTGCAATAAACAAGAAAAAGATGAAAGAAAAAAAATGGATATGCAAAGCAAATTAACAATAATAAGGCAAAATAGTAGGTGAGCAACCAAACAGGTGTTTATACTGACTTACCAAATGTCAGAGCATTAGGTCTGAGCATTTTCATAACATCAATGCACAGTGGCACCACCTACCATTATCCTTATACCCATGACTTTTGGCACATCGGTGTGTGTAATCATTTTATATATGTGCAGATCATTAAATCTACTGCCTGACATCATTTTTAGCTATTAATTTCTATCTGAAATATTCACTATATCCTTGATGAATTTTTATCACTGAATTAAGAGCATTGATAAGAAAGATTGTTAAATATATTTTTTTGTTTATTTTAAACAGTTTTCATTATGAACTTCTCATTTTCTTGCATATTCTAATATTGAACATAAAACCTTTTCTTTTTTTTCTTCTCTCTTCAGCTGCAACAAATCAATCTTTTTAGTGGCATATAAAACTCCATGTTGTCTTTGAAATCCTTGGATGCAGAATTGAGGCTTTGGGAAACATGAATTTGTTGGCAAGAGGAAACGGAAGTTCTTTTATGATGCTGAAAAAGTAAACATTTTTAATGTGTAGAGATGTTTAAAATACCAACTGGTATCTCGGCAATTGATCTTGATAAAAATTTGATCCCTCTTTGTGTATTTGAGTCTCACAGAAACAAATGTATTGGGTAGCAATAACATTACCCTTTTTCAAAGAATTGCTTACAGACAGAATCTTGGACAAATTCTTGGAACTTTTCACTTTGTTAAAATAAACGTTTCTTTGATTTGAGAGTATCTTTTGAGTTACATTTCCATGCATGTTTTGCATGCTCCTGCTCTTAATGGTGTACTCTTATGCCCTCGCTCTCCAATTCTTATTTCCAGCTATCAATAGTAAAAATAGGTGTATGGCCAAATGTTGAAACACTGGTTCCTATATGATCATTAAGTTAAGCACTGTCAAGCCTGGTCAGTACCTAGATGGGTGACCACTTGGGAATACCAGGTGCTGCAAGCTTGGATGTGAAGATGGTGTAATGGATAAGGGCTCGGAATTGTTAATTGGATAGCCAAGTTCCAATTCTAATCAGATTCATTATATTCACTTACATGTAGCTACATTTGAAAAAGGTATGAATCCACTTCTTCCCTAGCTATGGATTAATTAGTAATACTTGTATAGCTAAAATTCTCAAAAAAAAAAAAAATTCTTACAATCTAAAATTATTTTCTGGCTTTAAATAACCTGCAAAGTGTTAAGCTGTAGAAAAGAAATCAAATCGACAATAAAATAAACTTTGTCATTAACAAAATGTGTATTCTTTCTTTAACCATATGTGTCACTTTTAATTCATTCACAAGTTTCAATGTTGCATTGATTGGAATTAGTTGATGCCTAAATCTTGTCAAGTAAAAAAGAAAAAAAAAACGGTAAATCTTACAATGGTTAAGGCATGGGTTGGTTTTTTTTTTTTTTTTCATGTGTCCTTTAAGCTAAGAGATTAAGGATTCTTTCTTTTTCTCTGAGCAGAAGATATAATCCTCCCCCAAAACA